>JAEMWC010000099.1:170000-330000 GCA_016490735.1 Pachyseris speciosa
TTCACTTAAAGAAGAGAAAAATGTATGAGCGCATGAACTTAAACCTTATACTCCTACGAAGGTTTATTGAAACAAAACATGGTTGCCGTGACCTGGTTGTTTTCAAATTAGCCTCACTTATCCACCTGCTGAATGCTTCAAGACTTGACAACCTGAACTCATATTCCAATTACAGTTAATTAGTCAATCGCAGAGGTCTTTGAAGTGGACAGGGAAGTACTCGAAACAAAATAATTTCTTTATGCCAGTGCCCTAAACATCTAAAAGAAAATAAATCTTCTGTGACGTCGACAAGGAATTTTGTCAGTTGCTTGTGAGGGGTAAACGTTCCAGTCAATTTGACACATTTGTTTTACAGCGGCACCTGCTTTAACAGGTTTGGAGATTTGAGGTTAGCGATGCTTCGGGAATACGACCTCCAGAAGGGGTCTTTCAGTTTCCCCCCTTTGTCTCTGTTGTGTTGTACATTTACCCAACTGTCTAAATGGGTAATTGAAATTCGAAAATTTGTCTTGCTTCACCCCACCCCCAACGCCAAAGGTAGTGTTTCTTGACGAAAAAAGAGCTAATGTATTTAACTCCCAACTTTATTTGATTTTAGCCCTTGAGCCCGTCATATTGTGTATGCTTGCTTGTTAGTTTGTTTGAATTTATATTCAATCGGGCTAGTCTTTCAAGAGAAAGGGTGGAGTACTAACTTATTGTTTTAAGGATTACCGTTGGTTGTTCAATTTGGCAGATCATTTAATAAATCCTTGAGACGTAAACTGCATCCAACATCGTGTTTGACAAAATTAACGTTCGATGGCTAAACGGAGAAACAATATTTGACCAAACACAAGACAAATTTCAACGCTATGTGGTTCATTTGGTTGCCTTTTTACCGTTTCAGTGCACGATTTGTTAGCAGGGGCTTCGGTGCAAGCTTGGTTGATTTCATACATGCGTAGTGTGAAAAAATCTGACATGAAGCGATATTTTCTAAAGAAAGGCCAAGTCTTACGTGTAAAAAATAATTCGAGCTCCACCGTTATCACGAGATTCGGGCATTCTGACAAAAATATTTCTGAAGATACAGGCGTGTCTGTCACCTGACATGGCAAACGGATTTCGTGATTCTTCAAAAGCTTTATATGCCTGTGACTCGTAAAATGACTATATCCTCTTTCCCACAAACATTGGTTTCCTCAGTGGAAGAATGACTTCGACTTTATTTTCCACAACACTTTCAGTGAGTGCATGGTGGATATTGTTCAATTATTTGTTTTGTTTTGTTTTACTTTATCGTTAAAGCCTACCGTGGGCTTCAACTGCGAGTTATAAAAAAGACAGTATTCTTCTTATGATTGGACACAGTTTTGGTACGCCCTTTTAACGATCTTTAATTAACGTGAAATCTATAATTAGAAGGTAAAGCAACACTGGCTATGAGGACGTCCAAAAACAGTGTTTTGTATGTGTTTCCCTGAAATTTAAGTTTTGTCAGTTGTCGTCCAAAACCATTTCTCTTTCCTCTTAAGCGTGAACCGAGAGACGTCCTTTCTAGTTTAATTTTTTTATTATGTTAATTATTTTTGGTCACTGTTCTATTTGTCATGAAACCTGAGCAAAACGTCAGACTCACCCTGCCTCCTTCACCTTTTTCATAACCAAACCTACGCCACAAAAACGTTGTCCTGCTTCCCACGTAATTTTCAGATTTGAAGTTTACTTCATGACATCTGACGATGGGACTCGAAAGAAACTCCCACATTTTGTTGAGTGTAATAGCCGCATCAGTAATTGTGGTACAATGCCAGAGTAAGGCTGACGACAATGCAAGCCCTGCTGCTTCCAGATTGACAAAACACAAAGCTAAAGAGCTTGTTACCAACCCTGGAGCTCTGATTCATGAGGCGCTGAATATAGTTCGCAGACGACGAAGCGTTGACGTGACATATGACGACCGGATGACTGGAATAAAGCGCGCCCAAATGGCCAATTTGGCGAGGAAACAACCTCTAGTAGAAAAGTCAACTGGAGAGGAGAGAGAGCATACCATAGACAAACGTCAGATTCCTGATAGCTTGGGTATGAGCGACTTCATGGCTACTGCTTCAGGTCCATCCAGGCTTCAGGAACTACTGACCGGCTTTTCAAGCGAAGAAAAAGCAGACAAAAGAGCAAAGAAAGACCTTAACGAAAATGTAAGTGATACCATAACGGAAGTTATGGATCAGTTTTGTATAAGGCCCACATCCCTATATTCATAAATTATCTTTTAATCGTCTTCGTTCCATCACTTTCTGCGGCTGAAATAGCTAGAATTTCAAATCTAATTTATGGCTTCTCTTTTACGTTCATGAACATAACAATTTTTAAGTGATATCTCGATCAAGGTTGAAATAATATGGGGATCTTGCTTTTTTTTTTTTTTTTTTTGCTTGCGCTCCTAAGCTCTGGAATAATCTCCCAGACTGCACATTAAATGTAGCTTAAGTCTTAGTTCTTTTAAGAGTAGCCTTGTAACCTACCTTTTTAAGCATCATTTATTTATTATTCATAGTTCTGGTTGTATTACTTTCCATTTGTTGTAATGTAGTCACTTAGTTGCTTTTTACTTTATCATTTTAACTCTTGTATTGTAAAGCGCCTTGGAGCTTAACTATTGGGCGCTACAAAATATTTAATAATAATTATTATTGAAAGGAAATTAAATAGAGAAATAAATCAACCAAAAAAGAGCACCATCTTACGTTTTAACTTAGGTTATTTATCTTGGTATGCATGGCTTGGATCAACCTACAAAATGACGTCACTAAGCCGGGTTCACACTGGTTCACATGACAAGACAACGCGCAAACGGCAACGAAAACGCAAAATAAAAGTCAACAAAAGCGACGAAATATTAAGTTAACGTTTTGTCTGGCAAGTTTGAAAACACAGAATATTTAATAAAGGGCACAGTCATTAAATTTTATCATAAGCAAAAGCAAGTCTTTACGTGGCATATGTGAGGCAAGACTTACTTCTGATGATGTGGGAAATTTAGCAGAATGCTGTTGGCTAACAGCCTACAAACAACATCAACTATCCAATTACGTTATGTTATTCCAGGAAGTTATATCTTTGAGCAAAAAGTCCGAAGACACCAGGCCTTTGGAGTTCAACTCAGTGGCCGTTGACGACCTCATAAAGAAACTTGCTCCGCTTCTAAAAGGAAAGGATGGGAGGGACGGGAAAGATGGCAAGGATGGAAGAGATGGTCGAGATGGACCTAGGGTAAGAGCATTAAAAAAGACGTATCATAACTCGGTGAATGAAGATCGTCTGAGTGAGTGTAGTCCTAAGGATTGTCTGAGATGACAATTACTGGCCGTGTTTCAGCAACCTGACCCGGCACGAGTACGACTTTCACGTTTCAAGCCAGTGACCTCCACAGAGCCCTCACCCTTCCTTATTGCTTAGCAACGTAAAAGGTGAGATTGTAGAAACAAAGGTTGTGTACTAAATGATGATGTAAAGCACGCGGACCAGATTTGAAAAGTCGTACTCGTGCTCAATCTCGTACTCGTACTCAAATCTAAAGATCTCTATTATCAGAGACAAGAGACTCACAATCACTTGATGCCGCTAGTCTCCTGACTGCTGCTGTCAACTGGGTTGTCCCCGTGGGAGATGGCAACGAATTTAAATCCTCACGGACCCCTTTTAAATTTATCGACACTGTTGAGGCCTCCTACAGAAACAGGACCTTGTCTGTAATAAGCTCAATCACGAGAGCACATAAGTGATAAACTAACGTTTATTTCCAATAGTTGTTTACTAGCGAACCGACGTCAATGAGCAAAGGATTTTAGAGCTTATCTAATTATCATGTAATTAGAGTACGTGTACTACGCAATTCATGCAAATAGACGTGAGCCTCGCACAACAGTAGATGTTGATACACGACTATATGACATTGTCCACTCCACAAGGGGGCAGCAACAAAAGCCAGTTTGACAGAGAGTCTCTGTCACTTACCGAGGCTTACTGACTACAAATTGTCGCTAAATTGTAGGCAATAATTACTAGATTATAAACTTTGTTTTAAAATGTGGATATAACATTTGAGTTTGCCAAAAAAGTGGATATCATCATTCGCCTATTTCACTTACCGAGGCTTACTGAGGGGGTGAGGGTGAGGGGGGTGAGGGGGGCTATCTAGCGGGATAAGGATTAATTCCGTCACCTATCGAACATGTATTGAAGGCCAGGAATCCCACTTGCTAGTCAAGTTCAGTTTTGAAAGCATTCGTCGCACAGTAGCTAGTGGTTTATGTTATTCTTCCATGGTTAGTTCACTTAGGGAGTCGTTGGGGAGTCTTTCCTATGTCCCACTCTCCTTCTTATTACATGACTGGTCTTGACACATCTTCATGAAAATGACACAACCATTTAAGTTCCATCTAATAGCCGCCATTTTGTTGTCAGTGTTAAAGGGAACCTCCACTCTTACTACAAGTTGTCGCTAAATTGTAGGCAATAATTACTAGCTGAGCTCAAGCGGCCCGAAGGGCCGCCAAGCGGAGCACCATACCTATAGAAACCCGTCAACTGCTTTTCTCATGGAAAAAATGGCTAGCGGTATTGCTCGCGGGCGCGACCGCACGACGACGACGACGTTGCCCAATAATTAATATCCTAATAATAATCACAATAATCCAACATGGCGGCCATACTCCACTTGGCCCAGCTGACCAGCTAGTTTACAGCGTACTTCTGTGATACTGGGCATCCATCCTATAGCCAATTGACACCTGTCAAATCAAGGTATCCGCTGACCGGTGTCACGTAACCATATCGCGGGATCAAGTTAAGACCTCATCGAGGTCAGCTTTTTTTAAGTTGACCGTTGACCAGGTACTTGCTTTCGATTGGATCGCAGGCTCAAGCCAGGTGTAGGAAAAAAACCAAACCAAATCGAGGCTTAATATTTTCGTGCGCTTTCTGCGGCTCTTAAATTCACGTTCAGTTGGTTTCTTCATTTTGAGAAAAACAACTTCATCTTTGCCTTTAAATTCGCGTAAAAAGCATAAAAATAAAAAAATTGTCAAAATATACTCCGGAAGGTGAATTTCAAGTGATAAAAGGACGAAGCGAAAGATTTTTCGCAGGAAAAGCTTCAAACTTGGATCGATTGTGTGGTTGAAAACAAAATGATTTAACGCTTCGAGGGCTTTGCCGTCAATTTACCGCGGCATCTTGCAAGTCACCAAGCAAGCAGTTCACCGGCATTAATGGGAGGAACGAGTAGTTCAAACTTTGTGGAAGATGCTCTTCCTTTGGACAAACCGTTTGCTATTTTTGCGGATGCTTGTTTTTACTTAACTGAAGCTTGCGTATTTTCAAGTGGTAGAAACCTCTACGTCACAGAACAGTGAGGTAAATTAAATAAACTGAAGCTTTACTTTTGGTTTCATCGTTGTTACGTTTGTTCAGGAGTGAAACTTGTATTTTTCTCTCGACTGGATATAAATAACAATCATCTGTACTCGTTTTGGACGCAAAGAAGTAGTTGGATTGTTTTTTTGTTTTGTTACCTTGTTTTCTTTGCAAGTGAACGAGTGTTTTTAATCCGTTTGGCTGACTCGTTTTCGACCTCATGCCTCAACAGCGTTAAGAAACTTTTGCCCTTATCTTATTAACACGTAATCGCAATAAGTCCTCGTAAAATTAAGGATTAAAGCCCCAGCAGCGAGCTGAACGATCACACATTTTCATCCAACATCGTCCGTTGTCAAACACAACGTTGGGTCGCTAAACTCACAAACATTGTTTGACCAAACACTAGACAGGGTGAGTCCACGGAACGATTTTTTTGCGTATTATCGCTAAAATTTTGACTTCAGGTGGTTCATTTGTTTGCTTTTTACCGGCCGTGCACGTTTTGTTGGTTGGGGTGGCTAAACTATCAAACATGAAAATGTTTGATCGTGTTTTGATTGTTAAATTTGTTTTCGAACAGACATACGCGTTGTGTATTGTTTTGAGGTTTTTGAACCTCGGTCAGTTCCTGTTGACTGTTCTAAACATAAAATATTGGCGCAAGGAAAGCCATGCGAAGTTGCTCCATACCAGTAAAAAAAAATAATAATAATAATAATAATTATCGTGGAGCTCCGCTTTTAGGCTTGGCTAAATCTATATATTAGATTATAAACTTTGTTTTAAAATGTGGATATAACATTTAAGTTTGCCAAAAAAATGGATATCATCATCGCCTAATTGCCGCTTTCAAATTTCCCTGTCGCCGCCACTTTGGATTTGATTACATGTACTGTTTGCTCTATTGTTTAACACAAAAGATTTTCTGCTTCATTTGCTTCCAAAATAGGCGCGCTCGAGAAATATGAAAGCATGGCAAGAAATGAGGGCCACGCGTCGTAGTTCGTTGCGGCACTTAGAAAACATCACGCTAAAAATATGTCGAGCATAAATAGAGAAACTTGAGTGAAGAAAATTAATATTTTTGACATACCTCTCTAAGCTTTTGACTTTTCTACGACTTGTATCAATCGGATCCTGTTCCTTGACATCGATAGTTGTTCTTTGGCACAAAAATTTCTCAATTTCCAGCTTTATCCGCCACGCTATTGAACTTCAAAGTTGAGCTTTCGTCTTTGGTAAGAAAAGTATGGCAGTATGTCGCATCCAGCTGAAATCTAACTTTGCAAGCCCGTGCGGGAACGAATTCCCTGGTATCAGTCAGTATTATTGTTCCTAAACAATGTCGTTCATGTCCATGGAACTGTTTTTCTATAACAGTTTCGGTCCACCACGGTAATCAGCATTGAAAATGGACTTTTCTCAAGTCTACTTGGATGAAGATAAGTCTTCATAGAAGCGCCATGAGTGCTGTGGATGTTTTGCAAGTTCCAAGTTTTCGCAAGTTCCAAGTACCGCCGGCCATAATGTTATATCATTCTTCTCTTTCCCAGGCTTTTTACGGATAGATATCCTCGGTAAAAGGCTGAGAATGACAACAAATCCCTGCGGCGAGAACGCGGGAAATGAAACAGGAGGAAATCAAATTTCAATACCGACCGTGATCGTTCGAAGTACAGTACACTTTCATACCCCAAGAATGTCCGATATTTCGCCCAAACAGACAAAAATCGATTTACTTATAAGTGGAAAATTTTCAGATAACAAACTTTCTTTATTATCTTTATTTCTTCGTTGTTGTAGACAACTTTATTACTCGACATCACCGCCACATTTGTTTTAGTTTTGAACCACCTTCAAACTTCTATAGCAACGATTATCCAATAGCATCTCGCCAAAGAAAGAAAGTGATTGACAGCCCTCTAGAAAGCTCTGAAGTGACTCCGCCCCATCATGTCCCTCTTGTTTTGCCATGCGAAAATAGGAGATAATGATATCGATTGTTTTGTATACTTAAATGCTATATCCACGTTTCAAAACAAAATTTGGAAGCTAGTAATTTTTTCCAACAATTTAGCGTGAATTTTTATGTAAGAGTGAAGGTTCCTTTAAGGAAGGGCGGGAGTTAGGTCCCAGAAGACCACCAAAATCACTTTCAAATAGTTCTTAATAATCAATAATATTCACAATTATTTCACAAACACTTTTTCAAACGGTTCTTCTACTAACGTGAATTTTATCATTTCCTTTGGTTAGGGTGATCCAGGCTATCCTGGGCCCCCAGGCCCTCCAGGTCAATCAGGCTCAAAGGTGATAAGGCCAGCTATGTTTACTCGTTATAATAACCGTCAGATTTCAGACGAGTTATGTGTTGAATGCCATTGTAAAATTGGCAAGTAATTCAGATAAAAATAACTTAATCAGTGTTTAATATGCGCTTTTAAGAGATGTCGTCGCATCACGCGCACAGCGTGTTCATTCTTACGAAGATCTGCTGAAACGTTGTTGTTGTTGTTGTCGTTGCTGTTGTTGCTGTTGCAGTTGTTGTTGTTGTTGCTGTTGTTGTTGCTGTTGTCGTTGTTGCTGTTGTTGTTGCTGTTGCTACTGTTGCTGTTGTTGTTGTTGCTGCTGTTGCTGTTGTTGTTGTTGTTGTTGTTGTCGTCTTTGTTGTTGCTGTTGTTGCTGTTGCTGTTGTTGTTGCTGTTGTTGTTGCTGTTGTTGTTGTTGTTGCTGTTGTCGTTGTTGCTGTTGTTGTTGTTGCTGCTGTTGCTGTTGTTGTTGTTGGTGTTGCTGTTGTTGCTGTTGCTGTTGTTGTTGTTGCTGTTGTTGTTGTTGTTGGTGTTGGTGTTGCTGTTGTTGCTGTTGCTGTTGTTGTTGTTGTTGCTGTTGTTGTTGCTGTTGTCGTTGTTGATGTTGTTGTTGTTGCTGCTGTTGCTGTTGTTGTTGTTGTTGGTGTTGGTGTTGCTGTTGTTGTTGTTGTTGTTGTTGTTGCTGTTGTTGTTGCTGTTGCTGTTGTTGTTGTTGCTGTTGTCGTTGCTGCTGTTGTTGTTGTTGTTGCTGTTGTTGCTGTTGCCGTTGTTTTTGTTGCTGTTGTCGTTGTTGCTGTTGTTTTTGTTGTTGTGTTGCTGTTGTTGTTGTTGTTGTTGTTGCTGTTGCAACTGCTGTTGTTGTTGTTGCTGTTCTTGTTGTTGTTGTTGTTGTTCACTGTGTTCGGAAGAAAGCCATCTCCAAACCTTAAGGGTCGGTTATTAAAAGACAGTTTAGACGATGTTTAACAAATCCGCGTTCTAAACCATTTTCAATTTTGCCAACAATCATATCTAAACATTGTCTGCTACTGACTGTATCAAGAAGGCTTGCATTGTTTCCCAGACTAGAAAATTATTTATCTACCTAAAATAAACTACTAATAAACAGATTTGGGGGTCCACTTATTGCCTTAAGCAAGCCGCGTCCTAAGTTCGAAATAACCGGCCCTGAATGTTCGTTTAAAAGCAATGTCCTTATTAAGACATAGCTAATAAAATATGTAAGGTAAAAAGAAAATAGCTTCAAACCAAAAACTAAGTCGAATCATGTTTAATCTTTCACTTGGTGCATGGGTAAACACAGTCGAGATCGGGAAATTTTCCCGATCTCGACTTGTCGCAAATCATTGCATGTTAACAATAGCGTCTTACTTAATCCTTATGTGATGTTTATAGTGTACAGCCACTAAATGTATGACGTTATCTCTTTAGGGGTGTTCTGAAGCTTCGGCAATGCGTGGTGACGTCAGTACATCACCTTCTCAACCTGAGGTAATCCTATACAGTGCAGGTGTTGCTTTGTAACCTACGTTTTTGAAATAATTTAAAGCTGACATGTGCTAGGGTGACAGCTAGATAGGATATATTTGACTAGGAAGAAGGCCTATATTGAGCAAAACCGTACAGGAAAACATTTTAAACACCCGAAAACGTTTTTCCGGAATTGTTCGGCTCTACATTTGAGGCTCCACGTGGGTTAGAATGCTCAGAAAGGTTGGTCTTAAATTGACATGCGATTTGTAATTAAGTTGACATTGGTTGCTATGTTTCTGTTGCTCCTGTCTTACGCGAGTAACTAAAAACAGGTAACAGGTTCAGCTTAACTGATATAATATCCCATATTATTTTAAAGGAAAAATCATCTGGTCACTTGACAAGCGATGGCGGCACATTTCGTTTTTCAGATGGCCTTGGTGAGTTGACTTTATTTTTTCAAAGCCATGTGATATCTTATCTCAAAGAACAGGATATTGCTAAAACGAAAGAACACACGTACCCCTCTCCACCATTAGCATTTCAAACGCAAGGGCACAGGCAATCTTGCACTTTCTAATCTTGTTGCAGTACTGTGGTGTTAGTGCGGATTTCATGGTCGATGGCGCGTCGAAGTTTATTCCAAGTGCGAAGTTAGCTCAGTGGTAGAGCACCGGACTAGCGTGCGGGAGGTCGCGGGTTCAAACCCCGGCCGGACCAACACTTAGGGTCTTTAAATAATTGAGGAGAAAAGTGCTGCCTTTTTAATACCATCTGCAAATGGTTAGACTTTCTAGTCTTCTCGGATAAGGACGATAAACCGTAGGTCCCGTCTCACAGCACTTGTACCTAATAATCTGTGGGACGTTAAAGAACCCACACACTGTTCGATAAGAGTAGGGGACGTAGTTCCCGGTATAGTGGTCTATCTCTACCTTTCATCTGTCTTTGACTTTCATGTGTGGGTTGGGTGGGTGGGTGAGATCAAATATGGACTGATAGCGGCAGCCAGAGGCGCCTTTACAAGCTGACGTCCGATCTCACCCTGGAGAAGCACTGTAAACTATCCCTGAAAAGCCCCGACGGGGAGAGGATAAGTAAGTATGTATGTATGTAATTAAGTCAGCGCGGTACGTTCTAGGAACTGGGTGCAAACAAGCCGGAAAATGTGCTAAACCAGCTCGGCTATTCTCAATGAAATATGTTTTTTGTTCTACGTTGTTTCGTTTCCTTGTTTGTTTAATGGTTTGTTGGCTTGTTTAAAAAGCACCTTGGAGGGCCAGATGATTAGTCCACATTGGCTATTTTCGCTTTTAAAAATTCATATTTACTGCGTATGTTTCTGGGCGATGGTCTATCAATCTCTCCCCAGAAAAGCTTAAGTTGGCTAAAGAAACCAGCAGTCATGCGATTGTTCTTTTGCTTGAGCAGAAAGCATTAAAAACTCCTTTGGTTACTTCGCAGAATTTTCGCGTTGGTGTTCAACGTGCGCTACAGCGCATCTTGCTGGAGGAATGAAGTCAACGAATACATCCTTAGAAATACCCAGAGATGGTCGATACTTCGTTTACTGCCAGTTTCATTTACTTCAAACAGACGCTGACAGGACGGGATTTGAAATACTCGTCAACGGAACTATCTATTTGTCAAAAATTGTGAAAGGCGAAGAAGCTACTTACTCCGGTGCTGTATTTGCAATGAAGAAGTCAAGTATTGTGTCCGTAAGACTACTGGGGCCGGGAACGATAGAAGGGGATCACACTGTGAACTTTTTAGGAGCATATGAAGTGTAGCGTAAGTCACCCATCGTGAAAACACCTCTTCAGAACCTGATCGGAAACCAGCGTTTAGATAATGTGTCACTTTCTTGACCATGGTAGCAGTCTTGTTAATATAAAATTGTCATCTGATCAACATGGTCCTCCATCATCATCATCATCATCATCATCATCATCATCATCATCATCATCATCATCATCATTATCATCATCATCACTACCACCAACACCTCATCATCATCATCATCATTATCATCATCATCACCGTCATCATCATCATCATCATCATCATCATCATCATCATCACCGTCATCATCATCATTATTATCATCATCACCATCATCATCATCATCATCATCTACACCCTCCTCCTTCTCCTACTGACCATCAAAACACCACGATTATTTGTTTTAGAACAGATTTAAAAAAAAGCTCATACTACCACAAAAGAGAACAAAGCATGTAACCACAATGGTAACTGAATAAAGAAAATGTCACAAAAGACACTGGCTATGAATCTTTTAAATAAAAGTCCTTACTTTGGCCACGAACAATTTTTCTTTCTAGCTGGAAGTACACAGAAAGATACCTCAAAAGGTTGTTATTTACTAAAGGTAACTGAGAATTATTCCAAGCCATCGACTGTATCCCGCCCTGTAAAATAAACCTAAGAGAACCACTACATATCATCTAAAACGCTCCTCTTCCCTTATGGCTATTTCTTGCTAATGACAAGTATGCTATCACGAGTTCTATCAAGAATGGGACCAACTATAACCATCGTGAATTGTTGTGTTACAGTTGTCGTGTTTAGTATTGCACGTCACACATTTCAGTAATACTAGATATGCCGTGTAATAGGTAAGTGAGAAAAACAAACAGCACATTAAAAAATGAGCAGCTTTACTTGAATTGATTGATTGATTGATTGATGCTCTATGTCTTATGCCACATTAACGGATTACTTGCTTCTTCGTTAATTAAGTACCAACCTGCTCCTCTTACACTTCGCTGATTCGGAAACGTGAAGTTATTTGGTATCATTACATATATTTTTTCGAACAGAAACAAACTATGTGCCACGTACCATTTAGTGTGTTAGTTGTTGTTAATTAAGAACAAATTCTCGTAGATATCGTCTGGATGAGGGACCTTGTTTGGAAATGAAGCACCATCCTGCACTACTCGATCTAGCTGATTATGATTTCATTTCTCTTGAGTGAGTCATGTTCGTATTGCTCCAAACAGCCTCAGCTCAGGGGAAAAATACAGGAAGCCTTAAAGCCAAAATTACCTACTACGTTCTTTACTTTGCCATCAACACGACCGCAGCCGCTTGAGATCCTATAGTCACTAATGGCTGTGGTGAATATAGTGTAATCATCTGACCCCTGAAAGTTCTTATTTACACCAAATTCCGATATATGGCAACAAAACAGAAAGCAAAAAAGTTAAAGCAAGTTTTTCAAAGACAACAGTTTTATACATCCCTTAAGACGGCAGCTCATAATTCCGTTGGTCCCCATGGTTGTTTGCTTTGTTCTTCATATTCCACTTCAGATATAATGGGTCCATTAGTTGTCTAGTTCATTGGTTGGTTCGTTTTGTTGTTTGCGTTTCCTTTACATTGGTCAATTCAGATTTTGTACTCCCAGCGAGGTAAAATTAACAATACATGAGCTATAATTAGCATGAGAATAGCAAAACCTGAAGGACTTTATTGCCCCGTCTTGGATGTCCCAATCACGCATACTCCCTTGGTTAGTTACCATAGCAGAAGAATTGGGATTCAAGCGGCAAGATGCGAAATGAAGTAGTCTGCAAAGCATGCTGACTCCGAACTTTTTGGCAACCATTCATTTCTTTCCGTTTTAAGTTTTGATTTCAGTTATTGGACAGCAGAGTTTTCAGAAGTACCATATTGATCAGTAAACAGCGAGTAGATTGACCCTAAGCAACGACAAGCGGTAAGTTGCGCCTGAGTGCTTGAAGCTACTGTGCTTGAGTTATCGAAAATTTGCTTACGAAAAAAAATATATATATATAAAGAAAGATTAAAGGAACTATGCATTAGCCATACGTCCATTCTATAAATGCTGGATTTCCGATTGGCTTTCAGCTGTTATTCTGGATTTTAAATAGAAAATTATGAATATGTGTATTCCACTTTAATTTCTTGTTTATCTGGAACTTCATTAAAAAAAGAAGTAAAGTAACGGCACTCTGAAGGAGCAAACGCAATGAGATAGCTTTATCGTATAATTTGCGCTTCAGTTCTCCTTTCTCTTTTCTTTCTAATTGCATGAGTGTCACAAATTTAAGACACCTTCGGTGTGCATATTTAGTAAAGAGACAGATGTTTTAAATACGACACATGGAATGTTTTTGGGATGTTGACTTTTGTTAATGATATATGAAATGAATCATATATGAACTGCAGAAATGAAATCACATGAAGAATGATCATCGCAGTTGAGAACACAGTTTATGCAATTGCGAAAAGAAGCCGGAAAAAAAATTCAGGACTTCAACGGGGTTTGAACACGCGACCTCGCGATTACCGGTGCGTTGCTCTAACCAACTGAGCTATGAAGCCACTGACGTTGGGAGCAGGTCAATTGTGGGTTCATATGTTCCCGTGAAAGAATTGAGTGTGAATGATATATGAAATGAATCCTACATGAACTGCGGAAATGAAATCACATGAAAAATGATCCTCGCAGTTGTGAACGTAATTTATGCAATTGCGAAAAGAAGCCTGAAGAAAATTCAGGACTTCAACGGGGTTTGAACCCGTGACCTCGCGATTACCGGTGCGATGCTCTAACCAACTGAGCTATGAAGCCACTGACAAGCAATTACATCAATTGCGTTCATAACTGCGAGGATCATTCTTCACTTGATTTCATTTCCGCAGTTCATATATGATTCATTTCATATATCATTCACAGTCATTTCTTTCACGGGATCATATGAACCCACAATTGACCTGCTCACAACGTCAGTGGCTTCATACCTCAGTTGGTTAGAGCATCCCACGGTAATCGCGAGATCACGGGTTCAAACCCCGTTGAAGTCCTGAATTTTTTTCAGGATTCTCTTCGCAATTGCATAAATTGCGTTCACAACTGCGAGGATTATTCTTCATGTGATATTGACTTTTCTCGGATATTCTTAAGTATGTACAGATAGAAAAGCCATTAACATACAAAAAGGTGATTGTAGATGGTGACTTCGTGCCGATTACCATTCCTATTTATTATTTGGAATGCTTTGTGATGGTAGATGGAAAAACTATTAACATACAAATTAAAAGGTGATTGCAGCTGGTTTTATTTAGGTAAATGCTATGAATTTACACGCACGGCGAACTACCAAGAGAGTGTAGTGTCTTCAATAAATTGGTGTTTGAATGCAACAAAGTTAATTCCTTTTTCGAATTCATGAACTCTTCGACTCCCAGCGATTGACACACCTCCGATAATAACGCATGCTAAGGGAAGAGTATTGTTGGCAACCAGGAGAATATATTAAAACGACTACATCATTAGGCAGGGAGATTTTGGGGCTGCAAAGGCAGTCAGGTATGTACTAAACGCCAAGTGGAAGGCATTGACACAATTTGAAGAAAACAGAAATATAAGAGTAATCAGAAACCTTCTAATCAGTAATCTCTTGCTCGTGATTTTTTTTTAACCTCGAAACCAACGCGCGCAATAGAAAAACAGAGCAGATTTTCACCTGGTCATTTTTGTAGTGTCAGGAAATTAGATAATACCGCGAATGTTTTAATAAGAAAGAATTATTTTTTGCTTCTTTGTTTGTTTGTTTGTTTGCTTTTTTCTCAAAGAATGCTAGTGTCTAAAACTGCGGAAAGAGTGCAAAATGAATTCAAAACCGTTCAAGATTACAGGACCTTGATGAGCTATCAGAGCCAATTTTATTGCGGCTTAAAATGCCCTAAGCAATAGACTTTCGTCAATTATTCATACGGGTGTCTGATATAGTACGCAAACCGTATTACTTAGTGGATCGGTATCGCGATGGTGTAAGTGTGTTTTCCCTCGGTAGTCAAAGGCAGTCGGGCTTAATTCAACGGTAGCGCTAGATTGGTTAAGTATTAAAACAATGCAATAGGTAAAATTATTAGACATGTAAGCTGAGCAAAAGAAAGGGTATAGCTTGAACTGGGGTGAATTATTATTATTAATCTTATTTTTTATGGTTTTTGCAATGTTTTGCACTCACATTATTGAAAATAGTCAATATTGAGTACAAGTCACTGGAAAGACAAAGAAAAACCGCGCTAAAAGTTTAATTTTCATAGAGTTTTGTTTATGATCCACCGACGACACGTTAAATTTGCATAAATTACCGTTTCAGTCGGTAAAAATCGCCGTAAAAAATAAGTTGTCGCCTATTGCGGAAAAAAAAGTTTCTGTAGTTAACTGTTAAAAAAGGCAAACATGTCAACAGAATACGAATTAACCTTACCCTGAATCCATCCATCTATTGCACGGGATCATATGAACCCACAATTGACCTGCTCCCAACGTCAGTGGCTTCATACCTCAGTTGGTTAGAGCATCGCACGGTAATCGCGAAATCACGGGTTCAAACTCCGTTGAAGTCCTGAATTTTTTTCGGGCTTCTCTTCGCAATTGCAAAATTGCGTTCACAACTGCGAGGATCATTCTTCATGT
This sequence comes from Pachyseris speciosa, assembly GCA_016490735.1. NCBI lineage: Eukaryota > Metazoa > Cnidaria > Anthozoa > Scleractinia > Pachyseridae > Pachyseris > Pachyseris speciosa. The sequence continues at coordinate 185,673 of JAEMWC010000099.1, forward strand.
GATATTGACTTTTCTCGGATATTCTTAAGTATGTACAGATAGAAAATCCATTAACATACAAAAAGGTGATTTTAGATGGTGACTTCGCGCCGATTACCATTCCTATTTATTATTTGGAATACTTTGTGATGGTAGATGGAAAAACTATTAACATACAAATTAAAAGGTGATTGCAGCTGGTAATAATTGCCATTCCTCATTATTTTTTGATGCCTTTGTTATTTAGGTAAATGCTATGAATTTACACGCACGGCGAACTACCAAGAGAGTGTAGTGTCTTCAATGAATTGGTGTTTGAATGCAACAAAGTTAATTCCCTTTTCGAATTCATGAACTCTTCGACTCCCAGCGATTGACACACCTCCGATAATAACGCATGCTGAGGGAAGAGTATTGTTGGCAACCAGGAGAATATATTAAAACGACTACATCATTAGGCAGGGAGATTTTGGGGCTGCAAAGGCAGTCAGGTATGTACTAAACGCCAAGTGGAAGGCATTGACACAATTTGAAGAAAACAGAAATATAAGAGTAATCAGAAACCTTCTAATCAGTAATCTCTTGCTCGTGCTTTTTTTTTTTAACCTCGAAACCAACGCGCGTAATAGAAAAACAGAGCACTTTTTCACCTGGTCATTTTGTAGTGTCAGGAAACTAGATAATACCGCGAATGTTTTAATAAGAGAGAATTATTTTTTGCTTCTTTGTTTGTTTGTTTGCTTTTTGTCAAAGAATGCTAGTGTCTAAAACTTCGGAAAGAGTGCAAAATGATTTCAAAACCGTCCAAGATTACAGGACCTTGATGAGCTATCAGAGCCAATTTTATTGCGGCTTAAAATGCTCTAAGCAATAGACTTTCGTCAATTATTCATACGGGTTTCTGATATTCTGTACGCAAACCGTATTACTTAGTGGATCGGTATCGCGATGGTGTAAGTGTGTTTTCCCTCGGTAGTCAAAGGCAGTCGGGCTTAATTCAACGATAGCGCTAGATTGGTTAAGTATTAAAACAATGCAATGGGTAAAATTATTAGACATGTAAGCAGAACAAAAGAAAGGGTATAGCTTAAACTGCGGTGAATTATTATTATTATTATTATTATGGTTTTTGTAATGTTTTGCACTCACATTATTGAAAATAGTAAATATTGAGTACAAGTCACTGGAAAGACAAAGAAACACCGCGCTAAAAGTTAAATTTCCATAGAGTTTTGTTTATGATCCACCGACGACACGTTAAATTTGCATAAAGTATCGTTTCAGTCGGTAAAAATCGCCGTTAAAAATAAGTTGTCGCTTATTGCGGAAAAAAAGTCTCTGTAGTTAACTGTTAAAAAAGGCAAACATGTCAACACAATACGAATTAACCTTATCCTGAATCCATCCATCTATTGCAACTACATTATTCCGACGAATCTCGCTTGCCCATACCACACAAGAAAGGCAACCGTAATATTAATATCGTAGATTTTCTCTATTCAATACAATAAGAAACATGAAAACACTGCTACAAAGGCAACTAATAATAATAATAATATTATTATTATTATTATTATTATTATTATTATTATATTATTAAAATTACTATTATAATTATTGTAATAACAATAAGCAATAATAATAATATTATTATAATAAGCAAGTCTTTACGCTAGTTTTTGTCACATTTTCTCGAAGCTGAGCCATTATATATTATCTCGTTTTCTACTTATGTCCTTGATTTATCTTCAAAACCAAGAAATCAATAGCAAGTGAAAGTTATTAGACAATAATTCTTTAACAAAGGTTAATAGTTTTCTCTTAGTTCGTAACTTAACTTTTAACCATTATTGATTGTTTTGTAAATATTAGATGAATTGTTAAGTTAAATTATTATTATTATTATTATTATTGTTATTGTTGTTGTTGTTGTTGTTTGTAAAAACTCGCCAAAGATCGGTGCAAGTTTTTACCTGATCCTGCTCGAGAATTTCCGATTGTAAAACACGCAATAAAGAAAAAAACTACTTTTTATCGACTGGTCATTATCATTCACACACCACACTTTATAATAAATGTTTTTTTTAGGATGTCACATTGTATGGAACACCATTTTAGAATATGTCCTTAGGTAAGGTAGACAAACCTGACATGAAGAAACCTGCCTAAAGTGGCGTCGTTTGTTTGTATAGCCACCAACTTGGATTCTTCCGGCATCTTGACATTTTCCATTTCCAGAAATCCACCACCCTGAGGGTCTAAATTAGGACATAATGATAAAAGATTGCCAAAATACTCTATAGAAGAAGAAATATAGTCAATAACAAAACTATCAGTTTGAAACTGGCGACAAAATGTCAGAAATTACAGCCGCAGGAAATAAGGCTACCGTTTTCTTGATGCCGCTTGAATTAACGTTCAGACGCCTTCCACACTTCATTTTTTTATCCTATTGAAGGGGAGGGGATTTCTTGTGATAATACAAAATTTGTAAAATTGCATTTAGATTAACAGTCAAGAACAATTGACACAATGGATGACGCCTTTCCTGACAACGGAAGAAAAGACAGAGTTTTCCAACATCCGTCAACAAAAGGATTGATAAAGGATTTCTGCAGCTACACGACTACTCATGGCTTTGGGCGGCTGGCCGAGGCCAACACAAGCTTAAGCCGATTTTTGTGGACTGGATTCATTGTGGGTGCCTTTGCCATGTTTGTTGTGCAAATGCGTGGCTTACTCATTCTATACTACGGTTGTCCTGTGTCTACCACGGTAAATCTAAGGCAAACACCTGTGAGTACAGCAAAAATATAAATGTATTACCCAAGAAATTAGTCCGAGACACGCGGTTACTCCACCCTGGCCTGATGATTCAGAGTCAGTTTTGAAAAGCTGGAAAGTATTGGGGACTGCAAGGGACAACAAAAGTAAAATAGGATACTAAGACTACGACTACGTCTGTCGACTGCTGTTGCTCCTGCTACTGCCGCTGCCACTGCTGCTGCTACTACTATTACTACGACTACTGCCACTAGTACTGCTACTTCTACAGCTACTGTTACTGCTACTGCTACCGCTACTACTACTGCTAATGCTGCTACTTCTACTGCTGGTACTGATGATGACGATGATTATGTTGACAACTGATTACAAACTGAAGCATCAATAAATTCAATTCGGACCAAGCATCGGAAACCGATGCATACCGCAGGCAGCAAAATATACGTACATTCGTTCCCTCACCATTGTAATGGTGAAAACGTTTCCGAATCTGTGCATTAGTGAATTGTCGGACATTTCCTTATTACAAACCTCATTTAGATAGACAGTTCAACCGGCCCCTGAATGACCAATATTCGAGATTTTCTTTCTATAGATAAGGTATCTTACATCATAAATTTATTTTTTTTTGCCGTACATAGTAAAGAGGGTGTCTATTTTATTAATGTATTTGGACTGTCATCATCTAATCATGAAATCATCACTTTCATACAGTTTTCTTCATTCAATATTGAAACAGGAAGTAGTACTTCCAGCCGTAACAATCTGCAATCAAAACGTCATCAAAAACGACCGAGTGAGCGAGAGTTTAGAGCGGAAAATAAACTTGGAGCTTGAAAAGAGAAAAAAGAAGGAGAGGATAGAGACACAGCAACAGGCGGATAATGAGGGAGGTAAGTGAGTTATGATCAAAATGACCATAGCTAGTTTGTTTTTATTGTTAGTGTTAACTTTCTATTGTTAAGTGTTAACTTTCTCAGACAGCTGAAGCAAGCTGGTAGTTTCGTAGGCTAAAAACGTGGATCCTCCCTGGGGCACCCCGTGTGGCATATCATCCCTTATCAAACAACAACAGAAATGTCGAATTTGATTGGCTAACAGTAGCAATAGTTTGAGCAGTAAGAGGATACTGTAACAGGCACATACGTTCTCTTACAAAGTACCTGGCTCCCGTACAAACCTGGATTTTTTTCCAGGCTTTATTTTTGCTACCATTTAAGTAGTCTTCATAACTGCGACAATCACTCATATCTTGGTTCCTTAAAATTTCTGTCTTGTCATTCTTCGTCTTCATTCTTTTCCTTTTCACTTCACGTCGTCCAACACATGCAACGCGGTCGTCCGACTTTGTTAATCATTCGTATCATTACAGAATAAAAACTGGACTAACTCCACTCAGTCCGATCGGCATAATAAATCATGCTGAACCGCGATATACTGTCATTATCGCCCTCTTTAAAGCCTGGTTTTCACGAGCGACGCAAGCACAAGCGCAAGCAAAAGAGCGCTTATTTCACTGTGAAAACGGGCTTAACGCAAGCATAAGCATAAGCGCAAGCACTAGCGCAAGGATCAAAAATTTTTCCTTTTCCTAATGCTTGCGCTTATACTTGCGTAGTGTTCGTTTTCACTTGTTATAAGCTACTTATGCTTACGCTTATGCTTGCGCTTTTGCTTGCGTCGCTAGTGAAAACTAGGCTTAAAAAGGGGCGTTGCATCAAAAGACTAACTACCAGCACGACCGAAAATAACCTTCCACGCAGTCGTTTTTAGGGGGGTCGTATTTTACGTCCTCTCCACAAACGCCTGCTTACCCGAAGCCAACATTCCTTTCCCGCCGCTTAGCCAATCACATTTTAACTACTAAATTCTGGAAGGTTGACTTTGGCCACGGACGCTTTTCGCAAGAATAGTTCAACAAGGCGGAGACAGAGCTTAAGCGGCTCTGATCACCGTGCGCTCCACGTTTAAAATTTCCTTTTTAAATGCCTATCAACGGACTTAAATTTAATTTAAGAATTTGTGAGAGGAAATAACAATATTTCGTTAATTTGCCGACAAGTTACGGAAAGTCTCTTAGCTGTCAAGCTTCGCCTTCAATCTTCGACATATACCCTCGCCGCTACTCCTGGTCATGTTGTAGTTGTTGTGCCACCTCTCGTAAATATGATGAAGGGCAAAGTATTGGCGTATCCGTATCTTCGGTTTGTCTTAGTGATTTGGAGGAAGGAGACTTTGCTATCGGTAGACGGGAGCGCGCATTGGATCGAACGAGCGGCGAGGCACTAAGCTGTATAATTTTACCGCCTGCTACGCGTGACCTGTACCCTGCGAACAGACTCTCCCTTTTGCATTGTCAGAAAAGCAAAAGATGGAGAGAGACTCTGCAGAAGTCATGTATTTTCTCATCTGAGCATGCGCAACGGTTGCTAAGAAACTGCCTCGTTCCCAAATTTATTGCACATCGTGGGCTCAGTTTTGGTTATCAAATACATCCTTTAGTACAGACTAGCGCATCATAGCCGGTTTAAACCTAGACCAAACCGGAAATTATGCTACTAATTATCCAAAATCTTGGATGACATTGGATCAAAGAAAATACGTGACTGCAGAGTCTCCCTCCGTCTTCGGCTCTTCTGACAAGGCAAAGGGAAGACTATGCTCGCAGGGGTACGTGAACTGAAGAAAAAGTACGTTTTATCGCAGTCTATGCCATCAGTGTTTGATAACCTCTGACCACTTCTCCAGGACGTTTTGAGGTGGTTGTGCCGTACGTGGGCGAATTTCATCTGATTTAATGCAGGTGAGGACCACGAGAGATCGGGCTTTGTTGTTGTCCGGTGTGATAATTTCACGTCGATTTACTATACATACCTACATACAGCTTTATTTGTTAACGCAGGATGTGGACCTGCCTAACGAAATGCAAGAAATCAAATAAAACTGAAGCATAGCCAAAATATACTAAAATGCTAACATTTGAAATTAAGCTAATAAATGCTTCATGATCAGATTTCAAACTTGGCCGCGTCTAAATTCTTATTCGCATTTTCAAACTTTAAGGCCCGGCTACACGTTCAAACATTGTTATAAAACATTTGGTGGATGAACAATGTTAGAACGTGTAGCATGCATGTTTGATGACGTTTGTTCAAAATTTTTTGTTGGAAGAATGTTTTGATTTCGATCAAACATTTTCTCCAACATACAACAAATGTTGAAGCGTGTAGCCGCCCTTTCAACAATGTTGTATTGCAAAGACCAATCAGATTTAAAGGTCCAGTCTCCAATTCGAAAGCCTAATGGCAGAGGAGGAAATTGTTGAAGTCAGACCGCCGAATCGACGTGTTTCCAACAATGTTATATGCGTATCCAACATTGTTAGAAGCGTTCTTACAACAATGTTGGGACGTGTTCTTCTAACAATGTTTGAACGTGTAGCCGGGGCTTTAAGAATCTCTTGTAACACATCACATTACTAAAAAAAAAAAAAAAAAAAAAAAAAAAATCGGCATCAGCACTTTGATCGTTTACAAATTCGCAAGAGAGAGAAGAACGCATTAGGATGTCATCGCTGGACAGTTGCTACTCATCGAGGCAAAAAAGTGGGAGAGGAATGTTGGCTTCGGGTAAGCAGGCGTTTGTGGGGAGGAGGTGAAATACGAGTCCCCTAAAAACGACTGCGTGGGAGGGTACACCAAAAACAGCAGGAGAATGGCTTTTAAGAGCATGCTGAAAGTGCTGCCGGAAGACAGAGATTGGTATGATATATGTTATATGCTAAGTTCAGGACTCACCCGAAATAACCAAGCTATTATTGCGTGCAGTTATTCAATTGTACCAATTCTGACGAAGAATTTATTTCTGCTTTGGCTTACTTAGGTCCGTTTCAAACGTCTTGTCATGTCATGCTAAGCTGGCTCGACCGCACCCTGCTAGCAAAGCCTTAAGAAAGGCTCTCATGCACTGCTAGCAGGGTGACTCGACCGTTAGTAGACTAAAGCGCGAGTTGGTTCCAGAAGTCGAATTATTTTTCAGGGGAACTTTGAAAACAAACCGCCGTCAGCAATGTGTAAGAGGAAAGTGTTCTGAGTTTGGCAGGTTTTGTAATGTATCTACATAGCATATCAGTAAAGGAATTTAGTTCGGCAAGACAGTGGCACAACGTTTGAAACGAAGTCGTGCTACTTCCGTGTAGCACAACAGAGGTTACCGTGCTACACGTCATGGGCACGACTTGGTCTCGTCGAGCTACTAACGTGGAAAATGCGATCACTTTAGTTCGGCACGGCAATAGCATGACATTTTAAAAAAGGCCTTAGACAGACATGTTAATGAAAACTTGCAGTGAGCGTTGCACACACTTCTGGAAAAGATGCCGTGGACAACAGCTCTTTGAGGAAGGGAAACGAAACGGATGGAATGAAAAAACACAAGACAGGATTGACTGAAGAACAAAGTAGCTTCTTTGACATACTAAGCGATGAATTAGAATTAATGGACGTCAAAGACTTAAGAGACATGGGACATCGATTTGAAGATCTTGTGTTTGAATGTAACGCCAAGGGCAGTGATTGCCGGTACGCCTGTCTTAGTTGCAAATCATTTGAATTCAATACTCGTATCTCAAAAGTTCAGGGGCACCGAACGAACCAAATCAAGCAAATGCTGTAGAAAGGCGTTTTTAAGTACCTTATGGTGTTTGAAGTCTGTTTAAAGTGATATTTTCATAAGCTAGAAGAAGTTCTGTTATCTGTTCGGATTCCCTAGCTGAAATTTTAATTGCCCGAAAATGTTAGGGAGCAAAATCTTCCATTGAGAAAATGCAAGCTGAAATGAGCTTTCCACGAACTTTCTGGGGAACTATTTAATTTCCAAAATGTTAGCTGACGTTTTTGATTGTCAAAAACAGCAATTACGACCTTTCCGAAAACCTCAGGGGCTATGATTTAGTTACGAAAATCCGAGTGCACCACCGAAAAGATAACTACCGCTACTTGTCGTTGGGTGTCCATGAAAGTTGGTTAACCACGACCGTTTGGGAGAATGTGTGTGGTCCTAATACTGATTATTTTTAGTATTATTCGGTGGTTGGAAAGCATTAAGGAACGTCTTATTTTTCAGCGTTATTAAGAGTAACTTCTAACGGCACATGTGTACAAGGAAACAAAGACCGCTTAAATTATCGATTTTCACACATTGTCTAAATGTGATGTTACACAAGCCCATTTTTATCGCAACATTGCTGCGTTAACAGTTGTCTCTTTCAAAACAACTGCAGCACTGTTGGCCGAATTTTGTTGGAGTTGGTGCGCGCGTGTTGACTTTTAACGTAACATAGTCCCAGAATAAACTCACTGTCTATCATATTTGTCGAGCAAGAGCATGGGCTCAAACGTTGCGGACGATGTTACATTACAAATCGTCCCGTCTAAGATACCGTTGCCGCAACAAAGTTGCGATAAAAGTTGTATCGTTTAACACGGATTAAAAATCGGATCGTGTAACATCACCTTCAGGCGGCAACATTTCCTGAACGAGCGAATTAAAAACAGGGTGTTCTTCATTCCCCGCCCAACCCTACTAGCAACACTAAAGCCCAGGTAATCTTGAAAATGGCAAATTGTTCGCTCCATGATACATCAAACTGCGTCCCTTAAAAACCATTTTTTTTTAGGAATTACTCCAAGCACTGGTCCACTTTCTGGGACATTGATTATGGAAATTGCTTTACTTTCAATGGCGGAGTGGATGACAACAACAAAAATCAGACACTTATCAAGACGAAGATTCCTGGACCTGCCTTTGGTGAGAGGGAACTGAAGTACTAGTTTTACCTGGAAAATTTTGCAAATTATTTTTTAATTTTTTGAGTAATAGTTGTGAATGTAAATATCTAGAAATAAAAGCATTCAGTCTCACCTTAGTATCCACGCCTTGTGTAACTCCCTCCGCACTTATTGCGGACCCTTCTGCTCACGCGGACTAATTTCGCCAAGTCTTGTGGCCTTTTTTGCCGGAAGATTTGCCTGGAAACGATTTTCATGTGCTGGGTCAGTCTCCTTGAAGTTGATTTTGAAGTTGATGTTACCATATTTTGACTGGCAGGAATATTTCACAATGTGCATTTAATTCGTCACTCCACTATCTTACTTTGTATGACAGGACTTAAGCTTATTCTCTTTATGGAGGCGCCTAAATATATTGATGAATTCACTGAATTCGTCGGAGCAAGAATTGTTGTTCATGACCAAGGCGAAGTAATCTACGCAGCAGATGAAGGGGACGACCTTCAACCAGGAATGTCCACCTCCATAGGGGTGCAAAGGGTACGTTAAAGTATAGTCCATCTGTCAGAGCCCCTTGGTCTATCAAGTTGTACTCTCTTACATGAATAGTTGGCTTGTCGTTGTTGTTTCTTTGTTTATATTGTCCTTTTTTTCCCTAAGTCAGTTGTCTCAGTCTTCTATAGCTCATTCAGTAAAAAGCCAATTAAGCTCAAATATTTTTCTTATCCTACCAGAACTCTTATTATTAGAAAAATAAAAATGCTGGTGTCTAACCTCTGACCTAAAACATACTAGGTTACCAAACACGCATTAATCGCATACACTAGGAGTGTTTAAGGTAAAAGAAACATAGTACTTGGTGATGTTCAGCTTACTTGATCACATTAATTTGTGAAGTATCCTTCGATTTATTACGTTCTTATTACAAGCTTGATCAAATTGTGAGAAAGTAATTTTACACACATGTAAAGTGGGGATTCCGATCCACTTTACATACACCATATCAACCAGAATCTAGAATTGGAGTAACTAAACGTTTAAGATGAACAACCAACCATCAACCTAAACGCCAAGCCGCAGCGCATCTCGGCGTTTAGGTTGATGGTTGGTTGTTCATCTTAATCGTCTAGTTACTCCGATTCTAGATTCTGGTTGATATGGTGTATTCCAAGTAAATCAGAACCCCCACTTTACATGTGTGTGTTAATAAACTTGTTTTCAAGCGTTTCAAAATGAAATAACCTTTATATAGTAAAGTTGGATCAGCCCACACCCCCATTTAGAGAAAGCGCGCTGATGGTATACAAAGGATGGCTGCTGCTTTCGTTGGGGAAGAGGTGTCCAACTGGGTAAATCCTTAGGAATTTATTAAGAAAACAAAAAAAAATAACAAAACCTTATAAAATATTATTTTATTATTCTTCAGCGCGCCAGAATTAAAACAACAACATGGTGGTCGGGTGTGTTAGAAAAATATGTATAAATATTACCCAATGCCGGATTTGATTGAAAAACTTCGACCAGAGATCACAAGCAACCACTAGCTTTGTGAACCCATCCTAAAAAGGGTAATAAAAAACATCATCGAAGAACGGGAAGAAATGGGTCGGGATGCGGTTAATGCGGTTATCCGTGAAGCCCCCACATGTGATAGAAGGAAACGAATTACAAGAATATTAGTTTCAAGTAAATATAGACCTTGTAACTTAAATGGGCTTTTTGACTTATGCCCAAAAGAAGGAGACAAAAAACACCATATCGAACCACCTTGGCTTAGCCCCGAAGACTATGAAGTAAAGATCCTCCATTATATCTTTTATAGTTTTTTGCACGTTTAATTAAAAATACTGTCATACGTCTGTTCATACGTCTGTTCATGTGTTGCATGTTTGAACTCAATAATGTCCGTAACCCGATTATCATCAAGGGATTTGGAAACAAAGGCATTGATTGTGTCATGTTTTGCAACCGCCATAGCACTAAGTCTGCTGTGCTTGTTAACTTTCTTTTCAAGCCGTTTGCTGACACTAGTCAAAACGGTGGAAACCGCACCGCAAACACCCCCCACAACACCGAGAGGAACACTGACCACAATTCCAACGCCCGTCAGTGCAGAGGCGAAACCTCCAGAAGACAGAGCCGTTGTTGCAGCCGCAAGACCGGCAACAGCATAGGTGCAGGCCTTTTGAGCCTTTTTGTATTTTTTTAGCACAACTCTGTAGTGCTCCGCCTCATCAGAAATGCTTCTCAATTTTGCTGAGCTCAGTCAGCCGGAAAGTTTCGGCATTGGGAAGATTGGGATAGAGCTGCGTATACTGCTGTTTTGCAACGCTTTCGGGTGGAGAAGATGCCACAGGGGTAAACGGCATTACATCATCATTCGGCCATTTTTTTTCTTCAAATTATCATCAACTCAAATTAAAGCGTTTGTCCGCGAAAATCAAACAGTTCTCCATTTTCATCTTTGACTGAAAGCGTCACACTGTTCACACTTTCACTCGTCGAAGCGGCGCGAAATGCTTGCTATTCGGGTGCACGATAGTTTATTGTTTCGAAAGCCTCTCCAACGATGGCAAACTTGGCAAGCAGATTTGTTTTTCCCGCATTAAAAAAATGTTGGTCCCTGTCTACCAAGTCGCAGTACACAAAAAAGACACTCGGAGCATTGAGCTTTGAAATAAATGCATCCGTCTCAAGCCGCCAGGAGATGCCAAGAATGTCACCAAATTTGGTAAAACTGAAGTTTTTGGTTTCCATGGTTGTTAATAACCACAGATCCGGTGGGTGCATTCGCTTCTGCGGTTACATTGGCGTTGAGTTGTTTAAAAATGGACTTAAGAGTTTTTGCAAGACCACAGGGAGTGTAATACCCTGGGGGAATCCCTTTGTAGACTTTGCTTGATTATGGGCATTTAACAACCAAATTGTCCCCGTCTGTTTCAGATTAAGCCACGAATTGCAAAGTGAGCAGGAAAGCAGCTGGACATAATCGGTTTTCGGAACCCATTCGTCGAAATAGACGGTGCAGGGGTTGTCAGTTGTGGAAATGGTGATCACAACCATTTATCAGAGCGCACATTAACATTCAATTGAAAATATCACCCCCTTCATAACATGGCAAATTTTTTGCAGTGGATCCAAACGCCGGAGGCACGCCAAATTTCAAAAAATGCAAAAGATAAGGCTTGGGCCGAGTTTTTGTCTAAATTTCCCTATGCCGACAAGAGTAAATTACCGCGGAAACCAACTTTGCCGAAGACCACAAGGCAACAGCGGAAATTATGTTTAAAGCCGGCCAAAATTATTGGAAAAGCGTTTTAGGGTCAGATGAAAAATACTGGCCCGAGGCGATGAAAAAGGCTCTGGGGATGGGAAAGATGGGGGGGGGGGGGGGGGGGTTCACACCAGCTTATGATAAGAGAAGACTTTAAAATGCACATGAATCGAAAAAAACCTATTAGGCGCCCAAAAAGAAATATTAGTGACACCAACCCAGCGGTTTAAAACAAAATTAAGGAATATATTTCAAAACCTTGATCTGACGCACCATTCAGGGAAAGACGCGCACACCTAGCCATCGGCCCAAATATGTCATATTGGCACCAACAGCTGAACTTTGCAGTTTGGTGCGCCACGACCGGAAGTGGTATTGGTCGTGAGAGTTTTGATAAAGATACCAAAAATTTAAGTTTGCCTCCTCTCTCTCCTCTCTCTCCTCTCTTTTGCCTTCCCTTTTACCAATTCCACGTATATTTCACCATCAAGCGGATCCTGTTTCAAATGGGTGGGATTCAGAACATGAACGCTTTGCCCGACGACCCAACTTTTAATCTGATAAACAACAAGTATGATGTGGCTTCGTACAAAAGAATTTGTAACGAGTTCGGGACCTGATCCTTCAACCGATTTCCGTTTCAACAAAGGCGCCAATCACGGGCTGGGCAGCGTCTATATATGGGTTCGAGGCCCATACAAAACTGGGGCAGCATATCTCGGTTACGACAAATTCAGCGGCGAAGGCGGTTCCACAAGCAAAGGGAGCGCGATTCTGTACATAAAACCCGACAGAGTCGCTGAAAGACAGTTTGATTAGTTTTGCCCCAACGAATCCAGCGGTCTTACACCAGCAGGTTTGTCAAGAATAAATCAGTCAAAAGAGGCGTTTGTTTATTGCATTTTGGGCGCTCAGGTAAACGTTCAAAGTAGCATTCTGGGAGATGGGGGGCGCGCGGTGGAGGTTCGAAACGAGTTTCTTGTTTTAATGGAAGATGCAATAAGGCAACCAGACCTGGCCAAGAGCGTGCAACGTTATCAGTTGTCTGTTGATGAGGCCAAGGTCAAACTGAATTTGGTTGTTTGCCCCGGCACCTGGCTTATGCCGGGCAACATGATAATAAACTCAGGAAGCGTCGTTGGCTACAACAACAAAATAAAACAGGCAACAAACGAAATGAGTCTTGGGATAAACAATGACGTAAACCAGGGGGAAAAAAAGCTGCCCTTCACTTGATGGCGGGTGGCCTTTCAAAGGTCAACCAGCCGAACAGCCATCCTTCAAATCTAAAATTCCAACTTCGCTGCCACAACAACAGGAAAACACAAAACTGGTTACTGAACCAACCCAGCCGTCAGGTTCAAGAAACGACGCCCACAACGTTAACAAAATAGTTGTAGTGATAGGTGCTCTTGCCCTTGCAGGGATGGTGCTCTTCTCAATGTGGCGGAGCAAAACTAAAACTAAAGATTCTTCTTAACATACCTCTCCACAAGAAAAACAACCACGGCCAAAATAATCAGCCAGGTGTGCTCGGCCAGAAAACTTATAGCTTGGCCGGCTGTTTTGAAAAGGAAAGCAACAATCGAGCCGATCAGGCGGGCAGAAGAGAAGCCGTTTTTTGCCGATTTCTTTCAAGCCGTTTCCCAGCCCCTTCCCCAGGGCTTTCAAAGAGTTGGTTATTGCGCCAATTACAGCGCCAATCGTAACACCAGCCGCTAGAACAATCGCAGCCACCGTGACGCCGTATTTTTTAAAGATAGCTTTTATTTTTTCGCGAAGAGGGAGGGCCCCTTCTCTTTCCGCAACCTCAGCTTCCAAAGTTTTAAGCCTTTCTTTGTATTCAGCTTCCCTTTCTTCTGAAGCTTCTTTTTCAGCAATTCCTGTGTTCAGGTCTTTTTGCAGTTCTTCCTCGTTTTTTATTTGTTCTTTTAGTTCATCAATCTCTTCATTAAGATCAGCAAGAGTTTTTGTTGTATTAAGCCTTCTTCGAAGAACGGCCGTTTCTTTCAGCTTTTCTGACAGGGCGCCTCTTAATTCGTCAATCTCTTCTGCAACATTTCTTTTTGCCCCGAATTGTTTCTGTATAGCCGCAGCCTCCTTTGTTTTGGCAACCAATGTTTTTTCAAGACTTGCTTTCTGCAAATTCAACTCGCGTACATTTGCCCCAATTTCAACATTAGTGCCATGTTGTTGGTCGTATTGCGCAATTTTTGAATCAATATCATAGATTTTGTTTCTTTGACTTTGAACTTCTGCTTCGGCTTGATCTTTTTTTGAAAGCAGCACATTTGATTCTGCAAATTTGTTTGTCTTTTCTTGTAATTCTTTTGCAGATCACTAATTTCTCCTTCTTTTTCGTCAATAATAGATTGCGTTGAAATTCCAAGAGCTTTTGTTAAAGTTTTCGGAAGACTCGGATTAAGATGGCGTTCACCAGCACCTCCCCTTTTTTGTGTGTAAAGATCGTGCCATTTACTGGAGCCCCGAATTCTGACCATAAGTTTGCCGTTTTGGGGTTGTAATCAGATTCAATCGCAAGACCGTTTGCTTCTGGAAACATGATTGACAAATCTCTCCAAGAACGTTGTCTTGATGTTTCTCCGCCAAAAGAAGTTTCAACATAAGAGGTGTCTTGGAGGCCGCTTTGCTCGGTCTGCATTGTTTTCATTTCAATACGATCACCGTGTGGGGTGGATGTGGCACCTGGGCCGCCAATTTCAAAGCCACTGGTTGTGTCCACCTCCTGTTCATCGTCGTCGTCATCATCATCATCATCATCATCATCATCATCATAGTCATCTTTATTTCCCAAAAGGAGGTCTTCCATTTCCGCGTCATAGCCACCCTCTGCCATTGCGTATTAATACTCTGTGGAATTAATTTCCAATTGAACTTTTCAACTCCGGATTATATCATGGCCGCTGTGGGTGAAAACCTTCTTCCGACGCACAAAGAAAAAACGCAAGGTGCGATGAAAGCCAAGCGCAAGGTTAATCGAATAACATTTGACAAGAGTGAAGCGAGCCCCGGCGAGACTCTTTATGTTGCCGTTCCCAAACTTAATGAAAACGAGGTCCTCGTCCCCGGCTCGCTTTCCCTGCTGTTCGACATTTGATTTAACCGGTGGCCAAGCCAACAACCATCTCGTGCAAAACGTCACCCGGGCGCTGGTTGACAAGCTGGTCGTGAAGTACGGGGGCACCATTCTGCAGGATACGGTCGGCGACGACATTTTCAAAATCTGAGAGGACCTTTTCCTTTCCCAGGAGGAGCGGGACAACATGCTGCTCGAGGGCATCCAGTCCACTAAACTTAACAAAATTCGCTCAAATGCTGGTGATAAGGATACCTCCGCCACTGCAGAAGTGAAGCTGGAAACAATTTACAAGAACAAGTACCGTATCCGGCTCGACCACTAGATCCTGTCCGACCATGAAATCTTTTACCCTCAAGATCTTTACAACAACCTTGTGTTCGAACAGTTTGGCAAGGTCGTGAAAGGCTCGGATGCCGCAAAACTCAAATACAAGCTGTCAAACATCAGTTTGAATACGAAATGATTAGAAGAGAAACTTTGGCCAAAGAGGCGGAGAGTATTTATACCTCCGGGGCAGAGTTCCTGTATGACCATCTGCATCGGGAAGAGGTTGTTACATTTGCAAAAGGTTCCGCAACGCGTCTAAACCTAAGAGTTAATCCGCAAAGAAGGTCTTTGAAAGGAATTCTTCTCCTTTTCATCGAGCCTTACACCGCGGGTGCCAGTGACTCGGAAAACTTTTTTAACCCCGACATCAAAAAAGTTAGCGTCACGGTTAACGGCTCGCCCAACCGACTGTTCAACAACGGCCTCGACGGCAAGGACATTTGGGAGGAAGTCAGCCGCTTTTTTATGAAAAAGACGAACAAAACACAACACATGAATTTGACGAAGTTTTACACAGGTGAACGCATCGGGCTTTTAATTGACTTGCGGTCAACGGCATCCCAGGATATGCACGGAAGCGGGGCGAGGCTTGTCAAAACGAAGGATGGGGTACAGCTTGAGATCGAGCGGACCGCCAGCGGCTCCGGAAACGTCAATTGCCATGTTTTCACCATCAGCGACTCGCAGTTTAACGTGTTGGACCGGCAATTGGTATCTGTGCAGTACTAAATAAAGCCTTGGTTGAAACATGAACCCGAATAACATTCCCTTTAACGCTCTCATCGTGGGGCCGACAAACTCAGGCAAAACAAGGTTCATGGTTGACCAGCTCTGGGGTCCTTTCTGCGGCAAGTTCGACTTCATCGTGCTTATTTGCCCGACGTTCGCTCACAACAAGACCCTCTTTCGGTTTGGGGAAAACGATCCGCGGGTGTATGTGATAATTTGCGAGCAGCATGAGGTGGAACTTTAGGTTGAAGATCGTGACTTTTGTTTTTGAGGGAACCAACACCCTCATAATCCTTGTCGACTGCGCGGCCTCGAAAGAGGTAAAAAAGCGCACAGGCCAGCTGTGCATCTCGCCTTTTCCGCAAGGCACATCGGAATCAGCGTGTGGGTGCTGACCCATCGGCCAAGACCATGAAAACCATCTTTGAGGACTATGCAGGAGACCTGCCTCCATGCAGAGGAGTACAAAAGCATGATTTCAAAGCTGAAAGAGCAACAGTTTTCTTTCCTTGTGTTCTCGCTGCGGCACCCCTTCGGGGTACAGTTGTTTGAAAATTGAAAAAACAGCCTATAGTTTTACAATGGAGTGGATCGAACACTACCTTGAAAACAACAGCGAAGAAGCAGGCTTAATCGCGAAAAATTTAGTGCGATCTTTTCGGGGCCACTTGGCGGAAACTTTTTCTTATGATGGCGGGGACGACGAAAGGGTTCTTGAAGTGCTCGAAGAGCCACCCAAATTTAAAATATTGGTAAAAATCATCACACTTTTAGAAAATTTTGCTTGTTTCCCAGATGTTAACCTTAGAATGGAGATGTTGAAAACCATTGAAAAGCTCGAAACAACCGATGAGGATATTGGCATAACGAAAGAAGATTGGTGGAAACAGATTCACAATCATGAAGACCCAAATTTAAAAAAAAAAAAGGTTGAAGTATAGATGGCAGAAGAGGAGCTGACAATAGAAGATGTTATGAACATGCTGGAAGCAGAGGCAACGGACGCGCCGGCTGACTTTACCCCCCAAGGCCCTGACATTCCTGCTCTCCGTGAGCAGCTGGCCGTGCTAGTTTCGACGGGGAAGGCTAAGGACGCCATCGGCGTGCAGCTGACGCATGAGCAGGTGAAGCGCCTCGCCGACAAAGATGTTGAGAAGTATTTCAAAAGGTATGAAGCTTACATGTGCACGAAGACAACCGATAGCTTGACCGACAGCTTCATTTTTCTTGTGACCAAAGCGGTCGGAGCGGCGGTCGACATAAATTATGTCAAAGCGTATCAAAAAGAACTCAGAGAAGACTACATAATCACCAAAGAGCCCTCCAACTTGGCAGGAAACCTTTCTTTGAAGTTCGGCCGGTGGCTTGCTCTCGCCAACACGGCGCTGATCACCGCAAAACAGATTGATTTTACCAGCTCAGAGGATTTGCAACTTGAGCCGATGGCAACTGAACAATTTTCTGAGAAACCCTCAACAACTACAGAATAAAGCAACTGTCAGTGCCAAAAACTATTCTAGATAAATCTGTACTTACGTGATAATTTTGCAAAAAAACACCGCTTTACATAAAAAGAGTTGGCATTTTTTTGGAATTTCTCTTAATGTTTCGAAAAACCATTTTTTGTCTTCCTTTGATGCACCTTTATGCAAAAAGCGCCTGTAGTTGTATCTTGCCCATTTTAATAAGTCTTCTTCTTCTCTGAAGACTACATCAATAAAACGGTAAATTTCGGAGCCGAAAGTATCAATTTCTCGTCAAAGCGCTTTTCCGGCGCCTCGGCGCATTCGTCGGCCGAAGTTTGATGTTTTCACTCCCAACAAGGTGCACCAAGCTGACCTTCTTTTTTTGCCGCATGACAAACTCCCCCGCGGGCGCAAAGTGTACAAGTACGCTCTGACGGTTGCCGACGTGGCCAGCCGATACGAAGAGGCCGAACCTTTGACCTCGAAAAAACTCTGACGAGGTCGCCGAAGCGTTTCGAAAAATTTACAAACGCTCGCCTTTGAAATGGCCGGAAATGCTGCAAGTTGACCCTGGGCGTGAATTTACCAGAACATTGTCGAGCGTTTCAACCGCACCCTGGGGGAGCGCTTGTTTGGCCACCAGTACGCCGCTGAAATGCTTCTGCCGGAAGGCCAGCGGTCTGTCGCGTGGGTGAAACTGCTTCCAGAAGTTGTTGCAGCTTTGAACAACGAGGAAACAAGCCTGATTGGGAAGGCGGTTGCGATCAAAGAAAAGGCGGTTGTTTCCAAGCCTTCAACGTCATATCAAAGACGTGTGGGAAAGCGTGAAAAACAGCTCCCCCCTCTTGTCAATGTCCGCTACCTTTACCAACTTGGCGAGTTAAAGGGCGGCAAAAAAAGAGCCACAGATCCTGTCTGGTCTTTGAAAGTCTTCAAGATTGAAAGAACTGACGTGGAACCTGACACGCCTGTTTTGTACTATTTGCACGACGGACCCAAACGCAGTTTCGTGCGCGAAGAGTTGTTTGTTGTTCCGCCAAACACGGAGCTACCTCCCGAAGGCCTCATCTAACCATGCGTTAATGCCTTCCATTTCTGCGTCATCAGTTGGTTGGAGGTTGTGCCCGAAAATATTATTTAACCAATCAACGATGCCTTCCATTTGCGCGTCAGTCGGCGGAGGATTGTACCCGAAGGCGTTCGTGTTTACTCCGTTCTCTTCTATCCATCTTTTCGAATCAAACGCGGAAAGAGAGGTGTTTTCCACGCTCATGTCGAAGATGTTGTGTCCTTTACTACGAAGAATGTTCATTCCGTGTGTCAGCTGCTTCTTGCCGAAGAAGGTTTCTTTGTACTGTTCGTGCAGTATTTCCTTTCTGACTACGTTCTTTTTCACACCTTTGGCCCTTTTCATGTTTTTTTTTCGTCGGCTCTGATGATGGAGTACATCTTCGGCCGCAAACACACACACTCGGCGATCGGGGTCCCTGCACACTCGTCTTTCATTTTGCCCAAAACCTTTTTGTTGGTTTCTGAATGCAGTGGGTGGTCTTTCGGGTAGTCGCTTGTGTCAAAGAGATGTTGGCCAAGGCAGCCTTCGGGCCCCATGTCTTTGTAAATGTCCTCTGTTTCGATTTAGAGCAGGAAGCTGTCGGTATCTGTGTACAGAAGCTCGCATTTCTGCCCATACTGCTTTTTCAAGATGTTGTAGAAAAATTCATACATCAGCAGTTTACTGTTTTCCAGTATTGTCATCCCTGTGTAAACAGGTTTGTTGAGGCAGAGCTTGCTTTTGCACATGCTTATCCCTGCAAGATCGTTTGCAAAGAACTCGTGCCTTGAGTAAAGGGGGTTTGCAATCAGTTTCCTGAGCCTGGTTGTCTCGTGGGGGCGCACTAGTTTCACGTCTGTGCGGTTGCGCAGGTTTTCCATGGTTTTCCCGAAGACAGGGTTGTTCATCAGCTTGTAGAAGTCTTTTTCGAACGTGCTTTTGGCCTTCTTTCTGAACTCGGTGTTCATCCTGATGTAAGGCTCCATCCAGCGCTTTTCTTCGAACTCCAACACTCTGTGGACTTTCTTCAGCCTCATTCCTTGTTTCAGGTAAAACTGCAAGTTTCGGTAGTGTACGACGTAGTTCTTTTTGTCCTGCAACGTCAGCAAGAGCTTTTTGAAGTCTGGCGGGTTGAGACGGAGGTCTTCTATCATTTTCTTTTGGTATGGAGACAGCCATTCTTTTTTCGCGACCTTTTTCTCAGGGGCAAGGGGATAACTATTGTGCTCTTTGTGGAGCTCCTGGGGGTACTCGAGGTCTACTTCAAAGATAAAACCCTTTTTGCCGTTTTCTTCAATCTCAAGAATTTCATCTTCTGACGGAAGCCAACCGTTCCACTTGAATTTGCCCACTGGGAGAGCTTTACTCATTGCCTAATCGTACAGATTGTTGGCATCGAGATCCGTGATGAAGGTGGTTGGTTTGCTTTCGTCGTAACCCAGCACCAGAGGATTGTTGGATTTGGCGTACCTTTTGCTGACCATGGAAATTCCCCCGCGCACCCCCCCCCCCCCCCCCGCTCCACAAAGAGATGCATGTCGATGTCGGTGAGGAGTTCAAGTTCGATGCCTGTCTTTCTCAGAAGCGCGTCCCACGACAGGCCGGGCGATGTGTAATAGTGGGCTGGATCCAGGCCGTACTGCTTTTGGCAGAGATCGCGGAAGTTTTCGAACACATCTGCCAAAAGTTCAACGTCTGTTTTCACGTAAAGGTCGTGGTAGTCGCCGAGGGTTTTGCATCCGAATGTTTCTCAAATCTTTTGTGCGTGTTGGTAATCTTCGTCTGAGATGTGCTCGCCCGAAAGGGTGCTGAAGAAGAGTTCTTTGGTGGGAAGTTTCGTTTCGCCAAATCTTTCCCACGAATCCATGTACTCATAAGGATAATTTCCTTTTTTGCACAGCAGATCGAGTTTTGCTGCTTCGGGTAAACGTCTTTTCGTTATCTTTAGCGCCTCTTTCTGTGTGGCTTTCACAAGCGCGTCAAGGCTGGAGAGTAGAAAGGCGTTGCTGTCAATGAAGCGCAGGTTCCCCAAAGAGAATGAGATGCATTTCTCCATGTTTTTTGGCAATGCAATTCAGCTCTCCGGCCCCTTTCATCTTTGACATAACCTGCATCAGGTGGTGCGCGTCGTAGCCTTTCAGGTTGTGGAATACGACAGGAATGGGAATGGTTTTGGGGTTTATGCGCAGTTTTTTTGTTGCACGCATCATGTGCGGCACCTCGGAATCTGCCTGTGATGTGGCAATGGTCTTTAACAGCGTCTCTGAAGATTTCGCAAACAAGTGCCGATGCGCAGAAAATGCATTTTATTAATCCATTTGTCAATGGCATCATTGGGTTTTCTTTGTGCTTTGGGTCCAACGAAACCAATTTTATTCAAAGCTTCATAATAACAACCTCTGAGGCTTTGCCCACTGTACTTGCCTGTGTTGTGGTCCCATGCAGGTCTCGAATTACGAAATTATTTTTTCACAAGGCCTTCCTTGCAGATATGGCAGTTTTTGGCTGTGTTGAATCTACGCCTGTTACATGGTTTCATTTTGAGCGGCGCTGGGTTTCCCAAGCTTTCTTGTAGTTTATTTTCTTGACTAAGAATTATGTTGGGAAACTCCTCCACTGCGTTTCTGTCCCCAACACAGCCTTGCTTGTATTTCGCAACTTGGCAGCTTTGCCCGTCGCTTCTCACACGTTACTGCAAATCCGCCGGCTGTGTGCTTGTTTGTTTTTTCTGTGCAGGCCGTTCGTTCGCGTTGGTAATCGGGAATGTTTTCAATCAAAGCTTCAAAGTCGGCGTAAATTATGAATGGTGCTTTCATTTGTCTGTTATGGTTTTGGTATTTCAATTTGTTTTTGCCTTCTTCGGGCATTTCAATTCCTGTTGAAGTTCCGTTCACACCGTTGCAGTGTTTTTGATGGTTGGCAAGAATCTTTTCTGTTGTGAACCCGAAAAGGCAAATTACGCAGGAGTGTTTTTTATCTTTGTGTTTGGTTTGGTCATAAAGCAGAGATGAAAGCCTCTTCACAAAACAGAAGTGTTGTTTTTCATCTTCATGAAGAAGCATCAGGTTGATTCTTGGGACGTTTTTGTCTTTTGTACTAATTCTGAGAGAAGTAACATTGTCGTTTTCCCAGCCAAACACATTCAATGCAAGGTTGGGGTTTTGTTTTTAAAGTTTATAATGTTGTTTCAAAGGTGTTGGAAAGTCAATACCATCCCAGTTGATGCCGTCGTTTATTGGATATTTGCTTGGTCTTCCTGTATGTTTTTCAGCTGGAAATAAAGTGGCCCTCAAAGCCCATTTCAGGCATTCATCGTCTCTGTTTCGAACATTTACAATTGCTTTTTTGTTTGCTAGTTTTTTGGGCGTTGGAATATAAGTACCTCCTCTTAAAGGTTGATATCTGGCAACGTTAATATAAGCAATTGAAATTCTTTCAATAGCCCATCCTGATCCTTGCTCTGACCAATTATCAATTTCTCCGTTTATCATGCTGACAAATTCATCAAATCTTAAATCAAATTGTTGGTTAAGGTTTGCTTTTGTAACAACGGCCGGTTCATCTTGAAAGTAATGTCTTTGAGTTTCTTCTTCCATTTCCCCATTTTCATTTCGCCTTTCTCTTTTAAAATAAACCTCCATATACCAAACTGTACTTTAATGCTTCCAAGTTTATCAATTTCGCTTTTTTATAACATCAAAAGCTTTATCGCGCATTACGTATTCGGCAAAATTAATAAGACTTTTTCTATAGCGGTTTTCGGGATCAACGCTCATCCTCCAAATATTAAACCAATCATTAAAATTTGTTTGTGAAACTCTAAAAGTGTCATACAAAGGGGCTTGGGCGGGCGGGCAGCTGTTTCCCCCCGCTGGGGCGGCTTCGCCGTAGTACTCGTTAAGCACCTCTTCCCCCAAGCGTGCAGCAGCCATCCTTTGTATACCATCAGCGCGCTTTTCTCTAAATGGGGGTGTGGGCTGATCCAACTTTACTATATAAAGGTTGTTTCATTTTGAAACGCTTGAAAACAAGTTTATTAACACACACATGTAAAGTGGGGGTTCTGGTTTACTTGGAATACACCATATCAACCAGAATCTAGAATCGGAGTAACTAGACAATTAAGATGAACTATCAACCATCAACCTAAACGCCAAGATGCGCTGCGGCTTGGCGTTTAGGTTGGTGGTTGGTTGTTCATCTTAATCGTCTAGTTAATCCGATTCTAGATTCTGGTTGATATGGTGGATGTAAAGTGGATCAGAACCTCCACTTTACATGTGTGTATTTTCTATTATACGAATGGCCCCTTCAACACGAAGCGAGAGATAGATTTCAAATGATTCATCGGTAGGAAAAGAAACGAATATTAGCTTATGTTTCCAAGACACAGTGACAAAACTTGAAAACGTTAGCCTAGCTGTTTTCAGTTGCAATCTATATTTTCCTCGTCATCCGTGGCCATAGACAACAGCAAATAGTGTCAAGAGTACTACGTAAGAAACAAATTCTATTGGTGCAAACAAATCTCTGCAATTACTCTGACCAATCCCAACAGAAGTAAGCCGTGTAATGAGCCAATCAGAATACGAAGCAATTACATGTAGCCGGCGCAAAGCGCGGGAAAATGCGCGCGTGCAAATTACAGTTGATTTTGGTTTGCTTCTCATTGGTCAAGAAAGTGGCGCGAGTTTTCCTGGCCAATCACCAAGCGAAGCAATGCAAAACCAAAGCAAAACCATAATTACTTTCGACACTCAAATGAAAACCGTTCTATCCAAATTACACGACAGTGAGTTTTATCCCTGCAGTTTCAGATAAATTGCTTGACGATTTATTCAGCCTTAGTATTTTGGAAAGGAAGCTTCCGATACTAGCTCCGTAAAGGTGTTAAATTAAAGAATAAAGAGTGGCCAAAAAGAAAAAAAAACGATCTAGTTAGATTAAAACAAACACGAAAAGAGTGGTAGGAGTGTGCTACAGTTGAATCTACACAACCTAATGCATCGAACGCCATTCTAGATCGATTGTCTGATTTTAATTATTGTTTACCAACTAAACTTCCAGGAGATTATCAAGAAGGTGGATCGGTTCAACAACGGAAGCTGCCGGAAGGATACAAATCAAAGTTCTCGCTACAAACAAACGGTACCTTTTTTAATCGCCTATTCAATCGACTCTTAAAGATTAAGGCATGGGCGCCTCAACATCCGTTCCATTTTGTTGCACCCTGTTGAACGATGTTTAACACTGGGGTGGCAAACGGTTTCAACACATCATCAACATTTGAATCAACGAAGCTTCCCGAGAGGCCTGGTATTCAGTCTCAGGCTCCAGGGTTTTTGCAGCCGCGGTTGTTACTATGGGTACGTCTTTGAGGGTCCCATCAGTGCGAACATGCATACCTAACAATGTTGAAAGCGGGGGCAGACGGCTTCAACATCGTTCAACATTCGCGATTCCAAAAGAAATGTTGAATGGATGTTGAAGTTTGAACGTTTTTAAACTCATTCAACATCGATTCAAATTTCACTCAACATGCTTCAACACGTTGAAAATTAAAGTGGTGGCAACCGGTTTTGACATTGCTGTTTAACAAAATTGAACGGATGTTGAAGGAAATGTTGAGGCCGTTTGGCCGGGCCTTTAACGTCATGCCTTTTTGCCTTGGAGTCTTGTATCAGCCATTCACAGTCGAACCTGTATTAAGCGGCTCCGTATTCAAAGCGGTCACCCTGTATTAAGCGGTCAGTTGTCAAAGTCACGATAGTTTCGTCACTTAATTACTGTCATTCTAACCTCCATTAAGCGGTTACCTCTATTTACTAAGTCCCAACAACCTGTTTTTATTGTCTTGACCTGTATTAAACGGTCACTTTGTGAAAGGAAATCATTCAAATACAACACCACACAGCCTGTCGGCTACCTGAATTCCGTTTTCATTTTCGCAAATCATTGAATCAACTAAAATTAACGCTTTTTGCACTTTGTGATCATGCGAGTCTTCCATACTAGTGTCTTTTTGTAACAACCTACAATACTGACTGTAGGAACTTGAAATCTGACGGTTTTTCTGGCCTGTTTTTATCGAATCATTTTATTATAGCAGGAGTTCTTAACCGAGTAAGTTATTTTTGTAAGCGTCTTTGTACATAAACTGTACGTTAAGTGCTCAAAAGTGATATAAAATAGTTATTGTCCTCTGTAACCTGTATTAGGCGGACAAGCTGTATTAAGTGGTCACGTAGCCATTCCCCGAAGGTTCGACTGTATTCATACCATATATTTATGCCGATGCCACACCAAGTGCACGGTTTTTTTTTTTTTTGGTTGGTTTGCTTTTTTCATGCTGTATATTTTTTATTTATTTTTTGTTTTGTTTCAGGAATGCATTAGAGAATGTCTGGGTGATGCCCAAATCAAACAATGCGGTTGCTCAAGTAGACAATTTGTAAAAGACCCAAGACTAGTTTGTCGGAACACCGAGAACAACACAGCAGGTCTGGAGTTACACCAAATTCTTAACAAGTTATCAAACTGCACTTGCCTAAAGACTCACGAATTTCGAGAACATTTGCAATTATTAATCACGCAATGTACGCTAGGTCGTATATGATTTCCTTTACTAATCTACTAATGCCTTAAAAAGCCATTGTTGTCAGGAAAAAAGCTCGGGACACTGATTAGTCAATATGAAAGCGGTCTTGCCAGTACCAGGACATGAGAACATAAGTATGTTTTCCTGATTGCCATCAGAGCCACCATCACCATCACCATCATCATCACCACCACCACCACCACCACCCATCACATCACCATCATCATCATCATCATCATCATCATCACCATCACCATCACCATCACCATCATCATCATCATCATCATCATCATCATCATCATCACCATCACCATCACCATCACCATCACCATCACCATCACCATCACCATCACCATCACCATCACCATCACCATCACCATCGTCATCATCACCACCATCACCATCACCATTATAATCATCATTTCCCTTTCCCATTTTAGTTAACCAAGAATGAAGTCGCTAAGAGATCTCTTTTATTTCACAAGTGTAACGCCACATTAAGACAAAGGAATCATTTAGTGAATTTTCAAGGGCCACTAAAGATTTTTTTTGTTTTATCGTAACTGCGCTCTCAGATTATCGACTTTTATAGCTTTTAGCCTTTTGTATTTTTACATACATCTTTTACATGTATTTTAATTTTACAGGAACCTCTTTGATACCAGTGCTTATTACATTGGCCGGGTTATCTTGTAGAAATTCATTTTTTTGTTTTTTCCTAATTCTTGAAAATTATATAATTATATACATATATCATGTTTATGTTATTCTTTTTATAGAAAAATGTCAAAATAATTTCGACGCCAACTTTGAGAGGTTACAATCTATCTGTGTCGCGCAATGCACGAGCCCTTGCAGGTAACATTTTGCACGGAGTAAATCTATATTTTAACGAGTCTTACCTATCCTTCACTTTCATCAACCATTGGCACAACAACAATAACAACGACAACAACTGCTTTATATGCACGCAACATCTCAGTTTTTTTGGCACCACATGGCATGGCAAAGTACGCTATTGCACGGCATTGCTTTGGGTGGCGAGAGTGGTGTGCTGAGATGTGATATACCAAGGTGTGGTAAGGTTAGGTGCAGTGTGCTGTAATATGTAGTGTGGTGTGGTATAGTGTAGTATAATATAAAAATAACCTTAAATGAAAGAAAAAGAAATGAAAATGAAACAGACGCAATATATTTTCGTACAATTGACTTCTACTCTTCCCGTTCTTTACAGTGAAACTCTCTTCAAAACTACCATCTCCACAGCGAGTTGGCCTTCCTCAGATTCTCGAAAGGTAAACGCTTTTCTTGTCTTATTGCTGTCATCTTCCCGCCTCACTTTCATCTTTCTTTGCCTGTCTTCCTCGGCCCCATCTTTAATTTTTTCTTCCTAACTCCCTTCCTCATTTCCTCCTTCCCTCCTTCCCTCCTTCCCTCCTTCCCTCCTTCCCTCCCTCCCTCCTTCCTTTCTTCCTTACTCTCAATTTTTGTGCATTGATCCCTCTTATCGATTTAAACGAGATATTTGCCTAACCTACTTGTACTAAATAAAAAGCTATCCAACAGCACACACACACAAAAATGACGCAAGCGCATTTTCCTTATCACTATAGCGTAAGCTGTTCGACAAACTCATTCATCGGCATGCAGAATATGAAATGGAAAGGGAGAATCTTGAAGACTTCATCGAGTAAGTCTATTACTAGAACATAAATGCTTTTGCCTGTCAACGCTACTTAAATGGGCCCTTTGCAGCTGGTCAGTCACGTGGTACAAAAACGCCATGCTGGAGGGCAAGCAATGCATAGGGACATGACAAACAAAGAGCTTACATCATTCAAAATGGTAATTTTCTTTGTTTGTCTTTCCCCAATGCGTTGCTTGCCCTCCAGCATGGCGCTTTTTTTCCACGTGACTGACCAGCTGCAAAGGGCCCATTTCCATCCATTGAAGAATCACGCTACATACCCTCCATTAACCCTGATTTCTTTTGGAGGCAACAGGGGGAAGAAAGAAAGGGGAGAGTGGGGTGGGTGGAGAGGGGTTAAAGTATGATCATTATGTAAGCATAAACGTATGAAAACTAGCCACGTAGAATCAATGGATCATCGTTTAAGAAAATGACACTTTGCTCCTTAATCATTTGTCATCATTTATCGCTTAAGTCAATGTTTCTTCTAATCTCCGCATCGATCTGCGCAGTTGCATTCGCAGTTGCTGCGTCTTACATATGCATGTTCAAATTTTAATTGCTAAAATTTTAGCCTTACTGTTGTAGCATTTTAAATGAAAACACAATGGACGTACCCTGAAAATCAAGATATCAATAACATTCAAGATGTAAAGGGAATTCCTCCGTGCATAGCAACGACATTTTCTCTGGACGTACATACCTCTATACTGTCCTCAATAATTTAAGGTCATTGTTTCCTTTTCCTACGGATTAAATTTCACAGTAATGACAATTGAATGCCTGAAGCATAACGGTCGGCGCATACTAGACGGCAAGTCCCAGGGAAAAGTCTCTGTGATAAGTCACCTCATTACTTGGGCCGAAGGCATCAAGTCTAGGAATGGCCTCTGTTTTTTTTTTCTTCGTGACGCGAATTTCCCAGCGCACGTGTCCAACACGTACCACTGCACAGAAGGGTTAAGCAAAAGGTCATCTTCACGTGTCGCGCACGACTTGAGTGACCTTCCGTGCAAAACTGCACGGAACGTCGAAACATGTTTTCAAAGCAAACTTTCAGTTCTTTCCTGTGACCATATCTATTATCCTAAGCCGTTCGATAAGCATTTTCTTTCTCAAACCCTTGGCAGAAATATCCATCAAATGGCGTGATTAGTCATTTGAGAATGAACATTAGCTATGCTAAGCACATATAGTCTCCTGGTCACTGATATTGCCTATGGTGCTGATAACACAAGTTCGACTTGCAGTAGTGGCGACCTAGCGTTTTTTTTGCTAGCGATTAGCACAATGCGTCCGGTGTAAGAAGGCACAGACTTCGCTGTTTTCTCTTGTTTCCCGTCAAATTAGGGATACAGACTGTATTTTCGCAGGTCCAAGTTTAGGCTTATTGTAGCCTCTTGTCTGCACTGCAAGACGCCTGCAAAGTACATACGAGATGACTTGTCGCATGGAAAAGTCTCTGAGATAGCCGCCTTCTTTGCACTGCTTGAGAGACATGTTGTTGAGCAAGGTACCAAGTACACACGAGGCGACTTGTCCATAAGTGGATAAATGACCCTTTACCATTGGTTTATCTTTTTTTTTTTTTTTATTTCTGGCGGGAACAAGTCACCTGACAATGTACACGAGGCGATAATAAACATGTATAATTCTGTTTCCTCGACTTGTCACACGAACTCGCCCGTCAAGTCGCGGGGACAAAATTTGGTCGCCAAGATAGCATTTTCTCATGAGCCTAGGCATGTCAAACCAGGGCAATTGTCCCTGCGACTTGTCGCTTAGTGACGGTGTGTCGACCTAACTGAGTGCAAAGGCGCAATCGTTTGATTTTAGAAATGCATTTTTTAGGGACAATTTCCTTCAGGTGCGAGTGCACCTCAAGAGAATAAATTATCGTGAATTCACAGAGGAGCTGACTTATACGGTGAGTGACTTAGAATCGTTAGTGGTGCTTATTCCTTCTTTTAACCAGTTAAATAAAACTTTCCCTTGCGTATTAGAGAGCTGATAAATTAAACATCATTTTAACAGCTCCTTAAACCCGTTTACATATTTCTAGCAAAAACAAACGAAAAGCTGTATTAATAACGGGCTTGTAGCGTGATCAAGGAAAAAGGGTCGATTAGAAAGTAACGTTTTCGTCTCCCCAAATTCCAGACTATCCGGTATATATTAAACGGACGGGTAGTTCACGAAGAGATATCTAGCCTTATTGTAATAAGTACTTTCTGTCGCTATAAATGCGAACAGAACTAACTTGTTACAACGAATAAGGTACTTGAGAATGCATACCAACACTGAAGGACAACTGCAACTATATAAGGAGCTATTTACACCGGGGGAGGAAGATTCCAGAAGGAGAAACAACTTTTCGTTTGGTTTACATGCAGAAATTTCGGTTTAGAAGGTTACCAAGTAGAGAAGAAAGCCAGATGAAATTTTGGGCCTTCGGCAGCTGAACGCCCGGCGCCGCCATGTTTTTCTTTTTTAGTCCCTGGTACTAGGATCTTCCGAGCGAAGGTAGTCTGCATGGTGCTAAGATCTTCCTATCGCTCAGGTAGGAAGATGTTATCGCTAGGAAGATCCTACCTCTACCGCCAATTACAACCTTTTGCATGTAAACAGAAAACTGAATACAGAAAACATATGGCGCTAGGATGATTCGCCTTCTGGGATCTTCTTAGTGCTGACCTCTCCCTCCCTACATGTAAACAGCTCCTTGAAACTGTAATGTCCTTTCCAAACCTTTTTTTACCTACTCGCTCGCTACCTCGTTACCTCCATTCATCTTTCATTTTCTTCGTCTGTTTTGTTTTCACTCTTTTTCACCCTCCCTAAATTCCTCCTTTTTCCATTGTTTGCATAGACAGCTTCATTTTACTCCAAACCTGGTCATTTTGCAATAAAATTAACGCAATATGTATAACATTTATTTAAGAGAGTCAAATTGTTAGCTGACATCGGCGGACAGCTGGGATTGTGGATTGGCATGTCAGTGCTAACCTGCTGTGAAGTGCTGGAGCTGGTGCTAACGCTGGTACAAAACATGTTCAAAAGAGGCAAAGAAAATAGCGTAAGCCATGGCGATAATTAAGGCAGCTACAGATCAAGACTTGGAAGCAAGCTCACTATGTAAAGTTCTAAGAGTTCCAAGGAGAACTTTTGAAAATGCTCTAGCATTTTAAGGTAATATGCGAAAGAAGTTTAATAATACAGAGAATAACACTTTAGCCGAGGTGACAATTATAGGACTAGGGCAGCTACACTGTACACGTCAAGATTTGGACGCAAATCACTAGACAGAGTTCCAAGGGGGCATTAGAAATACTTGAATTGCTTCTTAATGTAACACGATAGAGCAGTTTAATAATAAAGAGAATAATTATAAACTTCCCCCTAATATTACCACTGGTTACCAGGTAATTATTAAACACATTGTAATACTTTCCTAATAGTGTCAGTGTGAATTCAATATTAGACGTGCGCACTCGACAGATAACCAGCTTTATTATTAACACAATGTGACCATGTCCAAATATGGTCGTCGTGTATACTCGGAAGATACCTGCGATATAAGCAATTTTGTGTGTCGCGGATAACAAAGGCGGCTTTCCCAGCTTTTTTTTTCCTTTCCAATAAACGCAGAAAATTGTGCTTTTTTCATTAACATGTTGAATAATAAAACAATTATCCTGCTCAATCTTGCGAATTATTGCGTGATTTTAGCCAGTTTGGCCTACAGCCTCGCCGGCTAAGTATCATCCAGGCGATGATTGTTTGCCTTGAAGCCAGAAAAAAAGGCGGCTTTTCCCTTTTTTCTGTAATAAAGTTAGTAAACTGTGCTAATTACAGTATAAGGAAATATTCAACGCGATTTCGCAGTGTGATAGACAATTATACTAGTAAAAGAAAAAAGTGGTCGGTTTTGGTCGTGAAAATCGTTAGGTTTAATCGTGGAAACAACAAAAACACGATACGTAAAATTCAGAAAGATTATTAGACCATTTCTGCGATATCCGATTTTGAACCTTAATTTCGTCAACATAAACATAAGGGGACCTTAAGCACTGGGGTCGATCTTAAGCAACGACGACTGTGACGGCAACGGCAACGTCATTTCAAAATACACCTTCTCGTTTCTATAAGGCCCGTTTCAAACGTCGAACTTCTCATGTGCCGAATCTAATTCAAATGAGAAAAATCTATTGTTTTCGCTCATTTACATTAGATTCGGCATATGAGAAGTTCGACGTTTGAAACGGGCCTAACTCTTTCGCGATTATTCCAATTTGTTTAACTTGAAACTAAACTACTATGAACGACGTCAAAGTGAGGAAAAACAAAGAAACATTTGCCGTCATTCGCTCACGATATCAAGAAAACATAAAATTTGGTGATTTCACGTTGTTGTTTTGCAGAGGACGGCAAAGAAATGTACGAAAATGCAAAACGCACATGCAGAGCGATTGTTTTTGCTCGTTAACACTATTGTTTAGTGGCGTTCTCGTTGCCGTTGCCGCCCTCGTTGCTTGAGGTCCCTATAACAAGAGGCAACTTGTAGCCCACACTCGGGCCGGTCTAAACAAAGGTGATTACTTACAGATATAGTTCCATACAGCCCCATACTGTCTTCTGAAATCTTGAATGACTGAGAATGTTAAGGTCGCGTCCACTGAAGCCTAGCCTACTATCCCAGTGATATTTATATGCTATGTGCTATGTGTATAGGTGCTATGGCTTTGACGCTATGACTAGCTTTTATCGAGCTGTACAAGTTATTCGATCAGGTGAGAGTAATTTAATAGTTTGTTAAAATGCTTATCACCTTCTCTGAAATGGGCCGGACGAGAGATTACACTGCTCGTGCATTCCAATACATTCAACACTGATTTTTAAAGAAGAATAGGCTGTACACATTGATATAAACGGCAAACCTAAACAATGATGCTTGTGTTTTATTATTATTATTTTTTGTAATCATACAAACCCTACATTTTTGTTTATCAATAATAATAATAATAATAATAATAATAATAGCAACAATAATAACAACAATATGAGTACTGCACTGCACGTTACATGTATATCCAGCTCATGGGCTTAAAAGTGATAATAAAGAAGTTGCCTTCTGTCAGATTATGTTGGTCTAGTTGTTGGTATAAATATATATATATATATATATATATATATATATATATATATATATATATATATATATATATGCAGCAAATGTCAACATATACAATGCTTGTTTGACCCAAATGAAGCAGATTTGGAAACTATGCTCTAAGCCCCCAGTCTACCTCACTACCACCCTCCCCCTCCCCCTCCCTTAACCCCCTCCCACCTCTCACCACTTTTAAGCTCTACATGCAGGATGTAGCAGGCCCCCAACATGTTTCACTCAGGAATGAATGGGAGCGTGAGTGAATTTGACATGCTCACTAAAGATTTTCATCATCATCATCATCATCATCATCATCGTCATCGTCAGTATCATTATCATGGGGAAGGAGGGGGAATAATAATTTATTCATTCATTCTTGCATGCATTACACTACTGGTGAAAAACTTCATTACAACAAGCAATGTTATATACCTTTGAGTTATCTGCTTTCCTGTGTGGTGGAATTTGTTAATTCTATTTGCTCTTAGCACATTTTGTACATCCTGAACACATGGGAGATACTGCCAAGTGAAGGAAGTGAAGACAAGCCGTAGGGGATAACCTACGAATCAGTTAAGAAATGATGAAACCATGTTATAAGATTTAGCTAGCACCCTCTTCAGGCAAAGGTTTTTGTTGTGGTTCAATTTTATTCTTGATTTATTTTATCCCTTTGTTTTAAACAAATTATCACACATTACCATATGCAAAAAATCGGAGGGAGGAAAAAATTAAACCAAGGATAAAATTGAACTGCAACATCTGCACCAAAACAACTTTGAATGCTTCAGTTTTTAAATCATGATGGAATTGAAAGAGATAAATAATCTTCATGATGAGCTGAGTACAAACTTTGCATTTCTTTTACATCGTTTGATAGTAACGATTTCAGTACATGTAGCATTAAATACGCTTTTGCATAATCATTCATTGATTACATATAAATATCAATAATAATCAATATAGTGAGTGAGTATCGATTTTTATTGATTGGCTGAACCAACTAATATCAATTATTGAATTATTGTTGTTTATTATTGATTGTAATGTGGCAACCAATCAATGCCACGAGAAAAGTTCAGTGCACTGAGTGATATTGTCCCAGACCCTCTGGTTTTAAATATTCAGACCTCATAAAGTCAGAAAGTCTACATAAAGCGGTGGCGATCAAACAGCAAACTGTTATACAGGCACTTTTTATGACAACCACATATTATCAGTGACAACACTTACCTTGCATATGAAGGTATCACCACGCTTTTCAGTGTGTTTCCGGAGACAATCGTCTTCTTGCACAATTTTTGGAGACTTACTTGTATCAACTGTTTTAAGTGCACAGCAAATTCAAAATGGCCGCTGATTGGCAAAGCCAATTGGGAAGCTAAGCAGCCAGGCCGCTGACAAGGGATCACATGGTCTTTCAGACATTCTTTCATGAGGGGGCCGCCCCTGAGACATACATCGCCCTGGGGAGAAGGGAAAAAAGAGAAATAGATAAAAGGCACAAACAAAGTATCAATAAACGTAAAACAGATCCTATTTGACCGACTATTTCCTGTCAAATGTAGCGCCGCGAATCGATCTTGTTGGCGGATTTGAATCACCGTACACTGTACGTGATCAAAATACGTACATGCGATCGTGTTACGCTGTTGAAATGCTATCCGCGACAATGGTAGTTAGCCGTATTTACACAGGAATCAGGAGTCCTATTTGACCGTATTTCAAGTTACATTCACCGTACAATTGTAGCGCGAATCGATGTTGTTGATTTGAATCACCGTGTGTGATCAAAGCCCTTCAAAATCTGAGACAAAGAGACGACAATACACCAAAAGTAAGGTAATTTAGCTTTTATTTAGCATTGGTCTATACAAATATTTAATGATACGTCGCTATAGTATGAAACGTACGGTAAATCCCATACATTTACTAGTTACTGAAACAGATTGTGTGGGGCCCTGTGTACATACATGCGATCGTGTTACGCTGCTGTTGAAATCAAATCTGCAAAACCGCGAAAGCCGCGTATCGCGGACTATGCTCCTAGACTTTCTCAAAGCCCGTTTTCCATTTCAGCAAAAGGCGTCATAGCACAGGGTGTGGCTAAGACAGCAAGGTGTAAAGACGAAAACGGGCTGTAGCCTTGATTCGTGTTATTCTCCAGCTGTGACAGCTATTCAGTAATGTGCAAACGCGGTTGGTGGATATAGTGTAGACCGATGATTATCTTCATAGACGCGTTTTTTTGGCGTCATATGGGTCTTGAACGCAGCAATATTCACAGAATATTGACAATCATCTCAGAACAATTCAGACCTTTGCAATTGGCTACAATAATCCCTGCCCATATGTGCCGAGTGTTGTGAAACGAACACACAGACTCTTGTTTTTGCTGTAACTATCCTGTGAAATTTCCATTTCAATAGGTGCAAGTGCAGTGTCATAATGCCCCGCATTTCCATTTATTTATACGGATCTTGAGTTGACATTTTCTCTCTTCCACCCGTTAATCCAGGGGGCGGGGTACTCCCAGAAATTTTGTGTTTGGGTGTGTGGCCCGTTTCCTGAAACCCTTACCCTATTTCAGACCAAAGTCTTCGATTTTTCCTACCCTATTTCAGACTTTTACGTTCACGGGTGGCGTAAACATAATTTGAGGAGGCTTTTGTTGATGGTCTTATCGTCTAATGAAGAAGAAGTAGCTTCTTCTAAAAGCAATACCAAATTCTTGAGTGCACAAATAATACCCTATTTCAGACAAAACGGTCAAAATCGATACCCAATTTCATACCAAAACGGCTAAAAACCATACCTATATAGCCCTTATAAGGGAGTACCCCCCGGGCCGTTAATTAACCCTTTCAAATTCAGTAGCCACTATCGTCTTTTTAATTAACCCTTTGAAATTCAGTAGCCACTATCGTCTTTTACTTTTTCCCTGCACCAGCCTTAAATGTGGTCCAGAACGTCCAATAAGAGGGAAAAAAAGGTTACAATCCCCTCCATAATGGGCTCTTTGCAGCTGGTCAGTCACGTGGTACAAAAAGGCTATGCTGGAGGGCAAGCAACGCACAGGGAAAAGACAAACTAAGAGCTTGCGTCATTTAAAATGGTGATTTTGCTTTGTTTGTCTTGTCCCAGTGCGTTGCTTTCCCTTCAGCCTGGTGTTTTTGTACCACGTGACTGACCAGCTGCAAAGGGCCCACTTCTTAGGACACTAAGCTAAATCGCGCGCACAAAATGCACCTTTTTAACAGGAGCCGTATACCACGTGACTGACCAGCTGCAAAGGGCCCACTTCTTAGGACACTAAGCTAAATCGCGCGCACAAATCTTCACTTATCTCCAGAAATGAATGCACCGCTGCATTTGGGTACTTCATATTATACCAAGAAGTTTATAATTTTCACATTTTAATAATAATAATAATAATAGCATTTATTCACAATGAGTTATACAATTAAGTTATAAAATCTATATTAAACTATTAAACAAGTTATAAAGGTCTATGACTTTCGCGCAACGAAAGTACATTAAACCGGTCTATTTGATAATGCTGCAATTTTTCAAAGAATTTCGGAATTTCCCTGGGTCACTGATCAACCTCGTATTATTACTTAATTAGTTCAAAAAAGTTATAGCTTAGATGTTGTATTTCGAAATTTGTGGATGCCATGTCTTTGATACATTTTTCGAAGAAATATCAGTAACTGAATTTCTTGGGAGGGTAGATGGATTACTCAATGTTTGCTCACAAAATCATCTGTGGACTTTTTTCAGTTCCCCTGCACTCAACAAACAGTCGGGGTTGAGTGAGGAATTTAGGATCGTTTGGATAGGCACGGGACAAATAAAATGGACGTACATGAATTGCTGTGATGTCAATTAACTGCAATCTTCCCATCTGTCACTGACAACGTTCCCACAATCCCGGGCATCACTTTTTCCCGTCTTCTCATAATTCCTGGAATGTTCCTTTTATTGTATTGTTTTTTTTTTTTTTCAATTTTATAAGAAGCACTTTATCACATATACAGTGCAGGTCTCTAAATATCGATTCAAATCCATGAGACAGCACGCACCGAGGTAATAAAGACATCGTTACTGAGTCGTTGTCAAATCAGAATTATAGTAGTGACTTATCTAGTGACTTTTTTCCCGAGATTCATTAAATCCCCTGAGTAGATACAACAATTAGTTATTTTAGTGTCTTTTCTCATTTCTATACCTAATATGATTATTCAATTTCTCAGGCGAATTTATAAGTACTGACATTACGTTCCACTCCGTTACTACTAAGTGTGCTAATGTATACAGTTTCCTTTCCGCCTAGGCGTGTTTAGGCATCCAACCAAGTGTTCTAATCCATCTGGAGAAGAGAATACCATATCAAGAAGACGTTTAAGTAATTAATAACCCTCGTTTCTATTCGTTGATCATGGAGCCTGCACCTTTACGATGTGACTTTTAAAGGCCATTCGTTTCATCACGTTCTGCCCCAAAAGCAACAGCAGTTCCAAAAATTCACAGCATGTTAGTACTGATATCCCAATCCACAGACCCAACTGGCCTCCAATGTCTGCTAACAAGTTGACCTCCTGCAAAAATATCATATATGAACAACAATGAAAGGTTCATCTTAGGTAAAAGGCAATCATAGATTAGCTGATAATTAACATTGAACTTTGGAAGTGATGACAAACCACAGCCCAATTCAGCATCCAAAGTCAAGCAACGTCTTCCTCTTACTCGAAGAAAATGTATTTGGAACTTTTAAACGCAAGAGAATATTAGACCGGTTTTAGTCAAACCTTGGAAAAATCTGCTCCGTGATCTTAAAGTTCAGCCATTTTAACTCCGTTGCAAATTTTATCCAACTGACTTCCAATTTAAGATCCTTTCTATTGTTTAACCATAATTTCGTTTACCCCTCCCTCCCTCATCCAAGATGGAAGAAGGTTAACGCACTGTTCTTAACAATGCTTGGATCACCTGAATCCTGGGGAAGCACAACATGCTGGGGAAGCATATAATAACGATAGTGTCAGTCTTAAACCACTTCTCGACCTCAGTACTGACCATCTTTAATAGCATTGAACTGATTCCATAAAATACTTTGTTTTACTGTGATTGCATGCAGTGAGCCACAAAGCCATTTGCCGCCATAAATTCCTGAAAACCGTCCCTCCTCCCCTTCTCTACCTAACAACACAGTGGCAACGTACTACGCTCTTACCTTGTAGCTTATTTGCTCTTTTACCTCTTGGTAGTTGAGTCGCTCAAAAAACACTTGCACTTGCAGAAACTCTTTGCTACAAAAATAAAATAGAGCAACGTTAACATGCCTTGTACGTGCATTTAAGAGCAGAATTATCATATAAAGACTCTAGATGAATAGGTCGAAATAATCGAAATAGTCCAAAGGACACTTTGTAAAGGGTTTTGAGTGTACGGTCATAGTACATGAGAATAAAAAGCACACGTACAGGTACAAAGAGAAAGCAATGCATAATGTTGTTAATCACTGTAAACTGAAAGCCAGGAACTTGAAAGGCAAATGCTTAGCTTAAAAGGGGAAAAGTAAACGAGTAATCCTGTTCCATGCAGCTGTCTATTTTCATTGGTCCCTGCACATGTAACCTATAGCGTCTTTTGTTATGTTATCATTTATCGTTTCATTCTCCAATTACAGATCGCAGGCTCTCTCATGTAAACGTGGGGAAGGTTGGGAGGGAGTTCTGTCTTCAGAAAAGTCAAATATGGGAACGACCGATTAGCTCAGTGGTAGAGCGCCGGACTACCGTGAGGGAGGTCGCGGGTTCAAACCACGGCCGGACCAACACTCAAGGTCTTTAAAATAATTGAGGACAAAGTGCTGCCTTTGTAATGACATCTACAAACGGTTAGACTTTCTAGTCTTCTCGGATAAGGACGATAAACCGTAGGCCCCGTCTCACGACTCTTCATAATTCTCTGATTCTTTGGGACGTAAAAGAACCACTAGGGACGTATCAAAACTCTGGCTGTGAACACCCCTAGTGCTGGCCTGTTCCATTCAGCAACTGGCCGGCTTGGCGTGATGTCCAAAAAAGGCTTATGGTATATGAGGCCACAATGGAACTTTGCCGAGTGCTGAAACCATGTTGATGTTGATGTTGATGTTGATGCAAGATCCACCAAACTGTGTGACTTTTATGGGAAATATATCTAGGAACAGGTTAATGCACAAAATCGTCCCTTGAGTTGATGTCCTTCGAGTCGAATTTTCACAAGTAAATTGTGCATAAAGTGGCATATTTTTTAGTTTTTCGAATGAACCAGGATTAATTTTAAGACAGTAACCAAAACCTTGTATCCCGGCCACAGGAGAGCCTTAAAGATTGATCTTTGTAGACTTAACCCTCGATTTAAGCTACTAGCCCGATCTCGCTTCTCATTGCTTTATGACTGCGTGATCCAACAAGTGGGTCATCACAATTATGAAAAACGACCACTAAAAGATATCAATCCTTGATGTTTATACGAACTCTCAAGTTTTGCTTGGACGAGGAATGTAAGCGGTTAACGAGCCTCAAGACCAAAGAGCTTTTGGCATCCGTTTAGCCTCCAGACTCTTGAATCAATATACACTTATCGTTTGAGTTGTAGAATTACTAAAAAAAGAAACTGAGTTCTATATCAATAATAATGCAAAAGATTCCAGATTGCAGCAAATCACAACTGCCCTTCCAAAAAGTTAAAACCGACGAACCAATTTTAAAACAAAAACGAAAACTGGACTTTTTGACAAAATTTGTTAGGACCTGTTTGAGTCTGCTGTATGCTTGATTTTGTTATTTAGTTTGAAATTGCTACATTGTTCAATTTGACGGTGTAACCAAGCAAACAAACAAAAATAAAATTAAAGTAACATAAAACAAAACCCAACGAATTTAGTTCCCTAATATTGTATAAAAGATACCCTTACTCTAAGAAGTCAGGACCCTCCTCAAGCTGGTCGTCGTAAGCTTCGTTCGGTCTTTTTGTAGGCGGGTGAAAAGAGTTTGCTAAAGTAATGATGTGAACATTAGTAGAAATATTAATTTAAATAAAAAGTGGAAATAAAAAGTTCAATAAAGGTACCTTACGTATGATTAACAGCTATTTCCATGTTATGTTACCATTTTGTAGCTTTTTTTTTTCTATTACAAAGTAGAGAATACCCGAGCTATTCCGTGTGTATTCTGAATTTGCTATTTTTTGAGTTTATAAATGTGTGTTCTTCGAAAAGATATATTTCCAGTGAAATCAACTAGATTCCATTCAAATGCAGGAAGTTGTAAAGATGAATTCGAAGGTACAGTTCATTCTCGGAAATACTGGTCATGCGTTTAACTGTGAATGATTTATCAACTTTATGACATTGTGAAATTCAAAATGGTAGCTCACCGGAAGAGCGAAAATCGGCGAAACATAATGTACTGTTTATTCTAACAAGTAGCGAAAATGTAAAGCTTGTGGGATGTGGCTGTGATTTGGTAAGTTGAAGCCACTCTTAGGGCACCAATGGCCAAATGGTAGAGGGCATTACCCCTTAACTCTACAAAATGAAAAATTGCGCATAAGCATTTATAGCGGCTTTACATTTCCACTGCTTGGCCTAACAAGACAGAATCAGCTGTCCATGGCTGCGAATCCTTGCGTCAATCTTTGGTAGATTTAAGGGGTAATTCCCACTCAGTACCATGTGGCCTTCAGAGTGGCTACAGCTAACCAGATCGCATTAATCTGTGAGGTATTTTTGTTTATTCTAACAGTTACCTATTATTTAACAGAATATCTAACAATGAAATCTCGATTTGTTTCAAGAGTGGACGCTGGTGAAGATAGCCGAACGTGTCTTCACATGGGGAATAAGTAGATCTAAAATCTCCCTTGTATAATAAATAGATAATGTCTTAAGGGCAACACGGACCATTATCATGACACCTTTAACCAAAATATCGCCAACAATTTATTTGAAACTCGCTTCTGAATTTTGATTTCATATACCTCTTGCTTTGTATTATAATGACATATTTGACAGCTAAATGTCAAGTCATTTAGGATATTTTAAACTTCGTTTTTCTCTCCTGGACGTTAACAGTGATTCTCCTAGAAGGTCATCATAAAATTTTGCAACATTCCAATGCAATGGGACAAGTCGGTAGGAACTCGTATGAAGTCAACTTAAGACTATGTTTACTGAAGTCACTTTAACCTCACCTTATATCCTACTGCAGGCCATTCTGCCATCGACATTGAGGGTTTAAACACAACTTCCCTGCAATTTTTGAAGAAAACATCCAATTAATAATTTATGAACCGAATCACCGAGATTTTCGAAATACTTGTTTCACCCTTTTCCTGGGTTATTTTTTTGTATAAAATTGATTTAACTACATTTTCATCAACCTCTTGAGCTTTGAATACTCTCAAAATGCAAGGACGTGGTCACAGTACACCTTGTTAACTTCATTTAATCTATAAAAATGAAAGTCAGCAGATAGAAAGCACTTCAAAATGTTTCTTTGAGATCTGCAAGATGTGGAGATAACATCTTATACATTGACAATTACGTCATTATTTCTTGGATCCAACATCTTGGATTTCTCGATTTCTGCAAAACCTCTAAAAGCCGCTCAAATATAACTAAAAAAATTTCAACATTGCATGACACCTCACACACCCATAAGCTAAAATAAATAGTACAGCGTGACATGCTTTCTAATAAATCGCGTATGGCTTTTTTTTTTCCAGTGGGCAAATTAAACAGGTGAAGTATTAAGATGGCGCTGTCTCACTTGCAGGGTACTGGGCATCCAGTTTGACAGTCCAGTCTCCCCTCATTATACTCTGTTGCCAAGTCATCCAGGCATTCATCTACGTAAAATTAATGTGCAAAGTAAATAATTGTCAAGGGTTCTTTCATTGGAGTTGGGGATGCCCTGAATGCGTACTACTCAGATATGAATACCCTATGTGGGGGCTTATTTAAAATCGTAAACACGCCGTTTTCGTCCTTAAATAGTTTTTGTACAAAAAACTCTAACAACTTCAGTGAGGCTTTATTATTTAATAAAGAGCATTATTATATGACTGGCTCTTACAGCGGTCAAGATGGATCAATTCTCCCGCTGTGATTGGCTACCCGCGAGGTCAAGATGGAGCCATCTTGATCTCTCGGGATAGCCCGTTCGTCCCGCGTTTTACTGTCTCTTGATAGCTTGACCACGCTTGCTCGGTCAAGATGGCGGGATATTGGCCTCGTTCTTTTTTTGCGTGTTTATGGACCTCGACTTCGTCTCGGTCCATAAACACGCAAAACAATAACTTGGCCAATATCCCGCCATCTTGACCTCACGCTTGGCCAATAGTCCATATAGTCCATATGTAAACAGTGCTTGAGTGTACGATCTGTTTAAAAACAAACCAAGTTGGCCGCATGACTTGGCTTGACTGACCAGCAGCGTATCACTCGCTTCTGGAGGGACTAATTACAAAATCTCATGTCCTAAAGTGGTGGTGGGGGTGGGGGAGGGGGGGGGGGGGTTGGGGGACTTATTCCAAAAACCGATTTCCAAACGGGGGGCTTATTAGAGAGGAGGGTGGTTAATAGAGAGGGAGAGAGAGGGTGCTTAATAGAGAATCACTGGCGCGCATAAAATTCAACGAAGAACTGGAATTATGTCTCAGTGAGAAAGCCAGAGTACACAAGAGTATTTTCAAATGAAATGTTGGCTCTTTAAGTTTTAGTTCTCTAGATACTTTGGCACGAGAGAGGGATCATGATATGAACATCACAAAAATTGGGATTTTCAGTGTTTTAGTACCGCCAATGCAGCTCTTGCTAAATCTACTTCATCTAAAACATACCATGATAACCATTTATACCAAAACGAATCAAACGATACTAGAATCCCTACCAAGAGACACTCACCCCAAGCTTATGGTTTGACAGGACATATTCCAGTTCAATCATGAAACTACGAGAATATTTGGTCTATTACGTAAATACAGTGGTGTTCGCCTCTTTGAATTTAGATCGCATGAAACTACATTGAAACGGGACCGCCGCTCGGAGAGGTTTGGCTGCAGCTGCACTCGCTAAACTGCTAAGCGTGCAAACTAAGATAATAACATAATTATCGATCTCGGATGGATCAAGTGGATAAGTGTGAACGGCCCCTCACTTACGGTGATTCCCTAGTAAAAGAACCCGCCATAGATTTCCGATGAAACTTGGTATGCTGTTGTTACAGGACAAGGAGATATTAAAAACGTAATAAAAAGAGGGGGTCACCGTGCTTGTTTTCACGCCACACATGCTGACAAATACGATTATTTACGTGACTTTTGGTAATCTCCGTGCGCAACAAATAAGCTCGATTATTTTTCAAA
Source organism: Pachyseris speciosa (assembly GCA_016490735.1). NCBI lineage: Eukaryota > Metazoa > Cnidaria > Anthozoa > Scleractinia > Pachyseridae > Pachyseris > Pachyseris speciosa. The sequence continues at coordinate 228,052 of JAEMWC010000099.1, forward strand.
GCAGCGTGTTATATCACACAGAGTTTGGCTTTCTTTGATTGTTTATTCACCTATGTCCCAGAAAAAAATTTCTTCAAATACCCTGCATTTTTATCCTTTAAAGGAAACATAATTTGTACATGCGCTGTTGAGCCCGTTATGTCTCCCTCTTTACAATTTATTTCATTTGCCAAAAAAGTAGCCATAGATTTCTGCTAATTTTTTTCTCAGTTATTGAGAATACTGTTCTCATTGTAATTATGAAATAAAAAATGGGGATCACCGTGCTCGTTTCTTTGCAACACGACCGCAAAGGGAAATTTCAGCTGACAAACAGTCCATGTCAAGGCAAGTACGCCATGTTTCTAATGCGCGCGCGCTCGTACGCGCGCTAAATGACGCCATAAATTATGCGCAGTAAGGATGCGCCATGCAATTATAGGGAATCACCTTAACATAAACAATTGAACAAGACTTCATTCACACCTGTTCTGGGATCGTCGGTAGTGTCACAGATAGGTTTCCGTTCAAAGGCGTATTGCGCGTCTGCGCAGCCGCATTTTGCTATCTGGGCCTCGGCCAAGCAAGTCCTCATGCAACCCTGAGAAAAATAAGCATTTATTGCAGCTATATCCATGCTGAGATTAGTTGTAGTCTTAAGGCCCTTCCTCTCATACTTTCAACAGCATTTAAATAGCAGCTTATCTTATGAAAATCATTAAAGACGGAAACTTCAGGGTACTTGAACAATGGCATAAGATGGCAGCACGTTCTGCCTCCCGGTCTCTTATAGCAGTTGTCATATAAGGCCGGCTCAACCGACGATACACGTGTATGAACCAGTGTCATACCTCTTTTATTTACACCAGTGCTGGCAAACTCTGTTTTGATTATCAGACTAAGGTAGGATAATACCTCTCGAGTATAGGGAAGGCTCTGCTCTTCATCGTCCTTTGACTTCCTACAACTTCCGTTGTTGAAGGGGTCTACTCGTATTATAACTTCCTAAATGTTAAATACAGCAACAAGAGAAAAATTGTAATAAAGGCCGGCAATAATTTACCATTTATTTGGCTGTTTAAGTTGACCAATCAAAGATAAATGGACAGTACGCACCTGAAATCATGCCCACCATGTTTTGTGATGTCAGAAGGTTACTCATTCGTTCTTAAGTTATTTTCAACCAACATCAAGCCATTCCCATTTCAATCTCTGGGGATTAATTTCAAGCACTCGCGACCCCTCCTTTAGCACAAATCTCCATGTTATACCATTCGCTCCTAACAATCGATAGCCTTCGCGTCTAGTTATCGATACTCTGAGCTTCAAATGATCGAGATCCTGCGCGTGTGATAAACGATACCCTGCACTTCAAATAACAGATACCCTAGTTACAGTTGGTAGTCTCATACCCTTCGAACACCAATAGAAGTAGAAATCATTGGAAGTGCATTCATACCTTCTTCATCTGGGAAAGCCAATCCGTTTTGATCATGAATGACAACTCTAGCCACGGCAGAGTGGCTAAGCTCAGGTACATATTGAAAAGACTCAATATAGAGATTCAGCTTCAGCCCTGACAGAGGAGAAGGCAGAAGAAAAATTAAAGGAGGTATTAATGGATTATTAGTCTAAACGTTTAACTACAATACTTTAGTATATATAATACAGAATTCCATGCAAGAAACATTATGAAACGTAAAACCGCAAGCGAAGGCAATATGTTGGTCAAAAAGGAAATATTTCTTGACGTGACATAGCTAGCTTGCCGCTAATAATCTTCGCGAAAGCCAAATAATTATTGATCATGGATATAACAAAGTGTTCGTGGAAGGAGCGAGCCGGGAATCATGCTCATAACGACTATTGGGCAAGCTCATAGCGTCCTATCCAAAAAAAAAACAAAAACAAAAACAAAAACAAAATTAAGGTTCTGTCTACTGTTTATTCGTCCATCTTCTGTCTTTCTGTCGCTATGTCTGTCTGCCTGGCTCGAGAACAACTAAGCTTATTGATGTATAATGTAGTAAACAAAAAGGTACCCAAATATTTAAGCGAACTTTTCACAAAACCTGTGAAAATAACCCCAACAAGTCTCGGCTTAGGAATACCAAACAAAATATTGCCTTAATCATATACCTAGGACGGAATATTACTAAGAGACATTTTCTTACAGAGGAGCCACATGGACAGTAGATGGTAAGACATCAGAATCCAAAGCTAATTTTAAAAACGAGGATGCTGACTTCAGGCAAACGAACTGTTGATAACTAGGGATTATATTATTTTAAAGCTATGAATAAATTTATGTTAAGGTATTTACTTTCATCAGCAATACGGCTTTCTTCTGAAATTACCGGCGTATTCAATCAATTCAACCAATCAATCTCTATCTGTCTACCCTCTTTCTGTCTTTCTGTCTCTGTACTGTTTTCGTCTGCTTAAAGCAATATTATGTTATACATTTTGTCTAAAGACCAATCTGAGAGTATTGCATTTAGTGGATGAAAGATTTGGTTTGAAGAGTACTTCTAGTACTTTGTAATTCAGTCATGAAAACTCTTATAAATAAGTTAAATTTAAATTTGCTACGCCTACCTCTCCAAATAATGGAATCAGTTAAGATCTAGACTTGTTAAGACTCAACAGTTCAGTTTGACCAAACTGTCGGAGTTAGTTTTACCTCCAAATGGTCCAGTGCTGTGAGTTTGCAGAATTGCCTGATTGTTAAAATCATCATCCATTCCTCGGTTAAACTCGTAACAGTTGCCATATCGATAATCCCAAAAATGAGAGCAGTATTTTGAATAGTTTCTACCATATAAAAATTCAATAATAATATTTCACACAGGTCCACGTAACGCACCTATGCCCTTTTCTCTCCTCCCACCCCAAACAACTTTTTAAGCTCCCCAAAATCGGCACATTTCCTGTAATTTTCAGCGGGATATTTTTCTACGTTTTAAAACAGGAATTAAAAAATAGAACGACGGCAACGAAGACGACAGCAACTTCGACAATGACAATGACAATGACAATGACAATGACAGTGACAGTGACAGTGACAGTGACAGTGGAAGTGGCAGTGGCAGTGGCAGTGGCAATGGCAATGGCAATGACAATGACAATGACAATGGCAATGGCAATGGCAATGGCAATGGCAATGGCAATGGCAATGGCAATGGCAATGGCAATGGCAATGGCAATGGCAATGGCAATGGCAATGGCAATGGCAATGGCAATGGCAATGGCAATGGCAATGGCAATGGCAATGGCAATGGCAATGGCAATGGCAATGGCGATGGCGATGGCGATGGCAATGGCAATGGCAATGGCAATGGCAATGGCAATGGCAGTGGCAGTGGCAGTGGCAGTGGCAGTGGCAAGTGGCAGTGGCAGTGGCAGTGGCAGTGGCAGTGGCAGTGGCAGTGGCAATGGCAATGGCATTGGCAGCGGCAGTGAGTGGTGATGGCAATGGCGATGGCGATGACGGTGACAGTGACGGTGACGGTCACGATCACGATGACAGTGACGGCGACAATGAAAACGACTCCGACGTGACAGATATTGATGTGATAACTGAAAACCTCACCTACAATCATTTCCCTTGAAGCTACAATCAAACACGAAGTCCTCAAACTGGTGTCCCATTCTGTTCAACGTGGTTTCGTTTTCTACGGCTATCTTGGCTATCAGCAACTCTTCTATCAGATTCTCAACTTCAAGCTGCTTTTCTGGGGCAACGTCGGGTAAATCTGTATCGCTGCTTTTGGCTGGAGCATCCTCCTGAGGTAATTTGTACCACTGCTTTGGGCTGAAGAAGCCTGCTGTGGCAAATCTGTACCACTGCTTTCGGTTGTAGGTTCCTCCTCTGGCAATGTTGTATCATTCCTTTTGGCTGCAGAATCCTCGTGAGGTAAATCTGTACCACTGCTAAGAGTTGAAGGAGCCTCCTGTGGTAAATCCGCACTGCTGCCTTTCGCTGTGAAAGGTGAAATTGTATCATTGCTTTTTGCTGGAGCATCTTCCTCAAAAATTTTCTGAAAATCTACGATCACGTGTAATGATCAGAGGGATAAACAAGTAAAATAAACTAATTACAAGTCTTAAAGCCCCCTCTTTTACACCTCAATAATTCCAAGAAGAGCTTTCAACAGCTGGTCATTTATTTTCTCAAGCACATTTTCTTTCGTTTTAGGGTATTTGATGTCATTACCACTTTCGTATCCATTTCAGAACGGTTTACCATAGTGTCGCCAAACAAAGCCAGTTCCGAGGCACAGAAGAAAAACGCACCATGTTCAGAGAAATTTGAAGTACGGGATGTAACTTCATCGCCAATCACTATATATTATGCAAGGAGAGTGTTTCTTCTTCATATTTTTTGCATCTATAACTCCCGATCTTTTCTTGTCTTTGTGTTTCCCTTCCGAGGCACGAATTACTAAGTGAACTAAAGACTGGTTATGTTCAGTGTACTGTAGCCCATGGTATTGAGAGCCCACTGTAATTTGGCATGCGGTATGTGTATTGAGTAACGAAACTAGCACCAGAATGAACCATGCATATTCCAAGGATTTATGCCTTTCTTTGAATAAACCAAGCACCTCTGCTCACATTTTATGTGCCTGATTCGCCCATTTTCTCACGTATTTCCTTATATATCGAGCGGAAGTAGTCAGCTGGTATTTTGTCTTGCCTGACAGGGTTTTGGTTGCAAACGATGACGGCAGGGAATGGCACTTTCTGTTTGTAAACAAAACAGCAATGTCAGTTTCAGTAACACTATGTTTTTTAACATACATTTCTTCCTCAACACGCGCCATTTAATATACGACGTTATTTGTCTGCGCAGTAAGGCTGCGCAATAACAATTAGCGCGAATTTTGTTAACTACGTCCTAGAAGGTGCTTAAGTAATTACAGATTTGCAAGGTCTAAAAAACAACTGGGCTGGGCGTATTGTTTCCAGTAATTGGCAGAATCTCAAGTAATGCGGCCATAATCTAAATAATTTTCTCCTGTCAAACTTTAGTTTGTTTAACGAACAATACTTTGCTTTGAAAATTGTGACCGATTATTGCGCATATATTGTACAAATGTTAGGATCTTGGCTGAATTTACCAGTACCTTGATGTTTGAGGTGTTCACAAGACAAATCGTAATTAGCTCAGGCTAATTATTAAATTAAATCATTGCCCTAGATATGACAATTGGACATCACTCACCGCGTTATGCTTGACTTTGACAACTGTAGACACAGGCCGACTCAGATACAATTCAAATAAACCATGCGTCTGATAAAAGAACATAGCGAAGGCGCCACATATGAAGATAGTCCAAATAAATCGACCGAAAACCGTCTTTGCTTCAGCCAATCTTCCAACACCATGTGTGGTCGTGTAGTTACAGAAATCCTTTATTAGATCTTTTGCCGAATGAGACATCTCGCTGTTTTTGGCTAATTCTTCTGAACCACCACCTGCCATTTTATTCCTTGGATAAATGAAATAGAAAATTCTATTTACCTGTATATGTTTCGCGATTTGCACTAGCAAAAATAGTAAATCAAGGAAAATGTTTTGCCTCACTGCTATTTCATATCACTAGATTCTGCCTTCTAGGCACGTTATTGTTGCTTGAAAAATATATACTGAGAGGCTACAGCCAAGATGAATCATAGAAAATTTAAAACGTTCTCTAGCTAAAAATGCTTTGAAAACACAAGCTTTTGACTTCCTAAACTGCAGTATTCAACGGATGCATATGAAATGGTGAAAGAGGCGCTAAGAACTCTAAAATGTAGTGTGATAAAAGATATTATGTTGAAAACTTGTGTTTTCACAATATTTTTAGCCAGAGAACGCTTTAAATTTTACTGTTATTCTTTCTCATCATCATGTACCGACCATATTTGTTTTCTTGTACTCCGTTCGAAAAGCAGAACATTGATAACTAATGCTTGTAACGAAGTAAAGTCGGAGATTAAATATGTCTTACAAGCGTTCAGTTACAATGTAAAGTTTAAAGAATGAAACAAACCTTGCGTTTTAATTCATTTCATTAACATATTTATAACAGCAAATTTTTGCTCACCATCAGATTCACAACACTTACGTTGGTTTTCCGGCATACAAATACGCGTATATAAAACAAGCAACTGAAACTAGAAAACACAAATTTGAGTACCTTAAATCAAATCGATGGCAACTTCAATGGAAAATGACTTAATCGAAAGTGTGATATGTGGTTGTCATGCTAGCTGTAGATGATGTTTTTACAATTAATTTACAAATCGCCATAAAAGCCACTTACCACTGAAAAGGGACCTTTGGTTTCAACCCTGTGAACTACTCGGACATTCGAAAGAATAATGAAAAATGTAAGTGTCCGGCATAGCGGGAGAGTTATGTTTGCATCTTGTTTACAAAAATGAACCAGTCAGGAACCTTGGATATAATTAATTGGGCCTTCTTGATTCGTTGAGTGACGAGATCTGACCCTTCGCATACTACAAGAATAACTGTAGCGTCTTACAGTTTGGCGCTCAGATTAGCGATGTCATGTCTTTACTAGTACATCAAATGTAACTGTTAATTTCTTGTTTTTGTGTAAGAAATTAGTCATTGTCTACACCAGTCACGTGCTGAAACAAGTATACTTTAGGTTGCGTAATAATTCTTTATATGTTGTAATAGTTTGCCTTTTCTCTGTTTATCTTGTAATTATTAATTTTTAGTCTCATTGTAACTTAGCAGCACATTGTATCTATCTGACCTACACCATATAAGCCTCTGGCTTTGGCATCTTATTATCGTTAACTTGTGCTTTGTGTACTTATTTGTCAATAAAGAGAGGAACAATGATTGGACAAAAGTTCTTACCATGCAGTAGCTTTCTATACCTTACACGTTTACCATCTAAGAAGAGAATCAGCTTATTAATTCCAACTTCGAACGATATATTTCTTTTATTTCTTTTTTTTTTTGTCAAAACAACAGAACAATTTCTTTCCAAAGAACTTCTTCTCGATGTCTGCAAGAGCGACTGTTATGAAAATCTTTTAATAAAAAGTGTGTAGATTATTAAGAAGTTGATGTTCGATTATTTAAAGGCATTCAAGCTGTAAAAAGCGGACTTCTAATATAATCAACAATATTTTTTGCTGTCTGCTTTTCTCAACCAACTGAAGTCAAAAAATTTTGTGAAAGCCTTCTTTTGTTTACTTCCCGTACTAAAATGACTAATGCAATTTACCTAGCAAATGAATTTACTCGCAGCATGCAGTTTGTTTTTCAAAAGACAAAGTAAGTATGTCCTTCCCTTTATCTATTTATTTATTTATTTATTTATTTTATTTTACCGTTATGGTATATAATTCTCAATTCTCCATTCAGCAGTTACCAATAACGCTCGATGGTTATAAAATTTAAACTTTAAAACCTTGCGTCACTTACTTCATCAGGCTTTCGAAATAGGAAAATAAGTTATTCTATAGTTTTTACAACAGGGGACCCAAACTACGGGCGTTTCATGGGTTGAGAGTAAGTAAATAGCTGGTTAAAGTTAATTCAATGTTGTCTGTCATGTTGCTGATTGTATCGGAAGACTAACCAGACAAACAAAGGGTTAAACATTAGGGCCATTTATACGGGAGGAAATAAGACGCGTCTTATCTAAAACGCGACTTAAATAGGACGCGAACTGTACCGTTTATACCTTCGTGTCCTACATAAGACGCGAAGATCTCGTATAAAAGGTTCGCGTCTTATTTTTGATACAAGCAGTGAAAACGTAAAGCTTGTGGGATGTGGCTGGAGTGACAAGGATATACCTCACAAATTAATGTGACTTGGTAAGCTGAAGCCACTCTAAAGGCACTAAGGCCACATGGTAGCGGGCATTACCCCTTAAATCTACCAAAGCAAAGATTGAGCCCAAGCATTAGCAGCCATGGACAGCTGTTTCGGCCTTGTTAGGCCTCATCAGCATGGCATAGCTAATGCTCAGGCTCAAGTACCCACATATCCATAAAACAAGCAGTGAAAACGTAAAGCTTGTGGGATGTGGCTGGAGTGACAAGGATATACCTCACAAATTAATGTGATTTGGTAAGCTGAAGCCACTCTAAAGGCACTAAGGCCACATGGTAGCGGGCATTACCCCTTAAATCTACCAAAGCAAAGATTGAGCCCAAGCATTAGCAGCCATGGACAGCTGTTTCGGCCTTGTTAGGCCTCATCAGCATGGCATAGCTAATGCTCAGGCTCAAGTACCCACATATCCATAAAACAAGCAGTGAAAACGTAAAGCTTGTGGGATGTGGCTGGAGTGACAAGGATATACCTCACAAATTAATGTGATTTGGTAAGCTGAAGCCACTCTAAAGGCACTAAGGCCACATGGTAGCGGGCATTACCCCTTAAATCTACCAAAGCAAAGATTGAGCCCAAGCATTAGCAGCCATGGACAGCTGTTTCGGCCTTGTTAGGCCTCATCAGCATGGCATAGCTAATGCTCAGGCTCAAGTACCCACATATCCATAAAACAAGCAGTGAACACGTAAAGCTTGTGGGATGTGGCTGGAGTGACAAGGATATACCTCACAAATTAATGTGATTTGGTAAGCTGAAGCCACTCTAAAGGCACTAAGGCCACATGGTAGCGTGGGTACTTGAGCCTGAGCATTAGCTATGCCATGCTGATGAGGCCTAACAAGGCCGAAACAGCTGTCCATGGCTGCTAATGCTTGGGCTCAATCTTTGCTTTGGTAGATTTAAGGGGTAATGCCCGCTACCATGTGGCCTTAGTGCCTTTAGAGTGGCTTCAGCTTACCAAATCACATTAATTTGTGAGGTATATCCTTATTTTTGATACAGCCTCGCTTACCCGCCAAGATGGAGCGCTGTAGCAAGAAACAAAAGCGTGCTGTCCTGTTATTTTAAGAAGAGACTTTCTCAGAGATTTTTTTCTTATGAAGACCACGCCGTAGCATACAAAGAAATCAATAGAAATCCGAGAAGAGTCGGAAGAGAGCGATATACGGATTGGTGCGACTGATGGCAGGTTAAAGAAGGAAGGTGCTGAATTCACTTTTGGCTCTCCCGGCCATCTTTTGCAAAGCTTTGCAACCAATTACGCTATCTAATCATAAGACAAGCTCATGTTGCTGTTGTTTTTATGCAAGCGCACTTGCAGTTCACGTCTTATTTAGGACGCGAAACCATTTATACGAGGAATTTCACGTCTTAATTAAGACGCGGACAAAATAAGAACAGCTGAAAACCCTGTTCTAAGATAAGACGCGTCTTATGTAAGACGCGACTTTAATAAGACGCGAACGCTTATTTTGTACCATTTATACGATCAGTTCGCATCTTATTTAAGTCGCGTCTTACATAAGACGCATCTTATTTTCTCCCGTATAAATGGCCCTGTTGTGTCACAGGAACCCCTTTCACTCGGTAAAGCCATCATCTACTGTAGTTAAACGTGCCTGGTAAGGATAATTAGTCTACGATGGGTTCATAATATTGTCACTAATATAATGCGAGCGACGGGCGCTATTGTCACTAAAAAGTCACTTTCCTTGTTATCTTTAATTTCTATAAATCCAACACAATGTTTTAATGAAGAAAACAAGTGCGTTCTGAAACCATGGTTGTTAACATAATGGTGCTAAAGTGCCTATAACCCCAAAAATCTGTTTTCGCTCAACTAAATCTTTGTTTAGAACTGAGAAAAATGCCGCAAAAAATTCTGAATTCGGTTAAAACCCACTTTTTGTTTTTAAGAATTTTTAAAGTGAGCGCTATTTAAGGCACGACCGAGCAAATGGGAGAATGGGGCTAGTGACGTCATTCCAGGCCAATGCTCTCGTCGCTTTGGTTTATAGTTTATGGGATCAAGAGTTTTCAGGGTTTAGTACTTTGGCGAAAGAACTTTTGTTTAACTTAAAAAAAAAAAATGGGATTATTAAATCTATTCATAATGTCGTCCATCGATGCTACCGTTGACTCTAACTTGGATTCCGAGGCGGCAGAAACGGATGTCAAGTACAACTTAGAAGTTGAAGGTTCATCAAATGCGAGCAAACAAGAAACTTCAGATGACGAGGGACCAGAAGATGTCTATGCCAATCAGGCGATAGCAGACGAGGAATGGCTGGTTCAGAATGACGCAAAAAGGAAAATGGAGTAAAAGATAACAGATAACCGTTGAAGTTTAGTATGAGTTTACTGGTATAATAAACAACGTGATTTTAACCAATAAGAACGAGTGTATTATCTCACTTATTTTACAAAATGCAATAACTTACCTTAAAGTGCAGAAACTGGACGGATGTACAAGGATCTTTGTGTCCTTTCCATTGAACCACGAGTCATCTGTATTGTCAATCCACTGTTTTCAAACCAACAGAATGACCAACCCCCAGATGGCTTGTTAGCTCAGTTGGTAAAGTACCGCACCGGTATCGCAGAGGTCGTGGTTTCGATCCCCGCACAAGCTTGAAGTGTTTTCAAGCTTTATTTTCACTTCTGCTTAAGTAGTGTTCATTACTGCGATGACCATTCACATATTCGTACTTTATAACTATTTTACCGTCCTTAGATTTGAAATTTTCAAAGTTTAAATGAGATCTGCTAGCGCAGAAATTTTAATTTAAAGATCACTTACTATAGTGCATGTAGCTCGAGTTACAACCTACTGTCGTTTCATCTGTTTTTATTATTACTATTATTATTATTATTATTATTTCTAAAGAATACGCTTAATGATGTAGCTAATAATTGATCTGCTCACCACTGACAAATCACGATATTTTGCCCAACCTCGTCCAATAATTGTTTAATATCACACTGTTTTTATAACCAAGCCGAATAAAATGAGTGTTTCAGTTTAAACAATGACAATTACGATGACGATGACAATGATGATGACAGTGATGATGATGATGATTATTGTTAAGGTTATGAAAAGAAAAGAGAAAAAGTTATAATAATGCATTTACCTCAAAGCTAATTCTTTCAGTGATCTTTTCATAATTGAAGTTAAAGATATTGTGCATCAAATGGGAACTCGGAAAAAAAATCCGAGCCCCAGATGGGATTTGAACCCACGACCCTCCGTGATCTAGTCGGATGCTCTAACCACTGAGCTACTGGAGACTCTGTGGTGAGCAAGGGTGAAATGTGGGTATTGACTAGAACTGCATCACGCAGTTACATAGTCAAATTTTAAACGACCATATATGACTCATAACTGCATCGCGCAGTCACATTAAGGCATATCGGCGATAGCACCTCGCTAACTGCATCACGCAGTCACATTAAGGCATATCAAAGATGCAACCAACCAACCACCAAAGCGAGTAAATATAAGAGAAGTTAAAGATATTGTGCATCAAATGGGAACTCGGAAAAAAAATAATCCGAGCCCCAGATGGGATTTGAACCCACGGAGGGTCGTGGGTTCAAATCCCATCTGGGGCTCGGATTTTTTTTCCGAGTTCCCATTTGATGCACAATATCTTTAACTTCTCTTATATTTACTCGCTTTGGTGGCTTTTCATAATTAAGTTGTTTTTAGTAGACTCCCACTTGAAGAAAGCCTTTTCGCTAGATAAAGAAACAAAAATCTCTATCACTTTCATTATACTTATTGCAGCAATGTTAATGGGGCAGTTGACTGGTTTGTTGAAGAAAGAAATTTGGACCTCACAGCTTTTAAGCTACCCCGAGCGATTACAATCACACCACAGTGTTGATTACTTTATGTGGGGGTGAAAGGTCTTCAGCTAACTTTCTCACAAGGAATTAAAAAACAGCGAGTCATTTCTGTTAGCAGGATAAACAGACAGCTGTTACGAACAATGGCATACTTCTCACTTCTTTCCAGGAATAATCCGATCACACAGCTCTTTCTTGCTTTCTGCTTGACTTGCGTTCGTTAGTGCGACAACTTTTCATTTTTCCAACAAGCATAGAACTGAACTATTAGAATCCAGACTTTCATTATTCCAAGTTTTCGATAAAAAGGAGATTCGACTTCATATTAGTCTTCATACCTCAGGAAGTAGTATCCATTTTGCAATTCCTTTGAGAGGGCGACTATTTCCTTTCACTGGTTTGCAAGAATATACTGGACAAAAACAAAAACAAAAGAAATTATCCCAGGATACACAAGAATGTGTGTGTGTGAAGTTTCGTTAAGATACAAGATGCACTCACGAAGTAACAGTAAAAGCCGATTGCCTCGTATCCACCCGAAGGTCAGAGACCCATCTATAGCGTAGTCCTCTACTGAACATCTCTTCATAAAGGATCGGAACATATTGTCAGTGAATCGCTTTCCCTTTACAGACCTACAGCGCTTTGTTTTGTGAGTGATTAGTAGTGGAGGTCATTTGATGTTGCTGTGGACTGAAATGTATTTAGTTGGTTCATGGATGTAGGAAGACTTGTGCAAGTTTCAATAGACCATTTTACAGTTCTTTGCTCAGTACCCTGGCCTTTGATTGAATGCGAGGCTGCGGGTGACCTTGTTTTGATACAAACCTACCTGCTTTTCTTATGGAAATTATGCTGATTAAACACCAGTCAACATAAGAAAAACATGATTTAAATAAGAAAAGTAGGTAGGTTTGTATCAAAACAAGGTCACCCCCAGCCTCGATTTCACCGACAACACAAGCAGTTTAAGGCCTGGGTCAGAGGCGTTTATTTGATAAAATTGTATTTTCGTAATATAACAACCCTGAGGAATGGCACTGAAACGAAATTCGGCACATAGGAAGTTCTCATCGTCCTTAACATTTTCAAGTAAAATAGACGTTATCATGACCATTTCATTGAAAAAAATCACTTTTGTGACGAGTAGGTGACTTTTGTAGGATATAATATCGAATAAAAACGCGTTTCTTATTCTTATTAATCATTTCCAGCATCTCTCGTTTGGAGTGACCGTCCATCGCTCTCAACAAGAAAAATATGAGGGCAAATGTCATTTTTCTGCCCAGAATTCAACCTTTGGCTGTAAGTAATTTAAAAACTAAAACTCATGAACAATCACTCCAAGCGTAGAAAGTTATTTATGTTGGATTGCCATTGGAAACGCCGATTTGTTAATCTGTAAACATAAAATCCGCCACCAAATCACTGATTTAAGAGTTTTTCATATTTTGATCACGTGACTTGTCACGTGATTGCAATTACACGTTAAGGCAAAAGGGGACAACAAGATTTATCTCCAGGGAAAGTTTCATCCGATTCTAGGCAATCTAGAGAAAGATATTGGCAATCAACCATATTTCTGAACATATTGCAAAACCCAGGCCTTAAGGACGGTGCCTCCTATTGCTAGTGCGCATTCGTTCTGCGCACCACGCAACCATCTCATCTTGCACGATTACTCGCGCGATTTCCACATAAGATTGTTTGTTTTGATGGTTTTTTGTAAGCTCTTGATTTAGCGGATAGTTTTACAGGATTGGCAACAGGCTGTCTACACCAAAAACCCGTAAACGAAAGCGTTATTGTGGTGTGTTTTATGAAATTACGCTGAATCACGCCGGGAAAAGCAATTGAAGTGAAGTGGCAAATAATATAAGACTTAAGCTTAATCAAAACATATCGCTGTATAAACTGATTCAAAGGAATCGCTTAAAAATGTCATGTGCTACACATATCGGTTTAATACACAACAAATCCGTTTCGGTTTTATTCTTTTATTTTATTGCTGTTTCAACAATAATAAAAAGAAAGATGTTTTCATCGAACGTAAGATATAACCTAACATGATGTCTTACCTTCGTAACTGATGAAAAGCTTGAACTTAATTGGCCTGAATAACGGACTGCGAAAATCAGAAGCAAGGAATCACGAATACTGGCTCTTAAACTGCGTAGTTTTTATGCATTTCAAAACTCCTTCCAGAAAGATAATACAACCACAAAAAACAACTGCGAAAGTAATTGACAAAACTACAAAACGTGATCTTACGTACACGTTTGTCTTCCACTTCACCAGAGCCTAAAAGGGCAAGTTATACTGGAAAAAACTTTGAAATTTACGCAAAATGCACATCTCAAAACGTCTTCGAATTTGCTCTTAGCATTCAAAGCCATCTCCATTGAAAAAATGTCCTCTAATTCCCGAAGAATCAAGAGAACTTTTTGTTCCAGCATGTGTCGCCATACCGGATATCCCAGCATGCCAAAGGAAAAGACATGCAAATATTTCACTTACTAGGGAGGGGGTAGAGCAAAAATTCCTCAAGCCCCGAAAACCGCGCCTTAAAAGTAGGAAATAACCAATTTAACTCTAAAAAAACGCACGGTGACCCCTACTTTTTACCTCACAAAACGAAAGTGGTAAGCCTACTCAACACATGGTGATTTTTTCGTAGTTCGAAAAATATATTTAGCCTGTGCTTTTGCTCACCTAAAAAAGTCAGGGCCAAAAATGCCTCCAATGCAATGATTTTGTAGTAAATACCACATAAAAAGTAGTTTTTATATCACCAGTTGTTATGTGTTTCAAAGCTTTTGGTTTGTTGTTGCCTTGGTATATGTAAACAGGAATTCTAAGGAAATGCTCAGAGAAATATTTCTCCTTTTCTTTTTTGCGAAAAAAAAATAGTAAGTCTCTATTTTTTGCAGCTTTGGACTTAATTATCTCTGAAAAAAAAGCATGGTTACCCCCAATTTTCTTTTCAATTTTCGTTAGCCCTTGTCAAAATCTACATTTTAGCATAGTGATAATCCGCGAAAAAATATCTTCGTATTAGGAGGCACGGTCCTTAAACTGCTTGAGAACAGTAAAATAGTCTATTGATTGCAAGTTAAATGATTGAGTGATTGATTGGCCAATTAACTGATCTATCAATTGATTGATCGATTGAGTGATTGTTCGATTAATTAAGTGATTGATTGATTGACTGACTGACTGATTCATTGATTGATTGATTGATATTGATCGACTGTGAAGATTCAAAGTTTACACTCTGTGCGTTATCTGAGTGGTAAGTGTGGGACAACCCTACCTTTTTGGTTGCGGCTAGTAGTAGTCGTCGTTGTTTTTGTCGTTCCTAATGTGTAGGTTAGAGTGAGATGTCACCAACCTTCTCTTTTTCCCACTGCTACGAGGACAAGTTCTAGTCTAGGAAAAAAACATAAAACAAATAAATAAATAAATAAATAAATAAATAAATAATTTTAATAATAAAACAACAACTTTAATAATCACTGGCATGAAAAAATACAGATCATAAAAACGTTATTCTATGCTAATTTAGGATTCTATCACATGATTGCACCAAAATACTTCCTGTACTATTCAGTGTTTCTCAGTGTTTCTATAATAATAATAATAATAATAATAATAATAATAATAATAATAATTTCTGCATGGTAAAGTAGTTTCTAATTTGCTACGTTTAGAGGACTGGTTGTACTCCACCTATTGCATTTACTACCCATTGCAGCAGCAACCTGAACCACATTATTAGTGAATGTAACAAACTGGTGCAGAAAGAATGCAAGAGAAGGCACGGCAATATTGCCAGAGTGGTGCACTGGAAACTCTGTTGTAAGTATGGTATGAACACCAACCAGAAAGGGTTGTGGAAAACGAAATTTATAAGAGCTTGTGGGACATGACCATTCTGTGTGACCATATCATCGCAGTCAGAAAACCAGACGTTGTTGTCATTGAAAAGGAAAATAAAAGGCAATCATTGTGGCTATTGCGTCGATGTGGGACCACAGGGTGCATGAGAAGGAAGGTCAAAAGGTTAAGAAATTTCAGGAGCTAAAGAAAGAAATTTACGGGGCATCAGACATGTAGAAGTGGTATTAATAGTTGTTGGCGCACTTGGAGGAGTACGCAAAAAGTCAGATGGATGTCTTACGAAGCTAGAGATTGCTATCAAAACAGGACTCTTGCAGAAAACAGCCTTGCTAGGAACAGCAAGGATTCTAAGAAAGGTTCTAGAAAACTAAACAAGAAGGAATGACCCAAAGAATCTTTGGCCATTGGTCATGGCTTGCTTCTTTGGTTTAAGTGCGGCATAACATATGCCAGAGCGTAAGCGTCCTGGGAAGATAATGATAATGATAAATGATAAATGATAATGATAATGATAATGATAATGATAATGATAATGATAATGATAATGATAATGATAATGATAATGATAAAGATGATGATGATGATGATGATGATGATGATAATGATGATGAGGTGATGATGATGAGGTGATCGTTTCCCAAACGTCATCGTTCCCCTTAGAAAAGCGGCAAAAAGTCTTACAATTCCGACGTAACATGCATTTCCAATGGTATTTATTGTAGAACTGACTTGACTACAACCTGAAAATATGGATTGTCTCCACTGAAAGAGTAAATTGCTCTGTGAAAAGCGCTAAAGCTATTCAAAGCGTTCCCCTTGAGAGGAACTAACGTTTACCGGCTCTTTTGTTCCCTTTATAGCGGAGCTCCGGCTGAGCACCATACCTATAGAAACCCGTCAACTGCTTTTCTAATGGTAAAAATGGCTAGCGGTATTGCTCGTGGGCGCGTACGCACGACGACGACGACGACGACGACGACGACGACGGAGTCGCCCAATAATTAATAATATCCTAATGATAATCATAATAATCCAACATGGCGGCCATACTCCAGCTGATCACCTAGTTTACAGCGTATATCTTTGATATAGGGCATCCGTGTCATGGCTAATTGACACCTGTCAAAACAAGGTTTCCGCTGACCAGTATCACGTGACCATATCGCGGGCTCAAGTTAGAGCTCATCGAGGTCCGCTGTTTTTTTTTTAAGTTGACCGCTGATCAGGTAATGGTTTTCAATTGGATCGCAGGCTCAAGTCAAGTTAATTTAACCAAAACGAGACACCCAAGCCAAAACGAGGCTTAATTTTTCGCTCGCTTTCTGCGGCTCGACATTTCAGATTCAGTTGGTGTCTTCATTTTGAGCAAAACAACATCATCTTCGAAGTTCAGTTTCTGTCTCTTAATTCGCATAAAGGGCATAAAAATCAAGAACTACTTAAAAGATACTCCGGAAGGTGAATTTTCAACTGGAAAATGGAAGAGCAAAAGGTTGTTCGCAGGAAATTCTTCAAATTTTGGATCCACTTGGCGCCCGGATTGTGTGGTTGAAAAACAAAATGATTTAATGCTTCAGGGCTTGTTCACTTTACCGCGACATCTTGCAGCTCACCAAGAAAGTTCTTAACAACTCACCGGCATTAATGGGAGGAACGAGTAGCTCACACTTGGTGGAAGAAGTTCTTTCTTTGAACAAACCGTTTGCTATTTTTGTAGATGCGTGTTTTTACTATAGTGGATCGATGCGTATTTTCAAGTGGTAGAAACCTCGACAACACAGGTAACTTAAATAAATTGAACCTTAGCATTTGGTTTAATCGTTGTTAATTTTGTTCAGGAAGGAAACTTGTATTTCTGTCTCGAATGGATATAAATAACAGTCTACTCGTTTTGGACACAAAGAAGTAGCTAATTGAATTGTTTGTTTGTTGTTTTACAAGCGAACGAGTGTTTTCCTCCGCTTGGCTGACTGCACATGTTTTTCGGCGTATGTGTTTCTGCAGTGTTAAAAACTGAAAGTAACGTTTGCCCTTATGTTATTAACACGTAATCGCAATGAATCCTCGTAAAATTAAGGATTAGTATCACTTATGTTTTGCGCGATGAGGGCAATTTCAGAAACTTTCTGAAAACTGGCACAAGTGATATTTACTCGGCCCCATGCGATTACCTATCCAAACTATCAGGATTGTTTTCCTTTTTCTCTTTTCTAGGACATTTAAGCTATGTCAAAACTTAACGTACTATGAAATATGTTTAAAGGGATTAGTTTCTAAAGAAACTGTGGTGCTGCGTCGGTGGGGAAGTGAAACACGAAAATTTGGTTTATCAACGGAGTTGATAATGTAAATTGACCACCGTACGAATCCCTGTACGGTGGTCAATTTACATTATCAACTCCGTTGATAAACCAAATTTTTATGAAATATGTTTGTTAAGTCCCGGCTAAAAGATCAAACATTTTCTTCCATTATCGTGTTTGCCAAGCATAACGTTTGGTGGCTAAACGCAAAACAATGTTTGACCAAACACGGGACCAAGTGAGTCCAAAATAAATGATTTTTGCGTATTATTGCTGAAATTTTCGACGTTACGTGGCTCATTTGGTTGCTTTTTACCGTTTGTGCACGATTTGTTTGTGGGGGTGGCTAAACGATCAAACATTTGTTCGTAATGCGAAATTTTGGATGAACATGTTTGATTTCGATCAAACATGGAAAGCCATTTAATGCACTATTGTGAGAGGTGGCTAAACCGTCAAACATGCTCGTCCAACGATGTTGGATGAAAATATTTGATCATTCTTTGATTGCTAAATTTGTTTTTGAACAAACACACGTGTCGACTGTATTGTTTTCTCGTAATGTTTTGATGTTTTTGAACCGCGGTCAATTCCCGTTGTCTGCTTTAAACATAAAATATTGGCGCAAGGAAAGCCGTGCGGTGTTCTTCAATACCAGTAAAAAAATAATGATCGTGGAGCTCCGCTTTTAGGCTTGGCTAAATCTATATATTATGGAGTGTGATTCCTTTGTTGAAACCAACATGAATTCATTAGCTTTTACCGGATTTTCGGTGAGCTGCTTCATACGAACAATACGCTATTTCAGTTACCACTCATCAGTTGTATAAAACAGAGGTTGGAGGTCAAGCAACTATTATGTAAAAACGCTCATCAATATGCCATTATAAGACCTGAAAGCCCCCTCTCGGTATATCTGTCCAACGAAAATAACTTGCTAGGCTTTAAAGAAACTCTAAGAAATGCCACTTAAAATTGTTTCTGTAAATAAAAATGCGCGAGCAATGTGTTTTGGTGAGCAAGCATATCGCGAACAGAAGTGAATGCGTAACCACGGAATATTAAATAAATATAAAACTACTATTAAATAATAACGATAATGCTATTCCGAATTCCTTTCAATACAACTGTAAGTGTTCTCTCCGTGTATCCGTCATATCCACCTTGTTTTAGGAAGCTGATTGAGCTCCAAGTTGTCCCCGGCACTAAACTATCTCAGATAAGACGGAAACACAGGAGATGGCGGAGATACACTTACAGTAACATAGGGGAGTAATAATCAACTACCCTAATCATTATACCATTAAGAGATATGCAAGTGCTGTCTCCGCGTATCCGTCATATCCACCATACTTTAAGAAATTCATTGAACTCCAAGTTGTCCCCGACTCTAAAATATCTCACATAAGACGGAAACACAGGAGATGACGGAGATACACTTACAGTTAAGCTGATAGGATAATAATAATAATAATAATAATAATAATAATAATAATAACAATAATAATACCCTAATCATTATGCCATTGAGATATCTGGAAGTGCTGTTTCCGTGTATCCGTCATATCCGCCATACTTTAAGAAATTCATTGAACAGTAAAGTATCTCAAATAAGACGGAAAGACAGGAGATGACGGAGACACAGTTACAATGGAATAAATTACTACTACTACTATTTATTATTATTATTATCATCATCATTATAATCCTATCAGCTTAACTGTAAGTGTATCTCCGTCATCTCCTGTGTTTCCGTGTTATCTGAGATATTTTAGTATCGGGGACAACTTGGAGTTCAACGAATTTCTTAAAGTATGGTGAATATGACGGATACGCGGAGACAGCACTTGCAGATCTCTCAATGGTATAATGATGAGGGTATTTGATTATTACTCCCCTATGTTACTTGTAAGTGTATCTCCGTCATCTCCTGTGTTTCCGTCTTATGTGAGATATTTTAGAGTCGGGGACAACTTGGAGTTGAATGAATTTCTTAAAGTATGGTGGATATGACGGATACGCGGAGACAGCACTTGCAGATCTCTCAATGGTATAATGATTACTGGTATTTGATTATTACTCCCCTATGTCACTTGTAAGTGTATCTCCGTCATCTCCTGTGTTTCCGTCTTATCTGAGATATTTTTAGTGTCGGGGACAACTTGGAGTTGAATGAATTTCTTAAAGTATGGTGGATATGACGGATACGCGGAGACAGCACTTCCAGATCTCTGAATGGCATAATAAAAGTCTTTGAATAATACCTCTCTATCTTACTGCAAGTGCATCTTCGTTATCTTCTGTTTGTGGTGTTTTGAGTAATGGGCAATTTGGAGTTGAATGAATTTTTTTGAAGGATGGTGGATATGACGGAGCCATGGAGACAGCACTTACAGTTGTAATATGAGGAGTTAGGAACAGCATCATCTTTCAGTGGTTGCGCATTCAATTCTGTTCGCGGAATTTGTTGCTCACCGCAGAACACATTGCTTGTAAAAATATTTCCAAGAAAAAAAATGCTAATTCAAGGCGTATACATCCATCGTTTGATCTTTCTCACCTTCTTAACATTCCTTGGACATTGCTGAAATACTGTGGTCTTTCTTTGCTGTTTTGAATTGTTTCGGGGGTATGATACAATTGCTTCCAGCGCAATGGACTGCATGCTCTCCTTGCGCAAGTTTGGGATACCGTATTTTAATATGCTACATTCACTAAATTAAATTCCTCGAAAACAGTCATACCAAGAAAATGGATGCAGCACATTGCTTGCTCAAATATTTACTGAAAGTGAAATTGCTAATGTCAAGGTTTTTACATCCATCTTTTGATTGTTCACACTTCCTTAATATTCCTGGGGTATTGCTAATGACATACGTTGGTCTTTATTTGCTATTTTGAACTGTTTGGGGTAGGATACAACTGCAGCCAGTGCACTGGATTGCAAGCTTTTTTGTTTCTTTACACTGACGAGTTTGGAATATCTTATTAATTTTTTTGCGACCGTCACTACTGAATTCCTTCAAAAATAGTCATGCAATTGTTCTTTTTCAGAATACTTTTGCATAGCTTTCAAAGCAAGCATGCGTTTCTTTCAAAGATACTGGATACCTGACAAAAGTTTTAATATTTAATTTTCAAAGCTAACAAAATTTGTTCACTACGCAGCGTTCGGTATTCGCTAACCTGCTAAAAGCTTTGGAGCCTTTGAATGAAATACCAAAAGCATTTTCGTACCGCTATTTCGTTCAAATAGCATGGATACTCCGAGAAACAAAAGGGAGTGTCAGAATTTAAATCAGCTATTAGATGAAATGATATAAAAGCGAAAGGCTGAAAGTTGCTCTCGCCAGTTGCAAAGTTGAAATCGTGATGGCAAGTGCTCCTGCTAGGCAGCTCAACAGTAAGGTATGTATCCTGTGCTTTAACAGTTATTCTAAGGGTGAAGAGTGAAATCTCTCATAGAATTCAAGTAAGAGTGCTAACGTTGCTTTTTTTGTTTGACTCTCCTGCAGAATATTCGAAGTGCTCTTGTAAGCAAAGTATTACGCCATCGTTGAAGACAAATGTTCAGTGATCTCAGTCAAAGTGACCTACAACACATCTCAAGAAACAAGAGACCCAGACAAGCTGTGGTTACAAATCTGTGCGAAACGAGACGAGTGTGACAAAGCCATGAAGAAAATGAAAGAGATGGCATTTTTCTTTTCTTCAGTTGCAGTTGTGGAAAAGAGAGTTGAGGAAAACGAATGTGAAGAAGACAAAGAGGGTGACGAAGAAACGGCGAATAAAACTTCTCAGAGAAAGAAAAAGATCTATTGGCTTGCAATATCGGTATTGGATAGCTCTCCAATCCAGAGATGGCCTGAGAGTGTCAACTATCCCAGTTCACTCAGCGCTTCTGGAGACAGGCATGGAAGTGACATCTAAATCTGTACAAGAATGTACGAGAGGAAAGGAAGAAAATGCAGTGGCTCCCTTGTGCACAACAGTGAAAGACCACAATGACAGCTTCATGCAAAGAAAAGTTGATGTGTCATTTCAGAATTGTTTAGAGGCGCTAGAATCGCAGATATTGGAAGAACCTGTTCCGTCAATTCAAGGCAGTGAACGTATGGTCCGCCTGCAAGTTGCAACTCCCGTGTTTTCATCGGAATTGCAAAACAGAGCAATCCCGGCACTTACTAGAGCTGGTTTGGTATTTGACGTCTTTGGAATAGAAAATGTGAAAGAGTCAGAGAGTCAACAGTCTATTGGAAGGGCCTTGTCCACGTCTCCTGTCATTGTCGCACTAAACAAAATTGAGAGAGCCATGGCAAAACTGGGCTACGCATTACACAAAGGCGAAGTTTTTAAGAAAAAACGTAGCCTCGATGTATACCTTCGAACATGCTTCCTCGATTAAAAAGTTCCTGTCAGTCCTGGCAAACAACGATCAATTGAAGGAGATTATCATCACTAATTTGAACAAGCTTGAATCTATACTGGCCGACCCCGAGTGCGAATTTACAAAACAATTAAGAATCAACTATGACTTAATTGAAGTGTCGAACGGTTGGTGTTTCTCGTTCAGTCAAAGAACATTTGTCCAAAACCCTATTCAAGAAATAGGCAAAGAAAGTCCGCGAGCATTTGTACAGTACTCTCACACTAAAGAGCCAGAGGCCAAGTACTTTGAAGAAATTCTGCAAAACAGTTTAAGTCCGACTGATGTGACATACTTCTGCGAATACTACTTGCGCCTCCTAAATCATGGAATTAAACAACACAAAGAGAAAGTCATATGCTTGATTGGGGGACCAAACAGTGGGAAAACAAGCCTATTCACGCCGATCACTCGGATAATTCCTACTAGGTATTAGCTGCTTTTTTGCCTTTGTTGTTGTTTTTATTGTTGCTGCTGCTGTTTTGTTTTGGTTTAGTTTTGTCTGCTTTATCAGGTAGAAAGTTTGAGCACAAACTCGGAAGTGTTTTTCAACTTTTGAGAGGGGCGTTTGAGCTGTTACTGAGCCCTGTTCTAAAATGAGCATATGTAGAGATTGAGTGTATACACGATTTTTTATACAATTGAAGTTATTTTCGTTTCCATTGACAGGTACAACGCCATGATAACAAAACAGAAGGCCTTTAACAAGAGTCTCGTTGACCAAAAGACCCAAGTAATCTTCATGGATGAAGCACACGTGAAGCTCTTAGATCCAGATGACTGGAAAGTTTTGAAGCAGGGAGGACTTACAGCTCATGATCGGAAATACAGAAATTCTAGCCAACAAGAAATTCGATGCCCCATGTTCATCACCTGCCAAACAGAAATGGATTTCTGGGAAGAGCACAACGCGGCCATGGATGCGCGTCTACGCAAGTTCCATTTTAAAAGTCTCAACTCTCCACCAGTTCCAGGAGTACAACAGTCATTGCGAGCAGCGCAATGGACTGTATTGTTTGGGCAAGCAGTGAGAGTCGCACGTACGCCAGATGACGAGCTTCCCTTTCCAGTGCCTGGGTCAGCTGCAAAGCCAAATGAATTTGATGAAGAGAAAAAGGATAGAATCAAAACGATGAACCTGGAAGACAGTGAAAGCGACTAAGAAGCAAGTGTCGAGGAAGGGCAACTCGTGGTAGAAGACGACGATATGTCTGAGGGAGAAGACAACCAAGTAAATTCTGATGCTGATTCAACGTGTTCTGACGGATGGGAGAGTACTCTTGAGAAGATTTTTGAGCATCGAGATCAGCAGCCATGCAACAGTCTAACACAGAGGCAACTGGGGCTCATTGCCGCTGGAGTGAAGCGGGCTACGAAGGAGAGAGAAAATGAAGCACAACGAGCTAAGGCGCGGATTCTTGCCGAGACAAGACAACACTGGATATTTCTGGGAATGCTTCGAGAGGAAGATGCCTACTTGCTGGAGACGGTTGAAGGTCCGTACCATCCCAGAATTGAACGTTCAAGACAAGAGTACTTCTCGAAAAAGAAAGAAGAAGAGCAGAAGAATTAGCAGGATAAAGCGTCCAAATACTATGAGAACGAGTGGGTGTGGGCAAAGGAAAAAGAATTACGACAGCTACAAGAACGAGAGGAGACTGCAAGAGATGAGGATGTAAAACGCGCTGTTCATTACATAATCGGAGTTACTGTGGAAGCCCTCAAGTTGAATTATAAAAGAGATGAATTGCCTGGCCTTTCGAGACTTGTAATAGAGGAAAGAAAGAAAAGAGCAGTGGATATGAAGTGGATTTCGAACGAACAGGCCGAACATGTTACAAGCGTATGGGCACCCATGCCATACCCATTCTATGGAGAAGAATGCGACGATGAAGAGATTTTCATCACTCCTTCTTCCGGTTCCCAGACACCAACACCAAAAATCGCAAGCCAAACCGTTCTTCGAAGAGGAAAATCTAGAAAACGGCAATCACAAGCAAGCATTCCAGCAGTGCCCAAGAAGGGAAGGATTACGAACTTTTTTCAACCTAGCCAACGATGAAAATCGATGTTATCATAAGTAAGCAAGAAACTTCCAAACATATGTGGAAATTTGTCAATAAGTTATCGACTTTAAAACGAGAAAGTAGTCAATTGTACGCTAACTGATTTTTGTCTGTTTGAAATGAAGAAAATAACTGTCATAACTGGAATTGTCGTATCAGTTATGCCCTGTGTTGGTAGAGAATTTGCTAGTAAACTGATGACACAGAAAACGTATGGTTAAATAGCAATGACTTGTAAAGTATTCTTATACAGTTGACCTAAGATTGACTGAATTTTATTCGATGGATGTTTAATGTAAGTTGCCCTCGTTAAACAATAACCTATTTTGCTATGGTTTAGTACATTTTGAACTAAATTTTCTGGCCGCGCGATTTAAAAGAGAGTTCGGTTTGCGTCCTTTCTGAAAATGAAAATCTGGGTCTCTAAGTATTGCTGTCCAATTTCCTAAACCATGGGGAACTATTCCCATCTTCAAATATTTATCCTCTTCGGGAGTGAAATGTAGAATTTTCTTTCCTGTACAAGAATCGGGCGATTTTAAAGCATTCTTGCGTTTTAACTTAGGCGTGCTGAAATTATCGGCTTGTTCGGTTGAAGACCCTTCAAAATCTTCTCCTTGTTCCGGCGAGGATGAAGATTTGTCTGAAGGTCTTGATCGAAGATCCATCTCTAAGGCTGATCCTTTCTCGCCATAAAGTGTTTCTAGATATTCGTGCGCCTTGGTCGCGACTTCCCGCGATCTTTGCTTTTGGTAATGCACTCTTGCCACAACATAGCTGTGCTTCTGGTCTTCGGAAATCGTGCCCTGTGCGTTGCTACTAAGTTTCTTAGACCTGGCTGTCTCAACTATTTGTCGGTAACGAGTAGGGTGGACGTATTTTCCGGTGGCGTCAAAAACTAGCTTGCTCATGAGCTCCCCAAGCTTATTATGTTGGCCGCTATTCCTCGTCACTAAGACATAATCACAAGTCGGCTTCAACAAAGGGCGAATTGAATCAATGTAGCCTTACTTGCCCGCTGTTTTAAACATTTTCTGATCGATAAATCCACCGTTAGTCTTAGCAGTGCGCACCATTTCAACGGTTAAATACTGATAAGTCATTGGGCGGGAACCTTTAACTTTGATAAACAAATATACCGCGAGAAATTTGGTGGCGAAGGACAAGTCCAGTGGAGATACTGCACCTGGCTTGTCCTTGCACGCCTTGACCACGACCTCGTAGCGGGGCAAGTAACGCGCGACAACTTCCAAGAGCTCATCCAGCGTAGCCTAGTGCCCCTTCGATTCTAAGGTGTCTATGTCGAGTTCACTCGTCCATTGCAAGCGCATCATTTTCGAAACTGTTTTACGGGCCTTCTTTAAGTATGTTCCCGTGGAGGACAGACCCCTCAGTACAACCTCGGATGCTCCGTTTACCTTTCTGAAATCCATCAGCTCAGCAATGGCGTCTAAATAGCCAATGCGTCCCGCGTGGCCAAGGTTCCACTCGTCCTGCATCGTATCAACAAATTTAAAGAGAAGGTTAGGAGAACATAAGCTAAAGTCAATAATGTCCAAGGAAAGCTCCTCTTCGTCTTCGCAACAAAATTTGAGAAACTTGAGACATTTGCTATTAATTTGCTGCGCTTGACGTTCACTCTTGCAACCATCTCCACTACCTGTAAGCCACGATAGGAGCTCCTCTACGATTGAACTTGAACGATCAAACGTGGGTACAGACTTTACCACATTTGCCGGTTTTGTATCTTTTTCTTCATCTTCTATACTTTTACCTGCTTGAATGTGGGCGTTTGATGGCTTTTCATCAAAATAATAGAACCAACTGTGTTTTGTCTTTACGTGTTTTCTACAGCCTCGTTGAGATATGAATCCATCGTGGCCGCACTCTTGCACTGGACAACGAAACAAACCATCAACGTCATCTTCTTCTAAGTGAAGTCTCTTTGGTCTTGGAGATGCATTTGCTATTTATGACCAATCTATCTCAACTTTTCGTCCACTCATCTCGTAAATGGAAATAAATGTAAGCTCACCAAAGACTCGTATACATACTGATATCGTTACACGTGATCCTCTCCGGATCACAATCGGCTTTTGACCAATTAATGATGTTCTCCTTATCTACCTCAACGTGCTCAATCTTTCCCGCCACCTCTTTGTTTCTTCTCAATTGCCACCTCACGAAACAATAACACATGCTCAATCATGTACTGAACCTGTATGGTCCTGCCCAAGATATCCGTACGTGCATGTTCCCGCCCAAGGACCTGGAATTTGGCATGGACATGACAGGCCAAAATGGTTTGTCAAACAGATGTGTCAGACAGCAAGCCGGACAGACAAAATGGTTCAGGATATCAGAAAAGTACGGTTTGTTAGAGAGACAGAAAACTGGCTCCTCAGAATAAGACAACTTCGGAACGTGAATTCAAGTTTATTAACGCTAAAAAGGAACATCGTTTCCTTACTTGCAGATCCTATAATGAAATGGAACTTTTTTCCTTTTTTTTTTAATCGCAATTTAATGCAGCTTAAGATCGGAACCATTGTTCCTATTCAATGGAAATAGGTCAAATGTGATCAGTAATTAAATTGTTCCTCTGTGTCACTAATACGAACAAAAAGCATTCAACAAGGAACAGGTGGCGTTCCCATTCGCAAATCAGTGAACACTTTCCCGGAACGATTGTTCCTTTGTATCGTTGCTAATAATGTAATATGCCGGTTAACAGGGGCAGCGAGTTGCTCATTGAGTTACGTGCGAAGTCAAATTAAGACACTTGGTCCCTTCTTAAAAGGGAACAAATTGTAAAAAAAAAAAAGGAACCGCATGAAAAGGAACTTTTGTTCCTAAAAATATTAACGGAACAAATTGTTCCTTTTTACTGAAAGAAATAGGAACAGTGTGTTCCCAATTACAACAATGGGAACTTTGGTTCCAAATCTAGCTGACATTTGTTCCTAAGAACGGATTTCATAAAGGAACAATAGTTCCATTATGTGCATGATTAATTTTTCCTAAATCATTTAAAGGAACAAAACCCAAAACCTCGCGGAACACTTGATTTCAAAAACACATTATCTCTGGGTCTCATCAAAATGTATCTAACTGTACAGATGTTACTAATGAAAAGAATTGCCCAGCCGAACCCAAAACAAAATAACAAGCAAAAAAGATTAATTAGTAGTATAGTGTTTTTGGGGTTTCAGCACATAAATTAATTTAGGGGGGTGTTTTAGCAAAATGATCTCGTATTTTGCAATCTATAGTTTATTAAAATGCGTGACATTCTCGGAAAAATCACCAAGCCTGACATTCTCGGAAAAACAGGAAATGAGTCATCGCCTATAGCTATTATTTGAAGCAATTAAAGATGCAGAAAAATAGCAAAACTGGTGGCCACCAGAACCTCTCATGAGGGACTTAATTTGGAATTTGAATCACCACCCGTCCCTCATGAGAGGTTTTTTTTTTTTTTTTTTTTTGTATTCCCACCTCCACACCACCAGAGCACTATCATTTATGTTTTTCCCACCTCCACTCCGCTCTGGCCCTATCAGACCCTCTTGAGGCCAAGTATTTGTTTATTTGTTTTTTTCACCCTCCGGCTTGAGATTGAACCGGCACTTCTGACAAGCCGAAGCTTAACTATAGCTCTACCCAACAATCCGACACCATCTCAGGGTGATTTTTTATTTTTTTAACCATGGAATAACGGCGGGGTTTTTTCGTTATTCCACGGGGTGGCTTGTATACATTTCGCTAACGAAAGGCCCCCGCTTTTTCCAATCGTTAGATACTCTGTATACAAGCCACTCTTTATCTGTGTAAAAAACCCTTATATTTGTGTTTGTATTTTCATTTTTATGCTTGTGGTACATAAATGAAATTTTCAAAGATAAAAAATAATACGCATGTGTAAAAAGCGAAAAATCTAGAATCCCCTAAACATAGTGACGTAGTTTGATGACTCATTCGAAAGGGAAACCCCCCGACAAATGTTCCTGTCACATATGCTAATTCTTCGGGTAAAGGGTCAGAAAGAGGGCAGTGATTTAAAACTCACAATACTATCCTGAACTAGGCAAATCAGTGGGTTTGAGGCGATAAAAACACCACAGCTAGATTCCATAATGTCCATATGCATAGCTTGTCACGCCATTATCATGAATATACCGCTTGTCGTCAAAGCAGCTGAGTGATACTTTATTTATCTCATAACTTCCAAGTTGATGGTTCTGACTTCTGATTGTTTTCATTCTATGATGCAACTGTTTATTATTGAATAGAGTGTCTTTATAATTTTCATGTTTGATTTTATTTTTGGTTATGTTCTTTTTTATTCCTTTTGCTGTTTTTCCTCCATTTTGGTTATCTTTCATATAGCTATACATTTTCGATCGTAGACCGATGAATTCGCAAACGGGTACTCCTGCTGCCTCATCTTTGAATTTGCCAATAACATTTTTATTAGTCTTATTGAAATACGGCGAGCTTTCAAGATAGTCGCTGTTATCGAATTTATCTTTATCGTTCCAGAAATTTCTATAGACGTCTTGGGTTTCAATTTCATAGGTCAATGAGTCTGTGTCTGTGAAGAGCAGCTTGGCCTTGTTACCGTACTTTTGTTTAATGTAGTTGTAATGGAAATCGTACATCAGTGTCTTGCTAAGGTCTAGAATACACATCCCCACGTATGCTGGCCGGTTTAAAGTAAGTGTTTCTTTTATCTTATGAACAGCTACTAGATTTTCAGTGAAGATTTTACTGCTAACATAAGTGGGTTTACTAGCTAATTTCAATAGCTTCTTCTCATCAGTCACCAATCTGACGTCTACTCGCTTTCTGAGGTTTTCCATCGTTTTGCCAAATACACTGTTATTCATCAGCTTGAAGAAGTCTTTCTCAAAGGCATTTTTTGCGCTAGTTCTTTTCTGAGTGTTGAAGTCGATGTACTGTCTGAGCCAAGGGGACTGATTGAACTCTAGAACTCGATGGACTTTAGTTATTTTCAAACCGAGATCAGTGTATAATTGGAGGTTCCTATAATGGAGCACGTATTTTTCTTTGTTGCTTAATGTTGGTATTAGTTTATGTACCAAACCAGTTGATATATTGAATTTGCTAGCTATTTTCTTACAATAATCTGATAGCATGTCCCCAGCTACTTTGACCTTTTCCGGTCCAAGTGGATAGTCATTGTGAAGATCATGTAACTCTTGGGGGTATTTTAAATCAACTTCAAGTATCAAACCTTTGTTGCTGTCTTCTTTATACTTAGCTAGGTTTAAATTATTGATCTGTTTTTGTGTCATCCATCTGAATCCGCCTGTTGGTAAATATTGACTCATAGCCCAACCATACAAATTATTAGCATCGAGATACATGATATACTTCGAGGGCGCCTTCTCATCATATTCTTTCATGTATTTATTATTTGCTTTTCCGTATCTGTTGGCTATATAACTAATACCACCACGCATGCCCTTTTCAATGAATTGAAACATATCAATATCAACCATAAGCTCTAGTTTAATGTCAGTCATTTTAAGCATTGCGTCCCAAGATAGCCCTGGAGATGTGAAATAGTGACACGGGTCCAGTTTATAGTACTCAAGGCATGTTTTTCTGAAGTTTTCAAATACATCAGCCAGTAGGAGTACATCTGTTTTAAGGTACAGGTCATGATAATCACCCATATTTTTGATTGAGAATGTATTCCACACATTTTGAGCATGCGCATAGTCTTCATCTGAGATATGTTCATCACTTAATATGCTGTAAAATTCTTCCTTTGTTGGAAGCTTTTCATTGAATTTATCGAAACCATCCATATAGTCATAAGGATAAACACCTTTCTGTGCCACCAGATTAAGATCCTTTCCCTTGAACTCTTGTGAGGTGTATTTTAAGGCTTCTTTTGGTAGATTGCCTACAAGTTTTTCCAAACTGGAGCTCATGAACTGGGAACTATCAATGAAGGTCAAGTGATTGCCAAGCATGAAAGCCATATACTTCTCCATGTTATTTGGGATAGCATTGATATTCATTTGACAGTCTTCACCTTTCTTGTTTTTGTAAGTGTGCTTCTTAACAACGGCTCCAATCTCCTGCATAATAAAATGACTATCATAGCCTCTTAGATTGTGAAATATGACTGGTATCTTTATTTCATCTGGGTTCACTCTAAGTTTCAGATTACAATCTTGGTGAGCAGAACCTCTATACTTGCCGGTAATATGACAATGATCTCGAACTCGGATATCTTTGTCAGTGTATTTTTTATCACAAATGTGACAAACTTTGGCTTTTCGGAATTTCTCTTCATCATCTTTAGTCATTTTCAATGGTTTGTTAAAATTTTTTTTCACAACATTCTTGCAATATTTGACTTCCTCCAGCATAGCTTCCATAAATTTGTACACAGCCTTTTCACCCCTGTATATTACTGCTGGTTTGCTGTATTTATCATCATAACAACAAACTGCTTTATAGCCGTAGCCACAGTCAGTATGCTTCTGATAAGCCTCTGTATATGATTTATCACTGTTGGGTTGGCAACTGTGTATTTTTTCACTGATGGCCTCAAAATCAGCATAGATCACAAATGGTCCCTGCTGTTGTTTATGAAAGTTGTTGAATTTCAGTATGTTGTTATCTTTGTTTGGCATTTTTATTGCCTGTGTGCCATTTACTTGCATGCAGTTGTCCTTGTGATCATTCAGAACCCTTTCAGAGCTGAAGCATTGAAGACAGTGCATACAAAAGTGTTTTTTTTCTTTATGCTTTGTTTGATTGTACATGAACTTGTTGAAATTCTTTATTAGCACATAATGCTTGTTTTCATTTTCAGTTATTAGAAGCAGATTCAAGCAGTCTTCATATTTCTCTTTTGAAACAAAAATTGGATATGGCTGTCTATTCTCATAACCAAAAACATTGATGTTGATCTCATTTTGTTTTTCTATCTTGTTATACTGTTTGGTTGTTACTGGGAATTCAATCCCAGTATAATCCAATTTTTCAATGTATTGCTTGTCTGATTTTTTAATCCTCTGTGGGTATTTCTCTTGTGGGTTTAAGTGTCTGATGTGACACCATCGGAAACATTCATTATCCTCATTTTTCAAGTTAATTAAACCTTTAGCACTATTTCGTAATTCTGCTGGTAGTTTTATGTATGAGGAACCCCTCATTGGTTGATATTTGACAACATTGATATAATGACTATCAACTGAATCAACAGTCCAACCTGAACCTTCAGATATCCATTGAGCTATCTTATTCAAGATTTGCTGTTTTGACAATTGCAGTGATTCAGTGACTTCCAGATTATTCACAATTGTTTGAGCTACACTGTTGAAATATGCGGTCTTATACTCTATTTGTCCATCTGATGTTTTTGTGAACTTTACCTTTAACGTTTCAACAAATTTCAGTCCTTTCATTTCATTTAACAATTTTTTAATGTGTGTTTCGATTGTCATTCTTGTGTTTAGTAGTTGCTCTAGCGGGTCTTTGTCATTTTTTATATCAATTTCGAAAGACTCAGTGTAACCCTTCAGAGCTTGGACCATTCGCTCAATCCTTGTCCTCGGTGCAGGTGTTGGTTTTTTGGTTCTGGGGGCTGGGATAGGTCTGTCTCTGAACTCTATTGGTGGAGGAATTATGTTGTCTTCATAATCTTGAACCATCTGTTTAACACTCCTGTGAGGCGCTGGCTTGGTATCATCTACCACGATAACTTTTGGCTTCTTCTGTTGCTTCAGTTTTTTAGTTCTTGGTGGAGGTGTTGGTTTGTAATCATCCACTATAACTATCTTTGGTTTCTTCTGCTTCTGCTTCAACAGCAAATTGATGAGCTTAGATTTGCTCAATAACTTTAGACTTTTCTTGTCCATATTATTATTAGTTTTGATAATTTTTTCCATTTATTACCATTTATTTATAATCATTATCTCTTTAAATCATTAACATGATTGAATATCATTTAAACGAATATTATTTAAATCTATATTATAATGAGTAAGATTGAAATCAAGAAATGCGTTTATTCTGTTCATCCAATTTATGATCTGTATGCCTCAGACAAGGATGGAAATGTGATTAATATCATTAAAAAGGTTCCTCATAAAGGCACCAAAAATAAGGGTTATTTGATGTGTAGTGTGAGAAAATATGGCGGTAAACAAAAAAATTATTACGTCCATCGATTTGTTTGGGAATGCCATAATGGTATCATTCCAGAAGGAAAAGTGATCGATCACATCAGTAATAACAAGGAAGATAATCGTTTGTGTAATTTACAGCTTATAACACAACAACTGAATTGCAAGAAATCAACAAAAGGTCGAGATTATTCATTCGCTGCTGAAAATCATAAAAATAAAAAGTGTGTGAAAGCGATTAATATCACCACCGAAGAAGTTTCATACTTTAACAGTATGTATGCAGTCCAGCAACATCTTCAAATTTATGCTGGTATTGTTAAAATGGTTTGTGAGGGTATCAATAATTGCAAATCAGGTATATCTAAAAAGGATGGTTATTCATACAGATTTGAGTATGTTGAAAAAGAAAATATGCCTGATAATTATTTGAAATCAGCTAATAAAAGACCACAGAGAGTCCCAAATGAAGACAAAAAGAAACACCAAGCACAAGCTATGAAGAAATGGCAGAACAAGGAGTACAAATGTCCTAGGTGTGATAAAATGATGAAAAATCACAGTAGAAACAATCATAATAAAGTTTCCAAATGATTATTCTTCTGTTGACAAGTATAATTTGCTCTCTTCCATGTGTTTAGTTATTTCGTGGATTAAATCTTCGAAACAGTTGCTCATGATGTACTTGCACTTGTTTTTTTCATACATCTGCTTCATATTAGTTTGTTTATCAGTGACTTTATACACACTAGTAGGGCTTTTAAATTCAAGACATAGAGCACTATATTTTCTTGTGGGATTCAACAGCATCAAATCACACTGACCAGGCATATATCCTTTTTTATAACTTCTGATTCTGATATTTGCACTAATTTGATTCTCACCTAAACCAGCAATCATTAATGCGTCTTCATATTTCTTTCTGATGAATGAAACAATCTTATAATGCAGATCATTTTCACATTCAATTAATAGCATATTATTGCTTCTGTCATTGAACTGTTTGTAATATCCTTGTTTTCTGATTGATGGTAATACTTTCGATGTAACCCAATGTTTGAATTTTACTGCTTCCTGTTTTTTAAAGGACAGTATTAGTGAATAAAGTCCAGATTCATTTATGAAGAAACATTTGAACGTTTTTTCGGGGGTCTCAGCACGAGGGACCATTTTTGTCCCCCGTGAATCAGTGGCCTCAGCACGAGGGACCATTTTTGTCCCCCGTGAATTTATGCTGATTTTGTGGTCTCTTAAGATTTTATCATCCGATACAACATAATCTCTGATTGCTCTTTGTGGATTTATAGTCAAGAATTTTAGCAATGTCTCTTCCTCTAAACCAAACGTCATTTTTATCATCAACATAACAGTCTATTGACACATCTAATTCTTTGTTATCGTAGGAATATTTTTGCCTTTGTATATTATATTATAATAATTTATTTTTAATTGATTTTCGACCTGTGTTTTAAATATAGTCAGGAACAATAATATTCTTGGCTACATAATAGCAAATAACAGAATACTGTAAGGTCTACTTATATATAGGTTAGATAATATTCTTTAAATCCCTAATTGGTATCCAACTGTTAAAGTCATCACTATATCCCTTCCACTTCACTAAAGCTTGTTTCTTCTTGTAATCTCTGCGAATGACTTTATCGATACGGAATACATCCTGTCTGGCTTTTAATAATTCTTGTCCATAAAAACTCCCTTGTATTTCTTCATCGTTGAGATCCTTTAGTTTGTAAGTGATTGGGTTTGTATATTGGATTTTATCAACTGTGAACACTTCCTCAGTCCAATTTGGTGTATAGCCCTTGTCGAACACATTCCGTTTATACTTAGGTATTCGGACCTTGTCACCAACCTTAAATTTCGGTTTAGCTGATAATGGCTCCATATCACCATATAAATTGAAGTAAACGGTTCCTTCATTCCTCTTTTTACTAGCTTCTGTGGGTGTCATCTTTATGCTTGAATGTTTGGTATTATTATACTGTTTCACTAATTTTGGTAACATGTCTAAATACTGTGTATTACCTTGAACAGTGAACTGCTTCCACATTTTGGACTTGATTGTCCTATTCCATCTTTCAACTACTGATGACTTCTTTTCGTTCTCAGTAGAGTACATCTGTACACTATGTTTCTCTAGTAAGTCCTTCAAGTGTTTGTTATAGAATTCTTTTCCCTTATCAACCCATAGATATTGTGGTTTTCTGCCTTCCTTGAATATTGTTTTGAATGCTTCAGTGACAGATTCACCTTTCTTATCCTTCAATGGGACAATCCAACCATATTTGCTGAAGACATCAATAACCATAAGAAGATATCGATAACCTTTATTCCATTTACTGAACTGCTGCATTTCAACTAGATCACTTGCCCATATTTCATCAATTTTATTTACAATCACACGCCGTCGAGTAAAATTGCGTTTTATGGGTGCATGTAATTCATCTGCTAGTTTTTCTTGCCAGTTTTCTTCACTCGACGGCTTTTTCCGTTTAATGGAACACCAAGACCTAATTTCTGTTTTTGTCGATTAAGAATCTAGCTGTTTGACCCCATTTTGGCATCTCACCATATGGTATTTTATCAAGAGATTTAATCATTGTTCTATCACAGTCTCCTTTATTCTTTCCCATATCATAACAAATATCATGATAAGCAGCGATCTCATCCACCTTATTGTATGGCTGTACATTCCACTTCAATACCTCACCAGTATTTGGATCATATTCCAACTGCTTATGAAGAGGATTGTATGGCCCCATGTATTTATATTTACTTGGTGTCCAGCCAGCTTTGGGTTCTGGTATTTTTCCAATTAATTTATGAATGTCAATAGCACCGCCGTAATCCAATCCTTTAATATCCGTTTTATAACGAATGTTTGGTCTCACTTTTGTTGAGAGTTGATTTAAAGCTTCAGTCCCAACCTTTGTAATTATAGGCTTTGTGAGGGAAAGTCCTTTGTCAATTAATTTCTTTTGCAGCTTTGGATTTCTCATTGCTTCACTAGCATATCTACCCATTTCAACACCCTTCTTCGCTAAATAAGGGCCACCGTGTTCCAAGAATCCTGTTAGTGCCATATCTGCGGCTGAATCTAGTATGCCCGCCCCTTCAGACGGGCTAATTAGTTTCCCTTTCCTTTAACAAAATTTAGTCTTTGTGATTCCACATTCAGCACAAGTGCATTTCATCACAGTTCGACCATTTTTAGTCTTCTGATATCTCTCACTTCCTGGCACACATTCAGTGACTTTCTTCTGTTTCACACAATATGATCTCATATATGTATTATATGTAGATAAATTTCCACCTTTCTTCTCCATCGCTTCTTCTATTATTTTATTTAGTTTTACAAGTTTGGTATTTATATTTTTTAGTTTTTCAATATACTTTTCTGCTTCTTTCTTGATATCTTCCTTTTCATCTTTTCGAGTGTTTGTGTATAGTATCTTATCTTTGAGTTTTTTGAGTGCAGCTTTGTTTTTAATTCTTTCAGAAATCAATTTCTGTCTTTTTCCAGCAAGATCTTTTGGTGATCCTGCAGCATCAAGAATACGTGAGTCAACCGTTTTCAACCCCCAGTATCTAACCTGTTTCCTTTTAGCACACTCTTTCATCGAGCAATTTTTCTTACTCTTATCGAGACCACAAGTGCAATTCATATACAAATGGGTTAGATATTTTCAAAGTAGTCTATGATGAATCTGTGATTGACACTCACATCTGCTGGATTGAATCTGGAATTGTGTATTATATCCAGTATAGATGTTCCTTTTTGTCTCTCAAGAAGATAGTATAAACACCAATATCCACATAATACTGATTCCCTTTCTTGTATCTCATCACCAGAGTATTCAAGTTGTTTACCGCTTGTAGCCATATATATTTGAACGTCTGTTGGCATCATTAAACCGAAAGAGTCGAAGTATTCACAGTATTTATCATTTTTGAAATTCCTATAACAAACCCAATGAGTGCCAGGTCCAATCCGACTGTCAAGATTAACTATTCCACACTCTTTGTTTTTGATTTGTCTTGGCAAAGCATCCCGACTGAAAACTCCTCTAAAATGTTTTATTCTAAGTTGTTTTACCCAATTCAACAAATCAAAGTTGGATAAGGGTTTATTTACAAAATGGTTCCTAGTATGGGGATTGAATTGAATGGACTGTTTTTGCCCAATAGAAGTCCTTTTCCCTTTTTGGTCTTTTTTTTTTTTCATTCCATAACCGATTGGGTTATCCCATGTACCAACAACTGGAGGGGATTGCCATGGAATCATAGCATGTTTCCCACCACTTTTATTTTTATTTATTGCAATGGAATCTGGAACATGAACTGGTAATGACCGTCTAGGACGACTGTGTTCAACATGCAAACCCTTCCCTGTTAATTTTCTGATTGCTTCTATGGCTAAAGGAATTCCAATACTCGCTAAAAGTGTTCCAAGAAACCCACCAGACTGAGTTTTTGTTGGTTTGATAGCAAGTTGTCCACCAGACTGCATCGCATTTACAAGATCAGCCATTTGTCTCACATTTAACAAATTTTTATAATTCAATAGTTGGGACAAGTTTTTATTAGGAATAATGAATCCTCCTTTTTGTTTCTTTCCAAATAGTTTATCAATGCCGAGACTTGCTAATGAAGAAAGAGCACCTGTGGCCAACGCTGGAGCCGCTTTAGCTACTGCCTTACCTGCATATGGCAATAGTCTTGTTCCAAGTGAAAAAAGACTAGACCAAAGAGAACCTCCATGTACAACCGCCTTTCTGATTTGACTTTTTGATATATTGATATCAGAACCTTTTCCCAATCTTTTTGATTTCATTAGTTTGTTGATTTGTCTTTTTGTCAACATAAGTTGATCACCACCAGACAATTCACCATGAGTTAGCCTCAATGTTACCGCTGAATTTGATTTAATAGCTTTTGCAAGCTTTTCTTTCTGACCTTGTGAAAGTTTCACTCCATGAGGATGATAAGTAGTCATATAATATATGTTTATACTAAATTGTATTTAATATAAATAATGATTTAATTTATTTAATTATTTCCAATTAATTATTCCATTTACATAGATCTCAGAATCAACTTTCCATCAGTCTTTCTCATTTCAATATCCTGCTCATAGAGGACCAATGCATACACACTGTAATCATGATCAGCTGCAGCACTTAAAGTGTATTTGAAAGTCAGTTTTGTCATTCCATCTTTTATGTCCTGCTTCTGTTTTGTCAGATCAAAGTAAATGAAAGGGAATATTGTACCAAAGTTTCCTCTTGTGAGAAGGGTGCTATCACTGAAGTCATTTACAGCTTTAACATATTTCAAAACATCTCTAAATACTCTTGTTGGTTCTGTTGATGGTTTATAATGAACCTCTGGATAATCATTTCCATTGCCAACTTCAAGATAACAATCAGTCAAAGTTTTGTCATTACCAACAGCAAAAGTGTTATAGAGAAATTTATTGGCTGTCTGAGATGCATCACTTGCATCATTGATGATGAATACAAAGACATGTCTGGGTTTGTTTATTCCTGTGGAAATACGGAAATTGGCAGTCTGTTGTCTTGTTGAATTACCTCTCTCAACCATTTCTCTCATGTAAGTCCACTTTCTGTTGTCAAGATACTTGCTCATGTATAAAGACTTTCCCGCAGAATTGAAAACAATGCGAGGAACTATTAGCTGGAATTTAGTTAGTACCACACGACATGCATCACTAGCCTGCCAAATCAAATTGGCATCACTCTCAAGTGTTAGGTTCACCTCTACTTTTGAGTTAGGTATAAGTTCATCCCAAAAGCTTTTGAAAAAAACGTATCTGTTCAATGCTATCTCTGCATTTACAGAACCATTTGCACCATTCAACAGATTCTTTCTTTTTGTAAATCCGATGTTATAAGCAGCTTGTGCCGCTCTGTTTTCAGCACCTCTGCTGGTGTCAAGATAGAAGAACTCATTGGTTCCCTGACTTACAGCTTAACCCTGTGAATACTCAAGCAATGACTTAATATTTGTGGCTTGGTTTGCATCACGGCATTCATAAACATCAAGACCATTAATTTTTACATTAATGGTGTTAATAAGATCGTGAATTGAATTAACAATACCATTTTGATCTGCAGCAGCAATGTCAGCTCCATCTGCAAGCTTCTTTACAATGAAATCAACATTCAAACGGGCATTATACCAGTCAAATGGTGTTGTCTCTCCACTGTTATCAACAACGAATCTGTAACCTGTTTTCCTCTGATGAGCATTATTTGCAATCACAGTATTAAGTGCTGTCTCAAGCTCAAAGACAACATCTTCATATCGTTCGATATATTTTGAGTCGTGATAGTTTGACATATATTATTGTGTTAGATAAAAGTTACTTAATTTTTCGAGGTCTGCCTCTCTTTCTTTTGATCTCACCCCCAGTCTTAATCTTACTCTCAGTTCCACTTTTTCTCTTTTTCTTGCTTAAAAATTCTATTATTTTATCACCACCTTTTTTGCCAGCATGTTCACCAATTGTTGTAGCTGCTTTTTTTACAGCTGTTTTGGCAATGTCAGTAAAGATGCCTTCACCAATTTGCTCATATTTTTTGTACTCAAACCTCTTCATATAATATTAGGTTTTATAATTCCACACCTCTCAAGAATAACT
This sequence comes from Pachyseris speciosa, assembly GCA_016490735.1. Lineage (NCBI taxonomy): Eukaryota > Metazoa > Cnidaria > Anthozoa > Scleractinia > Pachyseridae > Pachyseris > Pachyseris speciosa. Next base: position 267,310 of record JAEMWC010000099.1, read on the forward strand.
CAATATACCAATCTATCCCATTTAAATCAACTGGTTGTCTAGAAGAATCAGTGACATAAAAACGTATTGAGCTCATTGTGTGTGTTGAGATAGGATTCCATGAAAGAAAACGAGGTTTGTAAGTGAAAGGTAAACTTCTAACGAGATCTGTGACTGGAATAACAGTGATTGTATTTGTACTATTGCCATCAACAATGCTATCTATCACATTATCACAATTAATATAAATTTCATCCACTCCTCTTGTAATATCAGGTAGATTTGTTCCATATTCTGTTGCTGAAACTAATTTTGACTCAAACCCAAGCAAGTAGTTTTCTAAATCGAAGATCTCTCAGATCCACACGATAATTTTCATTGAGTTCAATCAAAATGCGATATGTTGACAAAACGAAATACATGTTAATACCATACTGGAATTTTGATTTGTCTGTTTCAGATGGATTCAGTACATGGCTATTTTTACTCATATACTCATGAATGTAACTATTGATATCGTCGTATGAATACATCCCGTCAACGAATGTTATTGTTTCCCAGTTTACACCTTTGTCGTGGCTATATTTCATTTGATTATTCCCAAAAAATTCTCTGATGTTGTACCAACTGTATGTCATATTGATAACATTCACTGCCATTTCATATTTCAAATCATTCGTTAATTTGATAGGTGTATTGAATCTTTTTTCAAAATCATGACTCTTACTTACACCAATTTTGTCTCTGTTTTTACTGTTGAATCGTAATGAAATTTCTGTCATATACTTTTACATTAGATATTTCATCATTATTTTATTAAGCTCCTCATTTCCAACAATACCCAGTCTGCTTAATGTGTGCAATATCTTTACAAACTCATTTCTGATACTCATACTGTTGTTGCCCGCAGAAATAGATCCTCCAAGTAAACTGCAAGTCACCAAATATTATAATGAAAAACGCCTGCTCCATATTGTTTTCTCTTTCTCATTCCTTCCCCTGTTTTGTATTTGAAAGAAGCCAGTACATCTGTAATCGTTTCTCTGTATTTTTTCAAAGTTTGTAACTCTCTATCATAAGATTGTTTATCTTCTGGTGTTTTCGCAAATCTTTTTTTAATTCCAATACTTTTAGCTGTATCTCCAGATCTTTTCTTTTCCTCGAGAAGTTTTTGTGGGCTGACTTGAGTTAAATCATTTGGTTTCAAAAACTTATAATTTTTTAATATAATTCTGTCATCTTTATTGAAATTGTTATCGATCGCTAATATGGCGGTTTTCCCATCCTTATCTTTATCTTCTTTAGGTGTTTCAATGGCTAAAGGAAGTTCCGTTCCCATTGTAATTGCTCTGCGATTAGCTTCAATAACATCATCAAGTCCTCGTTTTAAATCCTGCTGGTTTTCTTTCAATTGTTCAATAACTTCATCCTGTTTTTTGTCGACACTTGCTTTCACACTCTTCTGGACATCAATAGAGGGTTTCAGTAATTCTGAGGTTGTATCATATGCATCCTGTTTTCTGTTTTCATAAGTCTTGATAACCTCACGAACTTCTCTTGTTTTATTTCCAGCTTCAATTCCACTTTCAAGAAGCCTTTTCATACGTTCAATATCCATATACAATTGTGTTAGACTAATCTAAACTATTAACATATGGAAATTCCAAATTATGATATCGTTCAGAATTCAAATAATTCATTCAGACAGTTGTATCCATATATGCCAAAAGATACATTCAGAATGTTATTGGCTGGAAATTCTGGATCTGGAAAGACAACCTTGTTCTTGCATCTGATTATTGAACCTTTGGTCTATTATGATCAAATACATCTATACGCCAAAAACTTGGATCAAGACAAATATCGATATTTACAGCATGTGATGGATGGAATAAGCAAAGAGGTTGGTTATCCTGTTTTAGTATGCAGTCAAGATAAAATACTTCCTGTTGAACAAATCAAAGACACTGATTTACAGCGACTGGTTGTATTTGATGATTTCGTGACTGATAAAAAACAAGATCAAATCATAAGCTATTTCATTCAGGGTCGCCATAAAAATTGTTCAGTGCTGTACCTAACACAGTCATTCTATGGATGCCCAAAATCTATTAGGCTCAATTGTAGCCATTTCTGCCTTTACGATTTTCCGTCATCGAGAGAGAGAAACTTAATATCCCAAGAGCTTGGAATTGATAAACAAAAGTATATTGAAGCAACTAAGAAACCATATTCCTTCTGTTATGTTGACAAACCAATGAAAACAGTGAAGAGAAATTTTTACGGCGTTATCTAATCTAATATTATATGGGATTATTTAATGATTTACCAACTCCAGACAATATAGGAACTGGTGAAAGAGGTCCAAAAGGTGATAGAGGTCCTGGCGGTCCACAAGGTCTAAAAGGTGATAAAGGCGATAGAGGTCCTGCTGGTCTAAAAGGTGATAAAGGTGATAATGGAAATGGATTCAAATTAACACAAGATGGTAACTATGATCTTGAAAATAAACGCTTGACTAATGTTGGAGAACCAAATTCAAACAAAGATGCTGTTAATATGAGATACGTCAACGATGCTGTTTTATCAATTGAAGGAACACGTGTTAATCCATTTAAATTTCTTCTTGAAGATATATCAAAAACAACTATTCTTAGAAATGCAAATGATCTCAAATTGGAAGATTTTAATAAAAGCCCTTACTCAATAAATAAAAAAAGCCTTGTCTTTTGTTATTCCTACTGCTGGTCTTACAACTGTTCTTCGTTTTGATTTGTCACAATTGGAAGTTTCAAGATACACTTTTGCTGTTGAGTTTTATACTGACGGTAATCCAAATAATGCAACAGTTGATGATGACAATTTGTCGTCTAATTTGATTGAAGGAAAGGATTCGATAAAAAGAGCATTCCAAAAGACTCATCTTGTTGATGGTTATCTCAAGAGAATATTCTTCCTTGAAAAAACGAGAGTTGGTCAGACATCAATGGAACTGTTGTTGATATCACCATATTTACAAAATAATAAAAAACATTATGTTATAGTTTATGGTGTTTACGGATTTTCAAATATCATTTTATCACATATTCACGATCCTGTTTTTGAAATAGAAGAAGGAAGAATTGTATTTGATACTGAGGTTAAAATGAGTTTTCATAGAATAGTCAATGTTGCACGCCCCATATTGGATCAAGACTGTGCAACTAAAAAATACGTTGATGATGCTACCATATATCTGTCGACACATAAAGCGGATACAGCATATGTTAATTCTAACTTTGTGAAAAAAGATGGAAGTGTTGAAATGACTGGAAACTTAAACATGGGTGAAAAACTTATCAACAGATTGGCTTACCCTGTGAACATTCTTGACGCCACAAACAAAAGCTATGTTGACTCTCAAATTGCAAGCTGCTTAAAAAGGGATGGACCGACCCAGCTGAGGGCGATCTGGACATGGATGACTACAAAATAATAGATGTTGGGGCTCCAACTACCTACAAAGATGCTGCCAACAAAAAGTATGTTGATGACCTTGTTTTTTCAGCATCAGGAGCTCAACGCAACCCATTCGCTTTTCTGTTAAAAGACATATCCAAGTCTTCTGCAGTCAGTGGTGTGGAAAACCTTCAAATTGAGAATTTGGACAGATCACCATACCACATAAACAAGTCGTCATTGTCTTTTTTCATCAAACGAAGGGGCAACTTTACATCCAAAATTCGTTTTAATGTGACATCTTTAAGAAATGGACAGTATACATTTGTTACTGAGTTTTTCTCACCCTCCAACCCTCAAAATGCAACAATTGATTTATTCATTCCAACTGTAAATATACGAGATGCGGGACAGCCATTTCAAAAACCTTTTCCCCAAACTCCACACGTTGATGGTTACATGAAAAAACGTTTCCAGATAGAAAAAACCAGTGGTGGTCAAGCGGCAATTCAGGTTGAGCTAAGTAGCACAGCTCCAGCGTCTAACACCAAAACACATATCATCGTTTATGGGGCCTATGGCTATCATACCAATTTGTCTTACTTTGTGCACGACCCAGCGTATGAAATTGAAAACGGCCATGTTGCATTTGGTAGTAATATTGACATGAAACTAAACAAAATCCTCAACCTGCAGGATAACCCCTCAAACCCACAAGATGCTGTAAACAAAAGTTATGTGGACCAGAGGTTGCAAACCAAACTCGATACGATTGCACAACAAAATCTGAATATGAACAACAACGCCATTACTGATCTTGCTCCACCCGTCAACGCAGACGATGCGGTGACAAAACTTTATACTGACGAATATTTTCTCCGACGAGACGGTTCGACTGCGATGTATGGAAATTTGTCGTTGGGTGGAAATAGAGTGACGAATTTAGCGGACCCGTCGAATGAAACTGATGCGGTGAACTTCAGAGTTTTAAATTGAGCTGGAATAGCTATGAGAGCAAACGCTTTATTATTGAATGGAACAAATGCGATGGCAGCAGACTTAAAACTTGGAGGGCATAAAATCATTAACTTAAAAGAAGGAACAAATAAAACCGATGCCGTAAATTTAGATCAATTAGAAAAAAAGTCATATTTTATCTGCTTCTCATCCAAAGAATGCTTTCAAATATTTGATGAATGATATCGATGAAGTTAGTACTGAATATGGCTTGACAGTTAATGGATATGTCAATTTACCTCGTTCACCACATTTGATTTCAAAAAAGGTCATTGATATAGACTTGAATAAAGAAGCTAATCATATTTACAGAGCTAGAATTGGTTTTAATATGTACACAATAAATGATGGAAAATACACTTTCATTCTTGAATGGCTATTTCCTGATTATGAAGGAATGAGTCTTAGTAGTGTAACATTCAGTGCAACTGGTGGAATTACAATTCATAAAACTGTAGGGAGAAAATTTGATAACAGAAATGAAGATCATTCGAGATATTTATTATGGATTGAAAAACCATCAGTAAGTTCACCGCCTGAATATTTATATTGTACGATTCATATTAATGCTAACCCAACTTATCCTAATAAGTACAAAGTTCATTGTGTTGCATATGGCATTGATTTTGAAGCTGTAGACGTTCCATCAAGTGTTTACGACTTCACAGAAGCTTATAAAATCGTGAATGAAAAAATACAATTACAAACTGATTTACATTGGAATGGTTTTGATGTGAAAGAAAATGAAAATTGGTTGTTTGGTGGAGACAATGGTGAATTGACAATGCTAAATGATATTAATATGAACAGCTATTTAATAAAAGAGGCTAAATTTGGTGTTGATTTAAATCTAAATGGCCATAGAATTCATAACAATGGTTTAAAACTATTTCATTCAAGTGTCACGGGTGTAATTATGGAAACGGCTTTCGATTTGGGTGGATTTGCTCTTTACAGGCCGAAATTAGGAGGTGATCTAAATTTGAATGGGAATGGAATAATCGGTCAAATACAATATTTAAATTGCTTTGTCGAAGCCAATCAAGGACATAATAAAAATACTTTAAAGCCTGTGTTAATTAATGGCTCTAAATATTTAGTCATTCACAACAATAACTTTTATATTAAGAAAATGTATATTATACAAGGAACGAAGGGGGGATGTTTTATTTCAAGACAAAAGCTGAAGGTGCTGGGTTATTGCCATTACCAGCAACTATTTTCGAATATAGAATTCCTTCTATGAGTAGAAACATAAGAACAGTTACAGTCAATAAATCATTATCGAGAGGCTATTTTATAATTGACTATTCACATCCTAATACAGGTGCTTTCGATACAACATTCACACTTGAAGTAATTATGAATTAATCTAAAATAATATTATAATGGGATTATTTAATCAAGATAATACAAGAACTGGTGAAAGAGGTCCAAAAGGTGATAAAGGTGATAAAGGCAATGGATTTAATTTAACACATGATGGAAATTATGATCTTGGAAACAAACAATTGACTAACGTAGCAACACCAATTTCAAATAATCACACAGCTACAAAGGAGTACGTTGATACAGAAATTGCTGCCCTTGATTTTTCTCCATTTCTTAAAAAGGATGGAAGTGTTACAATGACCGGCAACATTGATATTGGAGGAAATAAAATAACTAATGTTGATGAAGGAACATCAGATGATGATTGTGTAACAAAAAAACAACTAGATTTGAAGTTAGATAGAGCAACTTTTGTTATTTCAAATTCACTGCCTGGTATACCTGTTCTTGATGGAATTTTAATTGCTTTGATACCATCTCTGTCTGTATTGACAACTGATGCTGATGATAGAGTTTCTAGTTGGCTGGATCCTGTTAATAATGTCACTTTTACACAAACTTCTAATTCGAAAAAACCATTGTTACTGAGACTGATTCAGTCAAGAAAAAGTTTTTCATACGTTTTGATGGCAGTGATGACTACTTGAAGAACAGTTCATTTGATGTTTCTAAAGTTGCTGGACGGAGTGGAAATACTTGTACTGTTATAATCATTGCAAACACAAAACAAACAAAATATCAATCACAATTTCAATGGGGTAAGGGTGTTGTTAGATTTGGTGTTCATCTGCCTTGGATTGATGGAGCATGTTATATTGATTTCGGTTCTACATCAAATGGAAGACTTGCTGTTTCTTCTTTGGCCAATCTGACGGGAAATATTGAAGTTTTTACTGTCCGAGTTGATGGTCATAATATGGAATTTTTCAGAGGTATTTCATCAATGACACCAGTTGGAACAGGATCAATTTCAGCAACATTGACTGGTAGTGCACAAGAAATTTTTATTGGTTGTCAAGTTCATACAGATGGTTCTGCAATTAATTTTTGTGAAATGGATCTTTATGCTTTTGCTGTTTGGCAGAAATCACTAACTAACCAAGAACTGAGAAATATGTATCGTTTCATTGAAGATTATTTTGATCTTCAAATTATATAATTGATTATTATATGATGAAAGACATTATTAAATATGTGAAATATTTATTCAAAGACACTAAAAAACAATATCCATATATTAATGACTCAATTTTGAAATCAGCTATGGTTTACCAATATTTGTATCACAAGCATTTCAATAAATTAATTACAATTTGTGACATTTTATATGAGCATAATGATATTGGACTTATCGGCCCAGGTAGTGGTTGCTTGACATATTTCTTGGAACATACTCTTGGTTGGATTGATACATTACAAACAAATGGTATACTTCATGATGCTTATGGAAGATTTTATAACAGTTATTCATTAGATCGGGGATATTGTTATGCCATATCTAAACACCTCACAACAAAGCGAAGAAAAAGATCTCCATTATGCGGCCAGATGTCAGGAATACTGTATTGTATTTTTAATAGAATTATTATATAAATGATATATATGTCAGTCAAACGTAAGAATATATTCAACTGGAATCATATTTCAGATGAATTAACAGAAGATCAGGTAAATGAATTAAAATCCTATCACCGAACATATCACAGAAAGTGTTGGGCTCATAAACAAGCTGTTAAACGGTTCAAAAAATGGAAATTAGCTGGTAATTCAGCGTCTATTATATTTGCAACAGGTGGTCTTGCTGTAAGTGTGGCAACCGGTGGTGTTAGTTTGGTAGCCATCAGTACAGCATCACTTTTGATACAGGGGTGGATGAAGCATAAAAACCTAGATTTGAAAATCCAAAATTGCACATATGCTTATCAAAGCTATCAACATCTACTCAATTCAATAAAAGACAAGTTGAGAAGTGGTGATTTTGACGCTTCAAGCATACAAATCTCAATGAAGAATATCGATGATTATGTGACTGACAACAGTCCAATTATTGATAAGTACCTACTGAAATATGATGAAAAGTTCACTGCTTGATAATACGAATAATCTTATCAAATCTCAACATTAGAATCTCAACCCAATATCGATCATAAAATCCAAGCGTCTTTTTTGATCTAGTAACTATTATTTTATCAAATGGAATATCAAGCATTAAAAATATTTGCTTAAGCATAAATTTAGTGCTAATCATTCTATGACGTTTATTGTTCACCAAGGGAAGCACTTTGTCTATCTCTTCGAATATTTTAAATATTTTACCCTTATCTTTTACAGAAATTTGAAATCCATTCTTACGACATATACCATTTACCACATTTTCAATATGGTACTTCCGATGATATACAGATTTCCGCTTTATTTTATACATATTCTCATAAAAATCAATGTATTCTTTCACAACATTGTAACCATGAACTGAACCACAACTTACGCATATAATCGCTCCATTATCATTCAACACATTCTGTTCATCACAACACGGTTCCTCTTTTTTAACATTATCTGCTATTCTCTAATCACAAAAAGGACAATGATATTCTCCATTTGATACCAATTCGATGTGGATATCTGAATTACAACTCATTATATACTATTATATGAGATATTATTTTATATGTCACGCATTTTTAATAAACTATAGATTGTCATAATACGAGATCATTTTTCTAAAACACCCCCCCCCCCCCCCCCCCTAAATCAGTATGTGATTCCATTTGATTAATTTTTGATCTGGTACCCCCAAGTACTGTTTTTCCGAGAATGTCACGCTTGGTGATTTTTCCGAGAAAGTCACGCATTTTTAATAAACTATAGATTCCAAAATACGAGATCAAAATGTTGAAACCGTTGAATGTAAAAAATGATCTGGTACCCCCAAACACTATACTACTAACAACAATAACAACAGAGATTCTTCTCGTTCTATGAAACTCTGTTTTTGTAATAATTGAAAGTTTGACTGAAGCTCAGTTTGGTTGGTACGTTGCATTAATCGAGTGCAGATAAAATAACATTTTCATGACCTTATCATGGCCAAACGAGTCTTCGAATTAAGATTTACTGTTAAGGTGAAACTTTATTCCTTAAGCAGAAAGAAGCCCCAACTATAACAGTAGCATTGAAGCTGGCTTACACTGAGATTAAATCTGGTAACATATATAGCAGTAAGTTTAAGGATGTTTAAAAACTCTGGCCTAAGCATGACATAAATCATTAAGGAGTTTTAAGTTAACTAAAAACTACTAAAACATTACTTACATCTCATTATCTTTTTTGTTCAATGATGTTAAAGTGCCTAAAACATGTCTTCGTGTTTCTGAACATTTATAAATGCTTGCTGTCTTTAATGTTTTATGGGTACTTGAATAAAACGATTCACCGCGAACAACCAATAGCTAGACTGATATGTTTCCTGTCTCTAGAAGGTAATAAATTTCAAATGTCTGTCAAAGGACGCTGAGTTAAATTTCCTCCAAAATGTTCAAGTAGGGTTGTTAGTGTTTGTCTCCAAAAAAAAAAAGGCCAATCTCACTAAAAGCTATGAAAAGCACAATCCGAAGTCGCATTTCCATGGAAACATTACGTAACGTGAACAACAACCAAATGAAAAATTCTTTCGAGATAAATGTTGGGAATGGTTACGCAAATTGGCGCTTTTCAAAAGCGCCAATTTGCGTAACCATTCCCAACATTTAAAGACCCTGGCAAAAGCGGACACATTGTTGCAGAAACACGTTTCCCAGTTAGCCAGCGCGCGCAACATTTGTTGCGGACATGAAATTTGTGTCCGAGACAAACGGTTCCCCAGTCTGCGCAACATGGAAACATAACATTTATTTTCTTTTTTTTTTATCCCGCGCGTTTGCACACCCAAGAAACATCACGAGCAACAATGTGTCCTCGTTTGCCAGGGCCTTAACAAAAAGGTAAGGGCACTAAGCTCCCCACTCCCTAGGCAAAAAAGTTTCTTTTTGTTCTTGTGGGAAAATACGCTCAAATGAACGCGACTTAACGTTATAAACGCAAGTCCCATGTTATAGAGCATCCCATGAGAGAAGGCACGCGGAGCTCTAACAGTGGTAGGAATACTTATGATTTATGCAAGTGACTGAATAGATATTTGTATTGACTGCTTTGTTGCTTGGGGAGGGGGAGGGGGGTAAGGGAGAGGGATGACTACTATCGGGAAGTCAATAGAAACCGAGAATGAGCCTTTCAAAGGCCCGTGCAAACACTCCCGTCACTACCCAACATCGTTGGCAACTGGGTACCTTTTGTGACAGTCATGTAACGGTCCCACCATGTCCCAACAACGTTGGAAATACAATGCCAATGCAATGGATTCTAGGACAAAAAGCCACTCACAAACCTACTTAAGCCGCTTTTTCTCCGCCATTTTGAATCGCGTGAATTAAACAAGCGCTCGTGTCCAAATTTTGGGGCAACAACATTGTTGGGTTATGTTACAACGATAACAAAAATGCAAACAACTCGCAACATCGCCCAACGCGGTGTTCAATCGAATGGCATGGCCCCAGCAATGTTGGACATCCGTCCCGTCGTTGGCTAACAATCTCGGGAACGTTTACATGGGCCATAACTGTTTGAATGTAACTCAGGGATTGAACAAATATAAAACGGGGCTAATTATGTGTTGTTCCTTTGTGAGTTGAGGAAGTTCGTGAGCGCGCAATCTGTCTGGTCTTGTGAAATTAAAGCCGGCGCTATTCCGACGGCAGTAAAATTACGAGTTTGAGGTGATTGTCGAGAGTCATCACAGGGTGGCGATTAACACTTCCCGTTTGTTGCAGGCTCCACATTAATCACATTAGATGAAAATGCTCTCCGCAAGGCACTTGAATGATGAGGAGAACAAGTTCCAATAACTCGCAGCATGTTAACACAGAAATACCAATCCAGAGTCCCAACTGTCCTCCGATATCTGCAGCCAGGTTTACGGACTGACAAGACGAAAACAAAAGATCAAATCAATGATTCCGGCCGCGACTTTTATGCTACAATTGGTGTTTTAAGACCGTAGCGCCCATCATAATTAAACGTATAATAAGAGATTTAAGGCTATAGTTATTGACTATTAGCGTAAAGTGTATTAAACAAAAAAATGTAGTTGATTTTTAATTAAATAAGAGAGATTTCAATAGGAAATAAATAGGAAATTAAGTAGAATTTTGTTTTTGAAAAACCCATATAGAACTACAAAGAAAGATCGTAGAGAGACAGTAACTATATCTTCGTTTAGTAACTTCGAATATCCACTGCTCATATGGTTCGGTCTGTCTCCTTGTGTTTGCACTTTATTTACTCATCTCTTTCAATCCTTTAATCTTATTTTGTCTTGCACTTAAAAGGCAGGAGAATAACTCGAAAACCGCAAGGTTCTTTTATCCTCTGGCTCAACTTTAAGTATATCTATTTTTTAAGCAACTGTAGTTTTGTCACTTGCTATGTAAATATGTCTTTAAGTGTTTAGAGTAAAAAACATTATTGTTATATTGTTGTTATTTAAAAGTTATTAATCTTAAGTTAATGTTAAAATCGTGTTTGTTTCTTTGTTGAAGTAGTTCTGCTGGAATGAAACCCAGCATCCGACTTTAAGAGAATACGAGGCCTTTAAAGACTTAGATGTGGAAGAAGGGTGCTTCAACTCATTGGTAATGATTAAAAAAAAGCCTGGAAAGCTGAAGGCTAAATTTTTAATAAATCCAACAAAGGGTTTTGTCGAAGGTTTTAGCACGCTAGATTAAAGGAAATCCTTCTTCCAAATAGGAAATACCTAAAAATAAGTACGATTTCATGCATGTGATACCTTGTAGTTGACTCTTTCAATCACCCTTTCGAAGTTGAGTTGTTCGAAAAATATCCTCACTTGCAAGAAATTCTCACTGAAAACAAAACAAAATGTACATCACATGTTTACGTATCTTAAAGTGCTTCATCTTATTTAGCCTATAGACGTTTTCCCAAGGCAACACAATTTGTAAATTATTCAGTTAACCCTATCCAGACCGGGCGTTTTTTAAGTAGAGTCTACCTAACTCCAGAATTCCGAAAGTGCCGATGCTGTGATAGTCAAACTTGGACGGTAAAATGAACGTCCAAACGATGAAACAATACTAAATGAATCAATGAAACTAAAATTAAAACTAAAACGTCCCAATTTCTGCAAACCTGCTTGTCAACATTTCTTGGTTTCATCTCCTTAGGCTACAATACATAATTTACCCATCTGTTTGAAGAGCTGATGCGTATGTGCTTCATTGCTAATAGCAATGAACAGAATCTGCAATGGCATATTATGTAGTGTTCTGTTCTCATCAATCTGATGTTGTGCACTCCAGGTAAAGCTGGACTACTTGTGATAATACCTTAGATAATATCCAAAGTCTTGCTCAGATGTATACGCCTTTCTGCCTCTCACCCTTGCCTTGAGAATTTCCTTGGAAGGAAAATGCAGTAATCAGTTTAGCATGCACAATTCGACTTGAATTCCATTAAATGAAACCAGCGTATAAATTATGGTGGACACAAACGATGCAATATCGAGCTAGCTAGACATCGCAACCGCGGTAGCCACATGTGAATCTTTTCAATCCTAGGCTTTTGTAAACTATTGTCATTGTCAAAATTGTAAAGGACAAAACTCCCCACGTCACAGCAGTGAGCACTGTTCATTTGGTCAGCGGTTAGAAAAATGCAAGTGGTAATTGATTTGTCGTGAGTTGAAATTTGGGTCACAATGTTCTAAGCAATGTTGCAGAAAGTGGACGCACGATGCGATTGTTTTGCTTGATATATCGCAGGAGTAGAAACCGATTCGTCTTCGGAGGTTGTTGCACGCAGGAAAACCAGGGTGGAAACGTGATCCGATTTTGAAAACATATCAATTGACTACGTATCACAGTTCCTTAAGTTTTTATTCCTTCTATTTTTAGGTGTTTATAAGAGCCGATCAGTGTTGAGGGAGATAGTCCCCCCCCCCCCCCCCATTACACATTTTGGAACTAGTCACTGTAGACTTCTCTGGTAGCATTCACATCGATCAATTTCTTGATGTACTCCACGTCAATTAAAAAAGCCGGTGTGGATACTCTACTACTAAAACAAAGAGTTTATATTACGCAATCAGATAGTTCATTTGTAGTTACTGCCTCATACTTCATATCCATAAGAAGGCCATTCCCCATTGACAAGGTTGTCCTGAAAAGAACCTCTCTGTAAGGTAAAGGAACAACCATTGAATAAAAGGAGGAAAAAGCTGGATCATGATATTCCTCTCGCAACCACGGCGAAACATTTCATATAGCATCTCCTTGTCCGTCGAAGTGAAGGAGCCACGGACCAAGTTTAAATTACTTATTTCTTCCGTTTATTTCTTTTCGGAGGTTCATAATAAAAAAAACTCCTACCTCTTTTCCGCCATTCCTAAATGTCTGCATGCTAATACACTTATCACCATTTCCATAATTTCAGATTACCATTCATCCAAAAGTATTTCTACCTTTTAGAATGCTGCTAACAGTATAAGACTATGGTAATAATTCAGTGTATGTTAGTGTATTCTTTATTTATAAAGGTTCCTTATATACTATTTTCTATGTGTGTTAGTAAGTAATCTGTTGGTCTTTGTAATTGTCAGAACAGTTTTGTAAAGTTCATAAAAAAGGCCCTTTCGTGCTATATTTTCTTTTTATCCCCGTATATTTTGTAAGCGATAACCGTCAATGGGGAGGAGTTAGAAAATGTGAGCAGCTTTACATACTTGGGGTCTGAGAACAATTGTGAGGAGACCTCCACAGCAGATATTAATTGTCGCATTGGAAAGGCACAATCGGCCTTTACTAAGATGAGGGCGGTCTGGGTATCAAACCAGCACAGCAGAGGGACAAAGTTGTGATTATATAAGAGCAATGTGTTGCCAGTTTTGATGTATGGTGCCGAATGCTGGAGAGTTAGCAAGCGGGATGGTGACTGGCTTAATGCTTTCCATAACAGATGCTTGAGAAGAATTTTGAAGATATTCTGGCCTACGATAGTAACCAATGTAGAACTCCATAGACAAGCAGGAATACCATCAGCGACAATCATGATTAGAGCTGGAAGATGGGTGCGGATAAGGCAAATCCTATGCAGAGAACCTTCGGATGACAAGAGAGTAGCACTGAGTTGGTCTTCACCAGGAAAAAGGAGCAGAGGCAGACCGAAGGATACATGGCGTGGGATGGTAGAAAAAGAGAGGACTAAATTTGGGTTTAGAAGCTGGCCTGATATTCAACAAGCCAAAAGCAGGACAGAATGGATATCTTTTGTTCGCGCCCTATGGGCCTCTCGGTGGGGAAAGGACTAATGATGACGATGATATTTTGTATTCCCAGACAACCAACTCATGCACAACACAGAATTGTCGCCACAAATGCAGTCTGTTTAGGAACCAAGAGTGTTATACAAATACGACCCACCTGCAAGGACTAGGGCATTGATTTTCACAGTTAAGTTCTCCGCTGTGTAGCTTGTGAAGAAGGGTATGTAAACACTGATCTAGAAACCAAAGGAATATGGCGTACACAGATGAGTCACTCCATATGTACATAGTATTGACGGTTACGAGTCAGTTACAAGTTAAGTTCTCACATACAATCGAATCAGTTAAGCTGACGGGGGGATGCTTCTCAGAAGTAAAAACTCCTTTGAAAGCGTTCAGCATTCGATCAACATTATAACAACAGAGGTTTAACAGATTCGACAAAATGAATGCTGAAAGAAAAACAATACTATGTGCAAGCCGTTCGAGTGGTTTGAATATCCGTTCAGCATTTCTAAAAAAAATCGAGGGATATAGAACTGGTAAGAAGAAGTTAGTTCCTTTTATGCGCTTGTATTTGTCCAAACGGATTCATCAAATTTCTAAGTGTTTTAAAATATAGTACCTTTTAAAATGATGTCGAATGAAACTTTAAACCACCTAGGATATGCTTAAGAACATAGCTCTAGAAAGTGCCTTGATTACAGTATAGCAAATAGTTACCAGTGGTGAAATTTCTTATATCACAAACTCTCGCATCAGCTGGAAATTGAGCCTCTGCACATCCACATTGCAAAATTTGATGACGGGCAAAACAGGAATTCAAGCAAGTCTATGGAAACAAAGTGATCTAAAAATGTGCATGGAGCTCGTGATAATCTGTTGCCAGTGCTGTGTAATTTGTTTGGCACAGCTGAGCAGCAGCTACCAACTAAGGAAAATCACAAAGTTTGGCAGCGTTTTCTTTAATATTAGGCACATTTAGCAAAGACAACGTGACGACAGTGATGACGGGGCGAGCAGATCTAAAATCCGACTTGACCAATGGCAGAGCAGCAAACTGAGCACTGCCGGAAGCCGCGTTCAGTCCTTTCGGCGGGATGTCGCGTCTTCACTTGACGTTGCTTTGTCTTTGCTAAATCTCCCTCCTCCCCTCTACTCCGGGCTCCCCCTCCCTCCCCCTCCCTCCCCTCCCCCTCCCTTCCCCCTCCCTTCCCCCTCCCCCCGTACCCCTTGTAAGCTGAAAATGTTGCAGGGCACAAGTTCCCTGGAATGAGGAGGTTCCTTCGGTGACCTTTAATCTAGAAATTTCACGAACACGTTTATTTGTCCGCAAAGATGTTTACTGACTGTCCCAAAACCTTTAATGGTAACCTCTTATGTTTGATTTCGATTTGGGGCTGTTGCACTAGAACACATACGACTGCTTGTACCCACCTGCCTGGAATATGAAGCATGGAATTTCATTGTGTAAATATTTTCATCGAGGTTGCCGTCATGTGTAATACAACTTCCATTTCCGAATGGATCAACACGTTCAATAACGGACTGCAAGACCAACAAACTATAATTATGAGACTTAGGAATCCAATGCCCAGAACAACATATTAAGTCAAGCCAAAATATTTATTCTTATTGTGGCATTGTCATCAACCACTGGCTAGAGACACAAAAAATGCTTTAGTCAGCCAGTTGACATGCAGCAATAACTGCCGTATAGTTGCCTTGCTATTTTTACATTGATTTCAAACACTGATTTCAGCGTTGGTCTAGCTCAAGATATTGAGCAAGAATTGATCGAAATCACCGCTCTGTTTTCATCGCTGGGTTTCACTCAATTTTTGAAACCTGTTGGCAGAATACAAAAACTAATTTATATGTTGCAGCATTCATTCCTTTACCCTCCTTATTCCAAATGACGTAGAACGGCCAGGCAGAACACTCAGACCCTCGTTGTCAGGGAATGGTATCTGTCCTTGATCGTGAATGACAACCGTTGCTCCCGCCACATGTGCTAGTTCAGCGATGTATTGCGATTGTTCGATAAACAGATTTAACTTGAGACCTGAAAACAAAGTACAGTTAAAAGTACAGACTAAGTTAAGCACACATCGCTGATCGAAAGTCAAAAGGTGTAGGATTTTACTGTGTAGATTCAGAAGCTGAAAACGAATCACAACATCGTTTGACAGCAACATCCAACACTGTTCAGCCAAACATGTTACATGCGTTTGGACACCGTGTTGGGTGCTCAAACGCACACAATCATGCATGTTGGATTTTGTTGGCCAACCATGAAGTTGAGACCGTTTGCACGGAACTCAGTTCAAAGGCTCGCGCTTTTCCTGACAAAATACAGATGATACGTGAGAAATTCCATGGTATACCACTTGAAAGCGTTGCATAACTAGTGTGTATGCATGACCCTTAGGGAGCTTAAACAACGACCACGATAGCGGCAACTAAAACGTCATTTCAAAGTCTAACTTGTCGCTTTTGTAATTCTTTCGCGATCATTCCAATTTGTCTAACTTGGAAAATACTTCCGAATTCGCCAGGGGTTAAGTCATTCCGAACGACGTCAAAGTCAGGAAAAAGAAAGAAAATTTGCCGTCATGGGCTCACTTTCTCGATAAATCATGAAACTTGGTCATTTCACGTTAATGTTTTGCAAAGGACGGCTAAAAAATGTACCAAAATGTAAAATGCACGCGCAGAGCGATTATTATTACTCATTAAGCCTATTGTTTTGTGACGTTCTCGTTGCCATTCACGTCCTCATTGCCTTAGGGCCTGATCACATCGCGAATTTCAACCCGGGCTGGAATTTTCCCCGTCCCCCCGCACTGAAATTCTGTTGTGATTACATTGCGAACTTCAGCCCGGGTTGAAATTCATCCTGGGCGTTAGGCCGTCCCACCCATCGCACCACACACCCCACCAAACCCCACTCTACCTCTCCACTCTACGAGGCCCAGTTTCTTCTCGGCTCTTCCAAATTTGCACAAAAACAAAATGGCGTCAAAAACACCACCACTGCGCATGCCCAAACTCACTTTCAAGCCCGGGCTGAAATTTGAATGCCATTACATGAGGTCCTTCAGCCCTTCATCCGAGGCTGAAATTTCCATCCCGGTTTGTGAAACCGAGTTTTAAATTTCAACCCATGCCAGGTTGAATTTCAGACTGGGCTGAAATTCTCCTCATGTAATCGCAAAGGTCTTTTTAAGACTTGTTCTGGAAGCCGAGCTGAAATCTCAGCCTGGTTAACCGGGCTTAAATTCGCCATGAAATCAGGCCCTAAGTTCCCTATATTGAGTACACCGCGACCATATTTGTAAAAGTCACAATGTGTCAAATAATAAATCAACTATAGCTCGTGAAACCTAATCTACTATTTCTGCTACTGATAACCAACAAGGTGAAAATTGGAGTTACATGTATAAAACTAATTGACGACAGCAGCAGTACGACAACAACAAGTACAACAACAACAACAACATCGAAGTTCCATTACCTCCATCTGGTCCGGTGTTGTGAGAGACTAAAATTTTTTGACTTTGGCCTCTGTTATCTACACCACCATTAAACGTGAAACAGTTTCCATGGCGATAGTCCCAAGAATGATGCCAGTACCTCGAATAGTTCCTGCGGGAAATAATTCAAAGCTAGGAAAGGACGGTGAGATGGAGTCCTACAGTAATTGGGCACAAATGAAAAGAACAAAGGGAAATGGAGGTCGTATAAACGTATTTCCCGACGGCAAGACCTGAAAGCCAGATGAGGGTACAAAGCTCAAACAAATGCTACTCGTCTTTAACAGGGTTATCCTTAATAGTACTGCTTTTTAGTACTTTTTAGGTACAGTATATACATATAATCCATGCATATAAGTTTACTTTACTTCACGGCTTATGTTTAATTTACAGCCACCTCTTTCATAACTAAGTGAAGCACGATCGTCCGGATAATTGTGCTTAGTTAGTTTTAACTCCTGGGTTCAACTCATTTGCGAAACTGACCTCTTTCATACTAAGTGAAGTAGGTAAAGTTGACAAGAATGTGTCCTATACTAATGCGAATCTAGCTATTTAAGACAGACAGCAGTGAAATGAAGTCGTCGGTAGTGCCTTAATTAATAGGAGCAAAGGTGAGCTTTACCTGCTTCCGTCTCTCGTAATTTGTTGTAACTACGACATATTAACCAGATCTCCCAGTTCTGAGGAATCTGATTGGTTTCAGATCCAACTGATATGAATAAAATAATATAAATCTCATTTAAAAAGTACTTTTTTTAAGAATAGAAAATGTTTCCTTTTGTTTCAAGGAGTTTCCCTCTTTTGTATTGCACTCAGTCCACACGCAATTCTGGCTGCCTGTGACAACATATTTATCATACTTCATGGGTTAAAAATAGTTCAGTATGCTCCTTTTGACGCTGGTGTAACAAGGATGAAACGCTCACCATCTGCCACAAGAAACAGATTGCAAGCTGAGCAAGATGAGCGAAAAGTTTGGCAAAAGAGAAAACATCCAAATTAATTTTGAGAGAGTACGACTGAATCGTAACAAACACACAAAACAAACGAACAGACAAGATCACTACCTGCAATCAAATCCTTTAAAAGAGCATTCGAAAACAAACTCTTCAAATTGATGCCCCATTGAAAATAGTACCGAGTCATTTTCCAGGGCAATCTTGGCACGTATAGCTTCCTGAATCCGGTACTCCATCTCTTTTACTCCTTCTTCTGATGTCTCACCGTAGTAGCTTGTATTTTCGTGTTCTTCGTATTCAGTCCACTCGCCTGCATCGGTGGGCTGTTCATCGTCTTCTTCATTTGGAGATGAATCTTCAGATGGGGCTATTGACAGTATTAGATAAAACAAACAATGACAAAAACCTAACAAATCATCAGACTGTGAAAGTCCAATGTCCATTAATAAAGGAAGCCATCCCAATAAACTACGTAACGTCATGAAAACAAGTTCGTGTTAGTTATCATCAGAGTCACTTTCCAGTTCAGACGTTTCCATTTCGCCGCTTCGGGACTTGACGGATTTGTGGCAAACATCGGAGACTGATTTACTGTGTTGATGTGAATGGAAAAATTACCACCTTGAATAACAGCTCAGCTGAACAGTGTCATTGACTGCTTACCGGTATTCTAGAAGTCGAAAGACAACGGACAGGTTGTTTCAGAAGCATTCGAAGTCGGCCATCTTTTGCGCGGACAGAGATGATAAATTCGCTAATGTTTTCATTCAGCTCAACCGCTGGAATATCTTCAATTTTCCTGTCTTCGTCCTTCGTTTTCAAAAATCTTTCAGGCAATCTTACATCTCGTTCAGGTTTTTCAGCGGTATGTGTGTGTGTGTGTGTGTGTGTGTGTGTGTGTGTGTGTGTGTGTGTGTGTGTGTGTGTGTGTGTTCCAAAATAAATTCTTCAACTGACCAAACACAAGCAAACCCTCCCTCTGCCATTTTTCAAAGCGCGCGAGGTTTTGTGCGACGGCTCTAGGATGACGTTCCCTTCAGTACGTTCATCATTAGTGAAATTTCGTCGTTCGCGTTGCTGATTGGACGACCGTTTTTTTTTTTTTTTTTTTCACGGTGAAATTTTGTCGTTCGTGCTCCTGGTTGGCTAGAGTAGAATCAGTACGAATTTTATTCACTATGATTTTCGTGGATAAATTAATCTTAGTACTTACAGCTGTACATGTATGAAATAAATGAGGATATAGCACGGATGGAATTTTTGGTAATCTCGAATAGTTCGCGAGTTCCAGATGAAGCGTGGAGAGATGTGGGGAAAAATGTTTGTGAAGCTGTTGAGCGGTACAAAATACAGGAAACCGAAAAGAAAACTCGTTTTTCTGGGCATCAAAAACGCGTAAAGGCCCGTTTAAACGGTTTCAACATTTGACCAACAGTCATTCAAAAAAAGTTGAACGAATGTTGGGCAAATGTTGGACGCCTGCAGAGGCCGTTCAAACGGTTCCAACATTGCGCAAAGTAAGGAATCAACACTTTGAGAAATTTGATTTTGAGGAACTAATAACTAGAAACGAGACTTTCCGGTCCAGATTTTGCGGCATGATGTGAGCATGCGTGTGTTCCACAATTGTTGAACGGAATGTTCAAACGCCTTCAACACCATTCGACATTTTCGGGAACAAAGGAAGAGTTGAATCGATGTGGAATGAAAGTTTAAACCGATTTAAATTTCATTCAACACGCTTTCAACATTTTTTACGCCGACATTTGGTTCAATAAAGTGTTGAACGCATGCTGAAGCAAATGTTGAAACCGTTTAAACGGGCCTTAAGTGAGAAAAAAAAAACTTTCAACACTCACAGCCGAGCACATAATTTGTCGCTTTATTGTATAAAAAAGATCAGTAGAGTCCATGCTACTGTGTGTCTGTTAACTAACAGATGATAGAAGACGTTCATAAGGTAGGATAAATACCATAGGACGAAAGGTTTCCCAGAACTTCTTGTATATAGCTTTCAGGGACTTTTTCCAATCGAACCATGTTCATGTTGCAAATAGTAACTGCAGGAAACCGAACTTGCTGAAAATAAATAAAAATTACAATGATTAATAATAATCATTTGATTATATATCTGTGATCACAAACATACCAATTATTTTGATCACATTGAATAGAACCAAGAGAAGAAAGAAAGAAAAAAATACTTACGCTTTCATGCTCAACTTTAACAACAGTCGAAACTGGTTTGCTTAAATACAAACCCAACAAATTATAAACTTCTATGACAAAGACAGAGAACGCGGCGATGCATAACAGGCCCCAGACAAGGCGCGTAAATGTGTTGTTACTGTTTGAGAGTCTTCCGAGACCATGGGCAGTTGTGTAACCACAGAACTCAGAGAAAAGTTCACTGACGGCATGCGGTTTCTTTATCCTAGTGGTTCTATTAGTGACCTCAGCGTCCAAATGAGTATCTCCTTTCTCCATTTCAGTCTTGAATATTTTTACAGCCGCTTTATTCCTCAGAAAACAAAACAAAACAAAACAAAACAAAAGGAAAAAGAAACTTTTTTTTTTTCAAACAAACGACTGCAGTCTACTACTGAGATATTCCAAGACTAACGTTTCATTTGAAACTAACAAAATTACTATTAAGCAATCGTATGGGGCTAAGTAGGTTCAAAACTATTACTAACTGGCGAGTTGCGTAGAGACGAGGGTATGTTTTTCAAAAACAAATGGCGAAAAATGATGATAATCGATCGACGTCGTCGATGACCCACTGCTGTTTCGCAATTTAAGACACAGAGCGGTAATGGCTAACTCGATACCCTCGCGTTTCGCGGTTCTATTAGCCTCCATGCACAAACTTTACAACACTGTCACCTTTGATTGTTATATATGTATTTCTTTTTTCTTTTTTATGCTAACATTGTAATTTCAAAATGTAAGTGCAAAATAAAGTGATGAAGTTCAAGTTGTAGTTAAACTAAACAAACCCACCAGGCACGCGTCCGGTTCATCCAAGCTTTTACTGAGCCTTTAATTTGATACAAATGCTGTTTTGGTTTTCTTGAAACACGCGAAAACTCACCTGTGCATGTGCTGGAGAGGCCTTTGCGTGCAAAATGATGAAGAAGTGGCTTGCTTCGCCAATCAGGAGCAAGAAGAAATAGTATTCTCCCGATATTTTTAGAAGGATAAGAATAAACTGATAACCTTAATCCATTAAAAAGCTGGAGTACCTCAATGCTCAATGATACCAATTAATTAATGGTAGAAATATAAAAGTTTACCTGCAATTACTGAGAAACAAACTCCAGCGCTGCTGGTCAATGACATCAGTATGTTAACCTTGATGCTGACGAAATAAGATGTTTACCCAACTGAATCGACTGACTAATTGCATAAACATTATATTGAATTTCTCCGCGAGAAAACTGAATACGCTAATTAACTACAAGGGGAAAGAAAACAAAGGGGTAGATCGACAACCAGTTAGGTTTGAGGACACTGCAGCTGTTATTACCTTGGAAATCGATAGGCGTCATATTTAAAGTTTGAATGTTGCATGTCTACATGCACCTCAAGTAAAATATAGAGTTCATTAACACATTTTAGTGCTCGATTCATCATACAACAAAGATGGGATAGCAGCAAAAGAAGGTATGAAATAAGTACGCAATGCACAATGTCATCTGTGAATTGAATGTGATTATTAAAGTGAACTTACGCTGTCATTTTATCAAATATTCACAACGTACCCAAGCAACGGAGCACTTCTCTTGTCTCGGATACATTTTAGTTCTTGATGACTGGCACCATACCGCAAACCAACGCAATTTACTGTGTTTTTGTATGAAATAACAAAGGCATTTTACGAAATGACGAAAACTTCTCCTAGCAACGATAAGTTCGCCCTTTTGTTGTTCTTCCTAATTCAGTTTACATTCATTTTGTGCCCCAACATGCTCACAGCATTCAGCTGAAAGACTGTAGATTGGTAGTAGATTTATACTAATACTCATAAGTACAACTTGTCTGTACGGCTCCAATCCTTACTGAAATTTAACTATATGTATGTTACATGATACCAACACTCAGCGTAATCCCGTAGCTGTGCACTGTTTGCGTTAACTGCTCATCAATGATAAAAAAAAAAACATGTTCCTTCACTTTGGTTTTTGTTTGTGTTTGCAAATCCGCAACACGAAGAGAAAGATTTGTAATGAATTTTTTGATACTGAATGAACCATTTATTTTATTTTATTTCTTATAACATAGAGGTCAAAATTATCGATTGCTGATTATACCAAAGTGTCCGCATTATCCGAGTGTCCATATTAAGCGGGCTAACTTAAGATGAAATGTAAGACCCTTTTAGTTGTTGGGACAAAGAAACCTGTCCTAAGCTGTTGTCGGTATTAAGTAGTTGTCCGTGGAACGGGGCTCCACAGTGAGTCAATTAACCAAAGCTTGTGTTTGCAATTTGATGGACGCGTGCGCAGTTAGGAGCACTCCTAACGATATTTCAAGGCCTTGATTTGAAATTGCAATTGGAATTTATACTATTCATGAAAAAGGATGAGGCCACTGTCCTTTGAAAATTTGTTAAATTACGTTACGAAACGAGATGAGATGAGAATTCTTTAACGTTGAAATCGCGAAAATGCTTTCAAAGGCGATCAAATTTCACAGAAAAGCCTTTACTCACGTTATATTATGACTTTTTTCTCTGGTACATTGTATTTGGTTTATTTCTGTAGCCTCATTCTTTTGTGAAATATGTTAAACTAACCAGGAAACAAACACACTTCCGGGTGAGTATTTTTATTTAGGTATTTGTGATGAATATTAATTGTAGTTCTCAGATTAATTTAGGAAATTATGGAAGTGACATGAAATGATTATTACATGGAAAAGTAATTATATTGTTTATCTTTTCTTATTTGTTTATTAATTATTTAATTTATTAATTTATTCATTTTTACAATGTACTCGCGCAAACCCAAGTCGATAGAAATTATCACTGAGAACAAAAAATTTCCGTAGCAGTTTAGTATATTACTTTTAACCTGGACAAAAAAAACATCAATCCCTATAAGTTATTTACAATAAAATGCTGAACACTAGAAGGTAATTAATTTGGGGAATAATTTAAATGCTAGGTACAGAGATAACCCGTAAAACTGCAGCACGGTTAACTGCTGTGGCCATAGTTTGACCTTGTTTTCCAAGGTAAAAAAGGAAAAATTATTATTATTTTTTTTAACACAGGATTTGCTAATTTAGAGCAAAAGTAATTTCACATTATTTCTGAAATATAGGTTTAACCTCTTAGAAGATAATTCCTCAGTAGTCTTCAAAGCCGGAGAAGGTGGAAAAGTAAGGAAGATATTGTTACAAACCCAATAATCGTATTTTGTGTCAAGATATGCTAGATTTACATTTTCTTCGCTCATGATTGCATTTAACAGAGTTTGTTTTCATCCGTCTTTTCTTCTATTTCCTGCAAACTACAGACGATCTAACCTTTCTTGAAAAGTGAGTTAAAATGCTGACAATTGCAACGTTAAAGTTGGCGTTGCCCTAGGATGAAAAAAAAAAGGGAAAGTAAGAAGAAAAGAGACGAGGAAAGAAAAACCAAAACGAAAAGAAGAAGAAAAAAAAAAGAATGAAAGCGAAAAATAAACAAAAAAGGAGTTTGGTGTTGCTTTAACACTATGTAATTTTGACAAAGGTAGTAATTGAAGCGATTTGGCCCTCGATATGAGAAGTTTCTGATCGCAATTCGTTTAGCGTCCCACCAATAGCATATCACGTCAGCCGATTAAAAAAAACAAGAAATGAAATTTTTAACGCTATTACTGGAAGAATTATCTAAAAAAACAAACAAACAAACAAAACAAAACAAAACAAATCGATCGATTTTCAAATACGCTATAAAAATGGTCAAGTTTCCACTGATGTTTGGGTTTCAGCGGGTTGGTAGGGAATAGCGAGAATAGTCACCTTTTAGCCACACCGTCGCCTTAATTTTTAAATCTTCACCAAAGAATGATAGCTAATTATCAATATCAAAGCAAATCTTTCAACTGAATATTTCAAATTGATGAACACGAGCGAGCCGTATACCTTTGTACGCACTTTGAGCACAAGTGGAAGCAAAGCCAAAAAGAATGCAAACGATAAAGGACTAGAAAGGTTTCTTACATTTGAACAGCGCCTAAAGCTAAAGAGAACCGACCATTCAGCGCAAATTTCATTGCTTTTTAAGATTACTTTAAGAAGTCTTAAATAAAATATAGTTTAAGTTATATACACGTAATCGCAATGAGTCATCATAAGGTTAAGGATAAATCGTTTAACTTGTGTTTTGAGATGCATGACAATTTCAGCTTCTGAAAAAAAGAACAGATTTTTACTCGGCCCCATGCGATTACCTATACTCATTCGTTTAAGTTTCAGTTATTGCTTTTCAAGATTACTTTAAGAAGGCTTAAATAAAATATACTTGAATTAAATAAGCAATCTAAACTGATGAGAGCTACAAAGCAGTGACTTAATTACAAAAGTAGAACTTTCGTTATGCTAAAGATGGGGCTTACAATTTGCGGCTTTACTAAATTCAAGCATGATGTGCTCCGTTCAAGAGCCACAAACAAACGGACAGCTTTCTAAGCTGCAGTGTATTCCGTATCTCGCCGACTATTCACATCTTTTGAAGTATCGAGCATCTGCATCTCGTCTGATTGTAGACGGCGGGAATTTTGCCTGCTGGAGCATCTCATTAGAAGATTGGAAATCTCCTTGCGATAATTCGCATTAGTTATTGTGTAGCAAACTGGGTTTGCAGCACTGTTGGCGAAAGTGAGAATGTTGCAAAAGGCAACCAGCTCCCAGAAGTAGGGAAACACTTCTTCAGCATTGCCAAAATCCAACCAAAGCCACATGATGTTGGTTGGAAGAACGCAAACAGCAAATAACACCGTCACCGCTACAAGCATGCGGATAACCTTGGATGCCTCTTCGTTTTGGGCATTTTGAAGAAATTTGTTCTCAAGACCATTGGATTTCTTCTTGCCCAACTCTCTGCCGATGCTTATATACGCAGCCGTAATGATAGTTAATGGCACGGCATACTGAGCAATAAAGAGAACCACCGTGTAAATCTTTCGGCTACGGTCGTCACGCCAGTTTTCATCACAAGATCCAGTGGTTTCACCGACGGCCAAGACACTCATGTATGGAGACACGGGAATTATCGAGAGAAGCCATATGACTATTATGAGACATTTCGCATTGGTTGTGGTAAGCTGTCGACGGAGCGGGTACAATATCGCCCAATAGCGCGTCAAGCTTACTGCAGTCAAGGTAAAAACGGAGGCGAATAAGGACATGGTCTGCAACGGGTAGAGGACGTTGCACATGAAGGACCCATACGGCCATCTGTAGTTCATCTCTTGTACAGGAATATCGAAAGGGATGCAAATCAGCGTGAGTGTTAAATCCGCGAATGCTAGATTCAGGATAAAGAAATTGGTGACCGTCTTCATCTTCCGCCTCTTCAGAATAACAATGCACACAAGCAAGTTTCCGATTGCGCTGACGAGAAAGATGATGGCATACAACGTGAGCTTTAAGGCCTTCGTGTACACATTAACGCTGGTTCCGTTGGGTTCCTGTGTAAGGTTGTTATTCGTCCACGGAGAGCTGAAAGTACCGGCGATGTCTCCAGTGAGATTTGAAAACACTTTGTCCACAGAGGTACGATTCATCTTCGCTAAATGTCATCCAGCGAGCTCTTTTTCACGTTAATAGAGCTCTAGGCTGCACCTTGATTAAAATATAGCAACTTCAAGCTAACCTGTAATGACAATAACAATATAAACGATTTGTAGGTAAACATCACTACCTAGTGCACGCACAGCAAAAAAGCTTGGAGGAGATTTGGCAATCAGTGAACAAAGACGCTGACGTCTTGCTGTTTTCAGGATAATTGAACATCTGAAATGACAAATTTTGACGATTAAATCACTGGGAGTAATGACTGCATTTAGGTTATGCTTTAGGCAACGCACGTCTTGTTTGACGAGAACGTTCAATTTAAATAAATTAATTGCTTTTATTATGAATCGAGAGTTAACCGCAAACGCAATTTGTCAGGTAACTATTGCAAGGGAAAAGGCCTAAACTGTGTAAATCACATAGACGCAAAAGCTGCTATTTAGACGCCTAACAAGAAGACATACTGGCTCTTTCGCTTGAATTGTGAGCCATTCCAAACAAAACGAGAAAAACAAAAAATATAAAGAGAAAAATCAAAGGATAAAGAGAGAGAGAGAAGCAGGATGGTGAAAAAATGTATCTGAAGCAATATTGTTGCAAATTATCACATCAGTTTATAACCATTTTCACCCCGGATTAAATAAGGCCCTTTTTTCTTTAATTACAACCGGTTACAACAAACGTGCTATTTAGTTATATCATTTTACACAATTACCTACAGGGGGTCTTTCAGTCAAAAAACCTTTCTTGCAATTCCTGTATGCAAAATAGGAGCCTAGCAATTAATTATGAAGTTATCGGCGGTAACTTACATAAACAAAAAGTGTCAGTAATGATATATCTAGAATGTTCGCCATTGTGAATAAGGAACTTGTACACGAAAATGATTTATATAATTATCGAAACAACGGAGACCCTGAATAATTATCTACGGTTTGCAACTGGAACTAAGATTCCAATTTTTCTTTTCGGACTTCACTTGTAAGACACAATAATTGATTACTGAGGATAAGGTTATAATTTGTATATTTTGTATTGGTTGAAACAGAACGTATAGATGAATCTAAAGGAAAACGAAACATGTTTTAGTTCTAAATTCGCCACTTTCACATCTCCCATAATACACCCTGTTTGCCACCCCAACCCCCCCCCCCCCCCCCTCCCCAAAATTTTGCATAAGCATTGTTTTCAATTTCTCTCAGGACGACTTTAAGGGCCTGTTTACATGGAGGGAGGGTGCCCCGGCTAACCGAGTTACCCGGCTAGGAGGGTTGAAACATAGCTCGCCTTTACATGCAACTCACCTAAGCGGGATAGCCAGTGGGCTATTTTTAGACCGGCCGTGAGAACAGCAAACAAGATGGCGGACAAAGGAAACTCTTTTAATGGTAAGTTCAATTTTTTGATCGCTCGTTGCGTTAGCGGCCGCTTTTTAGTGTGTAGGGTCGTTATTTTGCACTCTGGTAATTGATCGTTGTCACCAGGGGCAGTTAACTTTAAAAGCACAACTGGAATATATCGCTGCTTTCACGGTCTTCTCACCTCGGCTAGCCGGGATAACCCGGCACGAACCGTTTACATGGCAAAAAGCTAGCCCGCCTAGAAGGGTGCCCCGGGCAAGTAGACAGGGTGCCCCGGGAAGGCGGGCTACCCTGTCTAGCATTTTCTAAAGAAACGTATGAAAAGTTGGCCCTCCCAGAGTATCTCGGTTAGCCGGGGCACCCTCCCTCCCTGTAAACAGGCCCTAAGCCCCAAGAGAAATTGAAAACAATGGTTATGCAAAATTTTGGGGGGCAAACAAAGTGTATTATGGGAGATGTGGAAGTGGCAATTGGTCGAATACTTTTTGTTTTGTGTTTTAATCAAGGATGTTTTGCTTTCTATATCTACCTCTCTTTTGTTATCAGTTTTGCGAATTTGGCATCACCATTGCCCTCTCCGAAAATTGATCTTTCAAACAGGACCACTAAAACTTGAATTAATCAACAGTAAACGCTTTAAAAGTCTAGGTGTCTCTGTCCATTAAACTATTTCTACCAATGTGGAAACTTGATAGTATTAACCATTTATACTTTTAGCAGGATTGAGGCTTGATGATACCTTATTCATCTAAATATGTTCTCTGATCTGCATTAGAGTGCTAATTCGTAATCACTGTTATCTACTATGCAGTGACAGTGAATATAGCGAATGTTATAAAGCCAATATTTCCGTGAACGTGAAATCAATATGCAACTGAACAAAGAAAGACAAATTCATTAGAAATTTTGAAAAAAAAAAAAAAAAAAAATACGTATATACATCCTGAGACGTGTTAGAACTCAAGTCGTTTTTCTTTTTTTACCAAAAATTAAACAGTTTAGTGATGAGTAAATGGCGCCATCGCCCGGTAGTTGTCTTAATGTGAACTTAAGAATATTCTGAACTAAATTTGCGATGATTGTGAAATCAAATTGCCGGTTAATCTATGCAAGGACGGACCCAAATTTAATGTCAAAGAGGATATGCCAACTGGAAATGGGAAACGTGTGCACTTAATAAAGCCCACCAGCTAAAAAAGAAAGAAAAAAAGTATAACGCTTTCAATGCAAGGCTACGATTATTTCTTCGAGCAACGACCGGCAGAAAAAGAGGCAAAATCGATCACTAAATAAAATCCACCAATATTTACATTTTCACCCCAAAAAAGTACAGAACAAAGAAATAAGTATTCAAACGAAGAGTTCGATCCTGGCTACATCGAATAATTAATATAGATGAAGAAATTTACTGCGTAAGAGAAGCAGCCCACCTGAATAACTCGTCTATGTTTTGACGTGTATCCCGTCTTCGCAGTCGGCTATCTCCGAATAAAGAGCATCAAGACCTTGGAATCGATTCTGAATATTGGACTACCTATTTGGGCAACTGAAAGGATTATTATTTGTTTTGTAAAAATTGTGATTTAAGAAATTAAACAATTGCCACTCAAAGACACCGGCTGTACAGGCGAATCCTGGAGCAACCTGAGGATTGCCGTATTTATTTTACTTGTTTATCCAGTATTCTTAGGTGTCGGACAAAATTCAACCATGGGTTTAACCCTTTTTGGAAGCGTTTTCCTAGGATTAAAAGTTCCAAGACAGAATGCGTCATAAATTTTTCAATACTTGCAAGCGACGCAACTTCTACTTTGGTGTTAAATAGCGTACTCGCAAAGACCACTGATCCCCACATCCCAACAAAATTGCACCGACAAATAGCCAAGAAGACTTTCCGTCTCAGTCGATGACATTAGAAAGGATAATGCATAATTGCGTTCAACGTTAGGAGAACGCATCCTAATCTTGGCTGCCCTGTGATACTAAGTGGTGAGACTTTTCGTCGTTCGTGTACCATTTTTGCGCCATCTTGAATTTACGTCATAAATGATATCGTGGGTTCAGCCTCGCTCTGTTTATTTACTCGTGGTCTAGTTTGAAGTTCGATGTTTGACCAGGAGCCCATTACTGGTTTGACTCAATAGGCGAACTTAACTAATTTCGGCCGACTTAAACTGTAAAGTACGGCTCACATAAAGTACGACGTTTGACACGGGCTTTGAAGACCAAAAACTATATATTTTTAAACTGATTTTCAAGCGAAATGAACTTGAGCAAAGTCGTTGGCGTCGTTTACATAATTTTCCCTAGCTTTGGAAGGAAAAAAATAAGGTTCCCAAGTACAACATAAGTGCTTTAGTGACATAAGATGTTGAACATATCTTGCATCGAGCACGCTGGCTTAGTCCCAAGATTTTAATATTTGATGCAAACAAGAACCAAATCCTTGTTTACACTTCAATATGGTTTTCTTATCGGAAGATCTGAAATGTTACCGAATCACAGCTAAACACCAGCCGACAAGGAAGCACACGACCGATCACAACCCTGTCACCCCATATTGCAATCAATACTATCACACCAGACTACCGCAGCAATGGATACTCTAACGCATTCCTAATCTACGGATCTCATTACACAAAGCTAAGAGTCTTTCTCAGCGACAGCGCAGCCGGAGTCCAAATAGAAGTAATTACATGAATTGCTTAAATTATAAATTTCAGTTGTTTTTCTATCCACAGAACAAAAAAAACGCGACATTTGAAATTTGTGTTATTTTGTCCCCGCGACTTGAAACCATGCGACAATTCGCGGGGAGAAAAAAAAAAATTGGTCGCCGCGACAGCAACTTTCGCATGAAACTAGGTATGTCACACGAGGGAAATTACCTTTGCGGACTTGTCCGGGCGACCTGTCCCTGTGAGTTGTCGCATTCTGCGTGCCGAACTTTAGATTGATACTCTCATCGTGTGTAAGGAAATGCGAAAGGAAAATGTTTCCCAAATGTGTCTAAAATTTTAAAGAAAGCAAACTGGAGACTATTGCATTTAATTGTCTTCCGCAATTGAACGGGGTCCTTAGTTGATATTTCATGCCGTAGTGTTGTACAGGACAGGAAATGTAGAACCCATTGCTGTGCAGTTCTCATTACTTATATGGTACTGGCTCTGATCTTGAACATTCACAACTATTTTTTTTTTCAATATTACCGAAGTAGCACCAACCTTGATAAAAGTTGTGGGGGAAAACGTGGTGTGACATTTTATTGTTCACCTGACTTGATTTTTCAACGATATACTTGTTTTAATTCTAAATGGTCGAATGCTTTTTGTTTTGTGTTTTAATCAAGAATGTTTTGCTTTCTATATCTGCCTCTCTTTTGTTATCAATTTTACGAATTTGACATCACCATTTCCCTGTTCTATAAATGATCTTTCAAACTAACACTAAAAATTGAATTAATAAACGCTTTACAAGTCTACTTGTCTCTGTCCATTAAACTATTGCTACCAACGTGGAAACTTGATAGTATTAACCATTTTTACTTTTAGTAGGATAGAGGCTTGATGACGGATACCTTATTCATCCAAATATGCTCTCTGATCTGCATTAGAGTAATAATTCGCCATCACTGTTATCTACTATACAGTGACAGCGAATATAGCGAATTTTATAAAGCCAATATTTCCGTGAACGTGAAATCAATATGCAATAACAAAGAAAGACAAACTCATTAGCAATATATACATCCTGAGACGTGTTAGAACTCAAGTCGTTTTCCTTTATTATCAAAAATTATACAGTTTAGTGATGAGTAAATGGCGCCATCGCGCGGTGGTTGTCTTGATGTTAACTTAAGGATATTCTAAACTGAAATTGCCAGTTAATCTATGCATGGACAGACCCAAATTTAATGTCAAAGAGGATACGCCAACTGGAAAAGGCAAACATGTGAACTTAATAAAACCCACCAGCTAAAAAAAGTATAACATTTTCAATGTAAGACTACGATTATTTCTTCGAGTATCGACCGACAGAAAAAGAGGCAAAAGCGATCACTAAATAAAATCCACCAATATTGACATTTTCACCGAAAAAAGAAGAGAACAAAGAATGATGTATTCAAGCAGAGAGTTCGATCCACGCTTCTTCGAATAATGCATCAGTCAATTGAAACCCCGGCCCCCCGACCCCTGGGACATAGCAGCCCCCAACCCCCGGGACATAGCAGGGATTTAAGGCGTCCAAAGCCGGGATTTAACACACTTTTAACGGCGCGTTAAAAGTAAAGTAAAAACCGGGGCCGTGGAGCGGTGATTTAACAGCACAGAATCACCTAAAGCGGGGGCGACAGCGGGAATTTAACATGACGGACTAAACAGAGTCTCTGTCTTTCAAGATGGCGTTAAGAACAATACCAACTGATACACATTTTGTTGGGGAAAGTTGCCTATATTTTTGAAGAAGTGTATACACATTTTGTAGGGGAAGTTGCCTACCCACTTTGTTTTAATAGGGATTAAACAGATTTAATCGCAATGGACATATTTTTGGAGGAGTGTTTACACATGGGAAAAGTTGCCTACCCACTTTGTAAATGTTTTAACAGAATCATAATGAGAATATTTTTGATGGAGGGGAAGTTGCTCATCCACTTTTGTTTAAGTCATGAGAATGCCCTTGAAGGAGAAGATTACATATTTTTATAATTAAGTTTAAGTTGATCAAAGTCAGGTTTATACGGAGTGAATTATTGTTGAGGATGTTTGGAATGAAGGCATTTAGAAGCGTTTTCATCACTATCAGTTTGAAATTAATTTTTGAAAATAGCTCATTTTAAATCCACCTTATTTTACGAAGCGTTTGAGATATCGGCTTAGGTGTCTATAGAGTATCCTTTAAAAGGTGGGTCGTTAGCAACATTTTGGTGTCGTTTTCCGGCGGAAGACTTTCACTCAAGTCACTGAGGTAAGACAGCTAATATTTTCTTTTTATGTGCTGAACCTGTAGCATGTTGTGTTTGACATTAACACGCACCCACTTGCATTCATATAACACCAAGATCAGATAATTCTGAAGTAGTTTTGGGGATGACCCATTCGCTACATCCGACACAATGCCGATTTTACATGAACTCATGGCTTATCAAAATGAAAGTGGATTTCTGCATCGTAAATTCGGCATATTGAAGGCCAGCTTTCGGCGCAAATGGAGATCAGGCGCGGCTTATTAAAGAGGCTGGAGTTTTTAATGAAAGAATTAAGAACAGATAAAGTTTGACATTTATACATCGAGTAGACCAACGATCCCGATTTGAGTTGAGTTTCTTCATTAGGTTCGGATGTCCCCGCTATGCGGAGCTTTTAACAGTCGCCTTGGCCCGGGGCCGGGTAATAAGCCGTTTTTAACACTTGGTAAATGTTAAATTCCCCGCTAAGTCCCGGGGGTCGGGGTGCCGGGGTGCCGGGGTGCCGGGGTTTCAATTGACTGATGCATAATTAAAATAGATGAAGAAATTTACTGGGTAAGAGAGGCAGTTCACCCGAATAACTCGTCTATATTTTGACGTGTATCTCGTCTTCGCAGTCGGTTATCTCCGAATAAAGAGCATCAAGACCTTGGAATCGATTCTAAATATTGGACTACCTATTTGGGCAACTGAAAGGATTATATATTATTTGTTTTCTAAAATTGTGATTTTAAAAAATAAACAATTGTCACTCAAAGACACCGGCTGTTCAGGCGAATCCTGGAGCGACCTAAGAATTGTATTTATTTTACTTGTTTATCGAGTATCCTTAAGTGTCGGACAAAATTCAACCGCGGGTTTAACCCCTTTTTGGAAGCGTTTTCCTAGGATTACAAGTTCCAAGACAGAATGCTTCAGAAAATTTTCAATACTTGCAAGCGATGCAACGTCAACTTTGGTGTTAAATAGCGTACTCGCAAAGACCACTGACCGCTACATCCCAATAAAATTGCACCGACAAATAGCCAAGAAGACTACTGTTTAAATTAAAGTTCTGAGAGATTTACAACGTTCCTTCTCAGTCGATGTCATCAGAACGGATAATGCATAATTTAATCATGATTCTCATTACGCAAAAAGATACTTTCTCAGCGATAGCGCAGCCGGAGTCCAAATAAAAGTAATTACATAAATTGCTTAAATTTGATTGTTTTCCTATCCACAGAAAGAAAAAAGCGACATTGTAAATTTGTGTTATTTTGTACCCGCGACTTCAAATCATGCAACAACTCGCGGTGAGAAAATTTGGTCGCCGCGACAGCAATTTCGCACGAAACTAAGTATGTCACTTTGCGCACTTGTCCCGGCGACCTGTCTCTGTGACTTGTCGCATTCTGTGTGTCGAACTTTAGATTGATACCCTCAGCCCTGTTAACTAGTATGCTGCGTGTATAAGGTTGTGTTGTTTCCTTTTTTTTTTTTTTTTTTTTTTTCCCGGTCGTAACGGTCTTCTTATTGCTCGGATGGTGCTATTGGTCGACGAAATAATAATGTACTTGGATATTAAAATGAAGTGCGAGATCAGGAGTCTATGTAACCCGATCATTTGGTATTACTTATATAGCTATTTGGCGATATGAATCTATTGCCGTTTTAAGAAATAAAGCAAGAATGTGGTTGTGGGTCTCCACTTTCCAGAGCAAACAGATTTACCTCGCATGGCAAATCAAGCGATTATTATGAAACGTTGGCTAACGAATGATAACGATGGCCATCTTGGCTATGTACTTTGATTGTGTCAATTCATATTCACAGCGGCTTTCGCATTTCCATTCCACATAGAAGACGCAAGTGAATAAAGATGTAGAATTGTGCACACAGGTCATCCATTTAGTCAGAAATGAAAAGTATTTCGTTATCGAAGGAGAACACTCAGAGAGCGACGTTTCAGAACTTTCGATCGATCCACTGTCATGTCGAATGACCTCGAGTTCAAGAGTGAAATTAGACTTTGATTGACCGCAAAACAGCAAGTGCTTCACACTCTCAACAGAGTTTTTGGAGCTACTGCAGACAATTAAATGGGCTTTGAAGAAAGAGGAAGGAAAACGGTTTTCCCAAATGTATCTAAAATTTTAAACAAAGCAAACTGGAGGCTATTCCATTTAATCGTATTCCGCAATTGAAAGGGTCCTTAGCTGATATTTCATGTCGTAGTGGTGTAGCGGACAGGAAATGTAGAAGCCATTACTTATATAGTACTGGTTCTGATCTTGAACATTCTCAACTATTTTTTTTTTCCATACGACGGAAGTAGCGCCAACCTTGATAACATTTTTGGTGGAAAACGTGGTGTGACATTTTATTGCTTACCTGACTTGACTTTTCTGAACACATATCGAACCAATTCTTGGTTGAAACATGCTGGAGCCGGGCATACTCATTACCAGTCACAATTTTTTCTACAGCGTTCCATTTTAGTGTCTTGCCATGCGCAATCAAAATTTATCAGTAATTTGTATTTTTATGTGGAAATAAATAAATATTTGAAACCTTGAAACCTTCGATCAAGACAAGTGTATCGAGTATTAATGCTGATTATGGCTGTTGACAGAATCTTCAACTCAGTTATGTATACAAAACAACTCCAAATGCAATCACTGGTATACCAGTAATAAAAAAAAACCCTAGGTAAAGCACTCTGCGAAGCGCAAGACGTCATGTATACTTGCTGTGTTACTTTCATAAAATGACAAATAACCATGCCCAAGAAAACTGACAATAAAAACTTTACAAGAACACTGAGGCAAGTGGCAGGCTATAAAGGACGTAAGACTGACACAGCTTCCAGTTTAATTCTCGCCCAATGGGCCAATCAATAAAAAAGAACAATCAAAGTTCATGATAGAATAGGAATTATAGTTTTTGGTCGACGCGTTCTCTACTTGTCGAACACTAAGCAGTGGTTCAAAAAAGGTGTTCAATTTCATTAGAACTGCGAATCACGTTTCAAAATTTTACATTAATAAAAATCTCCTTCCAACCAAGTGTTGTCAAAATGTTCTTCAATAGAGTGAAGGTGATAGTATCTTTTCTGCTGTCACGATCTCCCTTTTAACTTGTTTTAAATTACCAATTTAACTGAATTACATTTTCCAACAATTTCGTTTCGTATACCATTTCGTTCTCACATTATATTGCGCTACCAACAGCTCTCTAACCAAGTTAAGTATCAACTTTAACGACGAATTTATAAGTAAAACACACTTTAAAAAGGTACCTTTTTCTTTAGAAAAGCGCCGGAGCACTGATAATCGAGCGCTAGATTGTCAAGAGTCAGTCCACCAAAGACCACAAGCCCTGTTTTTGTAATGGCGTGAGACCACTAACATCAAACATCTGGAAGGCTGGACAACTTTGTGATTGATATATACGAACAGTTTCCATTGAGAAGAATTACTGCGCTCCATCGATTCGAGTAGCTTTCCTTGAAAGGTGCTCTCGTAGATAAGCCTTCAGGAAGTGGGGGATGTACAAGTTGTAGTCTTTTGATTTGGTAAACACAATCGTATCACTTTGATAAACATCAATCGTTGTATTTAAGGTAACCACTTTAAAAGAAGCGCGCACTTGCAGGCTAAAACCTCTTAGCGTAATTAAATATTGCTCATGATTTTAGTTTTTTCTTCAGTCATGCTATATCACTTG
Organism: Pachyseris speciosa; assembly: GCA_016490735.1. Taxonomy (NCBI): domain Eukaryota; kingdom Metazoa; phylum Cnidaria; class Anthozoa; order Scleractinia; family Pachyseridae; genus Pachyseris; species Pachyseris speciosa. Next base: position 303,777 of record JAEMWC010000099.1, read on the forward strand.
GGGTTTATCGAATACCTGGGGAATAAAATTTGATTTATCTGGAACAGTATTTTCATAACGTGAGTAGTTTTTCCCATAATTTTTCCACAAGTTTAAAATAAAATAAAAATAATAATAATAATAATAATAATAAAATAAAAACTACAACCAGATATAAAAATAAAATTAAAAATAAATAAAAACAAAGATATTTTCTTACCACGTTAAACCTTAACTTAAGTACTTCCACTTGAGAGAAAGAGAGAGCAAACCGTGGTTTTTTTTGGCGGATTTGCTTAAGAGCATCTAGTAATCAAAGTAGGAAAGATGTATTTATTAATTTGTCATTTACCCTTTTACTTAAAATTAGCAAATGTACTTGGATACAGAGTTAATTATTTTACAACACTTAATTCACTTAAAACAACTCGAATCTATCGAAAAGCACTCTTTAAGAAAACAACCATACATGCAGAGCAAACGTAATTACATAGCGAGTGACTTCGAGTTAATGTCATTGCCGGTGAGCATACGCAAAGCAAATTTATTCACTTTGATTGCTTTTCTCTTCCGCTTAAGGAAGCGTCAAATAACAAGCGACCGTGTTTGAGATAAGAAGACTTAAGACTACAGAGTATGATTGATAAGAGAGAAAGAGTGATAAGCACAAACCGGGATTATTGGACAACGCTGTAGCCAAAGTACTCTAAGAGCACAAAGACGTCATCGTGGTTTACGTTTCTCGGTATCGAAATCAACGCACTTCAAACAACGAAGTGCAAAGTAGATCAAGTAATATAAACAGCTTTGTGAAGGAAATCAACTTTGAAACGCAGTGTTTTATGTCAAACTACTTTGAAATTATTGTTAAGGCAAATAAATTAAACGATTTCCTATAATTCCAATAACACAACCATTGACAATATCTTTCAGGCATCGTTCCCGAAAGATGTTGGCGGAATTGGTTTTAAGAAAGTCGTGCACATCTTAAATTAAGTGTTATTTCTCTCGGAACGATTTGTTGTGTTCACCTTTATGGAAATGCATGTTGGGTATGGAAACATGTCAAATTTACAGTATAACTTGATTCAACAAATTATAAAAGACCACAGAGGTCAGTTTCCTTGAATCCTAAACTGATACGATAAGATTTATAGCACGTCACTTTGGTTCCAAGGTGGCGAAGAGATTGCTTCGCTTCTTACGTCTGAACCACTTCGCAGTTTAATGGCAGGATATCCACGATAAAGAGCCAGAGACATCGGTTGCCTAAATTAAACACAAACAAAAAGCCGCAAGGGAACCAAGGGGAAAACCCCTCCAGGTTGACATTAGTATAATAGCAACCTCCTGGCTTCGCTGTGGGTGAAATTCGGTTTAATGTTTTTTTTTTTTTTTTTTTTGCGCTTCTGAAGACGCCAACGAGGCAGGTAGAGTGCCTGGTTTTCATGATGTATCAGGGAATGAAGTCTTGCCGAGATTGTATCGTTTCAAAAGTACCTCAGAGAGATGATATCGGTAACTCTACGCCGCAATAAATATTTCAGTCATAAGTTCGATGACTTTCAAAACGTTTTTAGAGAGGTGCAATCTCGTACCCAGAGTCCACAGGCTCTTAGGCCAGCGGTTAGTCGCCAGGAGAGACTCTGAAATAATGGAAAAAAATTAAAATTTTTTGATTGGCTGGCCCGTAAAGGCTTCCATTGTTTTACCCCAGATTTTCTGGGAAAGTGGCCGGTCCATTATCCCAGAGTCTCTCCTGGCGACTAACCGCTGGCCAAAGAACCTGAGGACTCTGGGAACGAGATTGAGAGAGGTGAAAATAGTTTAAATACGTAGGGACAGACAAAATTTAATTATAACTCGCTTTTAGACAGCCGGAGTTTTGAAGGCAAGACCTTTTTTAAAATCTTTTCCACGTCAAGATGCTAGCATTAATAAAGACTGCAAAAAGTGCCCTTTTAATTGTGATTGAAAATTAAAGTTCAAGTTAATAATTAACAGCCGGATACCTAGCAGTCCACTACCACAGCAAGGTAATCTTGCCCCCGTTAGCGGACTAACTGGATATGTATATCCTTTTCAATCTTATATCTTTCTGGCTCAGTTCGTCCCTTTTGCACTAACAATTCAGAAGTAACATTCCCTTAGACCTGTTGACAAGCTTAGGCCACGCAATGTCCCTCAGTAATCTATGCTGGTAAGTTCCACGCGTAACGCAAAAATATTTTGTGTGGGATACCTGTGGTATCTCACACTATCCGTTAATGCTAAATGCAAAGTTTGCAGTGCATTGTGGGCAGTGTAGCCCACAGATACCAGCTTTTTGCAACGTGGCATGACAGTTGCCATGTAACAGCACTTTTATTTGATTATTACCAGGGGCCCACTCCTGTTATTACTTGATTCATAATTGTTAAGGTGGGGTAAACGCGAATTTGTGTGAAATTTTAAGGAGTTTGAAGAAGGGATTGTAATTGAGTAAAAATGTTTTGAAACACTTCCAGTTAGTTAGCACCCCACAAGTGCAAGGCAGGTTGCTGGGGAATTGTTTGGTGTCCATCTACTAATTTCCAACTTCAACTCCCAATTTTAAACCTTCATTAAATCTTCAATATTTTTTCCTATTTCCCTTGGCAATTTAACTGATCCTTTGAGAAAAATCTCTCCCCAAATGTAACCAAAAATCACCAAAAAATTCACTAAATATCCAACAACATAGCTTTGTGAAATGAGCAGAGGGATTTTCGATTGCTTGAAACGCGAATGAGTTATTTGCATTAAATCCATGTTGAGCGACCTGAAAATGGTGTTCAGGTAGTACCCGCCTTAACTAGACATCGCCATGACATGACCGACCGACCGACCGAACAAAGGAACGGCTGACGAACGAGTGACGTTTGAGGCTTTTATTTTCATTTTTGACCTGTATGTGTATACGGATGGTTAATAACCTTCTAGAAGTTTTTTTTTTTTCGTTTTGTTTTGTTTTGTTTTGTTTTGTTTTTTGTTTTCTTTTTGTTTGTTTGTTTTTTTGTTTTGCCGTTTTCTGTTTTTTTTGTTTGTGGTTGCTTGGTAGGTGGCTGGGTGGGTTCGTTCTGTTGGCCTTGTCGTTGTTGTTGTTTATCTTCGCTTACAGCCTTAGCATTCGGGACTTCGATATTTTTTTTCTCTATCTTCCATGAATGCACAAGCATTTAACTTATCTTATCCCCAGTGTTGATCTCCTTGTATTTTCCCAGACGAAGATTGCTTTCGAAAATCAACAATTAGCTCATTGAAAATAATACGTGCATAAAATTCCATCTTGGCGCGCTTATAAGTGTTTACATCAAGCTAACCAATATTTTTTTTTTTTTAACTTCTAAAACAAAGGGATGCAACATTTCGGACATAGCTTTTCAGATAAACGTCAATTGAAAGAAAGATATTAACAGGGGTTTCAATAACTTTTTTTTTTTTCATAAGCGGGTGTCGATGGTGGGATAGGCCGTTGGGATCACGAATGGGTTGGGGGGTCTGGTGCATACTCCCCCAAATCAATTTGAGATCAAGAAATGCAATTTCCAGCATTCTCGGCATCAAAAAGAGTCAAGTTTATGATAACTTTTAGGATAAATCTTAAAATCAAATCTTAACAAAAGGCAGCAAGAAGCGCTATATATAAGACGGTAGACCGCCAGTAACCGGTCATTATATGTATTTATAATAAAGTTTCGATATAACGCGCGCTCCGATTGGTTAAAACAGCGTGCCTTATGAGAGTACAGATGCACGGGCAGCTAGGTGTCGCGCCATGGACCCAAAATAATGAAAATCTGAATTTTCCCTCGGTTTTTATTTTGATTCAGACGTCTTGTACGACCTAGAAAATGTGTATGAAAACGAGCGGTTAGCCTCAATGGATTTGGAAGATGTTTCTGCGAGTAACACCACAAATAACAGCATTAAAAGTTAAGGATAAATTTCAAGCGTGTTTTCAGAAGTTGCTGAAATTGTCCGAGTCATGCAGCGACGAGGGCAATTTCAGCAACATCTGAAAACACAAGTGGTTTACGAGGACTCGTTCCAATTACGTGTTAATAAAATAAGGGCAAAATTTTCTTAACATTGCTAAGGCACGTCGAAAAACAGTCAGCCAAGTGGAGTAAAGTCACTCGTTCGCTCGCAAAGCAAACGAAAAAAACAGTTCAACTAAGCTTAAGCTAATTTCTTAATTTGCGTCCAAAACGAGTGTAGATGATTACTATTTACATACAGTCGAGAGATAAATACGAGTTTCAGTCCTGAACAAAAGTAGCAACAATTAAACCAAATGTTCAAAGCTGAAATTTATTTAATTCACCTGTCGTTGTTGAGGTTTCCATCACTTGAAAAAACACATCCACCTAAAAACACGCATCGGTAAATTGTCCAGAGAAAGAACTTCGTCCTCCAAGTTTGAGCTACTCGTTCCTCCAGTTAATGGTAAACTGTTCTGTGACCCTTTTGGTGAGCTGCATGATGCCGTGGAATCATCATTTTGTTTTTCAACCACACAATCCCGCTACGCCGGGCGCCATGCAAGCCGATCCAAGTTTTAAGCCTTTCACGAGTAAAAGGGGGAGCAGGGTTGGCGCAGTGGTGAGAGCACTCGCCTTCCACCAATGTATCCCGGGTTCGATTCCCGGACTCGGTGTCATAAGTGGGCTGAGTTTGTTGGTTCTCTACTCTGCTCCGAGAGGTTTTTCTCCGGGTACTCCGGTTTTCCCCTCTCCTCAAAAACCAACATTTGATTTAATTTGATTTGATTTGAGCTTTGTAATTAGTAGGCGAAGAGCCACCTTGTGGAAGTACTACTAATAAATCGTTATTATTATTATTATTATTATTATTATTATTATTATTAAAATCTTTTACACGTTCATTTCAAACTCGAAAATTCACCTTCCTGAGTATCTTTTAAAACTAGCTCTTGATCATGACGCCTTTTTTAGCGAATGCATGGGCCAAAATTCCTCCGAATTTCACTGAACAATTTGCTTTTAGACTAAAAAACAACTTGCACTTTGATGGTTTCTGAACTTTGATGGTTTGACATTTTGACAGCTTTGGTCGGGTTTAACCAATGAAATGTATTTAGCCATTCTAACAAGAATTGTGATTGGTCTGTTCTAGCGTGCCTTATGAGAGTACAAATGCACGGCTGACGCCACTCGTAGGATTTGGAAAATAAAGTTTTCCGAACATTGTAGCCGAATGCGTGAGGGAATTAAGAAATTCTTTATTATAAAACAAATAAAAAAGCCTTAACCGTGCTTTGTTCTGTTATAAGGCACGCAAGGAAGTGACGAGAGCACGAAAGAAGTAGTTAAAAGCACTCGCCTACGGCTCGAACAAAGCACGGTTAAGGCTTTTTTATTTGTTAAGTATGTATGTATTATTGAAACCAGCCCCTAATATGAACTGTACATTCGCGTCAAAAATACTTTATACAAAAAATAAAAAAACCATCTCAACACTGCCTATCGTCGTCTACAGCATGCTCTTTATCATACGTGGTCGCAGCTGATAGAGCATAAGTGCATTTCTCAGGCTGCCCTTTAGCCTTCAATGTATCGCACACGAAGTTGTTTAACACAACACTAAGAAGATACTCTTGTAAGCGCTTGCATACCAAATTCAGCCGTCGCTGATTGGGGCACTTATAATGTGCGTGTGGCCGTCGCTGATTGGGGGCACTTATAATGTGCGTGTGAATTTTCGAGTATCAGTTACTCAACTATTTTGCTAACGTAAACCACGGGGCGCGTACGGTACGCAATTACGAGTTACGGTAGCCTGCGTAGCAAGCGTTCCTGTTCGAACGAAGTTTTTGCGCATTCTGGCCGCGCGAAAATTGGGACGAGAAACAATTTACGCGCGGCCAGAATGTAGTAAATCAGTTCAAACGGAAAATCTGTTCGAATGGGAACGCTTGCTACGCAGGCTAGAGTTACGGCAAACACGGTTGCTGTCCATTCATTTGGTATGGCTGTTGGTAAGTATAAGTTCTACATTTACGTTTAGAAATTTCAAAAACAATAATCTGCAAACAAATACATATCTGTGACATTAATTTGCGAACAACAATCGTTCATTTGATACTAGCCTTTTTTTTCTATTCAATAGTATTAGTTGAAGTATTGACCAGAAGAACAGCGAAACGATAGCAAGTTACTGGCTTAAGCAAAGATAATCAAAACCAGGCAACTCAAGTTTTCAGAATTGGTCCTCAAAAAGAAAAAAGACACAGGGATCCAACCAAGGGAACCGGAGGGAATTATTCTGGTTGGCTTTTCAATCAGGTTACATCCTATTGCTTGTAAACAAACACGAGATGATGATTTTCAATAATTACAATTAAACGCGGTACGTAAAGATACCAACTAATTCATATTCGAACTAATTCCATAACAACCTTTTATGGTCAACTGCCTTGTACGAAAGTCCTTCAAACAAACATCCATTTAAGTCAAATTTTTGTGCACTTGATAACGTCAAACGGCTCGTCCAAATTGCACAAACGCTACAAGCATCCCGTGATTTTCGAGAACAACACGCTGTGCGCTTTTCATCCAGTTCTTGGGTCCGCTTACAGATACAACAGGGATGCCCCACACATCAACTTGTATGCGCAAAATTTTCGTTTTAGCGACAAGGTAAGCTTGCCTCAAGCAGTTACGACTCAACACAGCCAAATGGCTAAACAACAAGCGAGGCGGAGAGACGAAATACCTTCAGTGGAAAGACAGTTAAAAGCGTTAGGGAGTTAACACCGGGACCCCTAAACTAATAAATACAAATAATTAACTTTATTTACACACGGTAGTCGACTTCAACCAAGATGATTTTCAGGCGAGCTTTACCTTACTCTTAGATACTAAAGCTTCTTTGAGATTTTAAGATTTCAAGTCCGACACCCTCTACCGAGCTTAAAACGTTGTCTCGCTGATATGATATAAACCCCTAATTAATCGATAATTTTTAATACTAGAAACCTCTATACTGTTGACGGTCCCTTTATCCTAGCACGCGACCACAGTTGGAATAAGACGGTTGGAAAACAGTAAAACTTATGTTATGCCATTGTTATTCCAAACTGACCTACAGCATTCTTTCAAAAGTTTTAGGAGCAAGTAAATTAAGTAAAGTTAAGTAAATTAGTATACTTGACGTACAGAAAGTAGCTAAAAGTTGGGTTTCTTCTAACATTTTGCCTTACACCTTAATAAGAAAAAGACGGAGGAGAGTCTTTGTGCTCCCACAGTACTGGAACTTCCGCAGTTACGCCACAGATACAGTAACATTGCAAATCTTTGTAACTCTCTTATGATTAAACAAGAACGTTTAGTGAAGAGCTTAATATTTTCAATAGTTAGATATATTATTTTGAGAAACTTACAAAACAGCTTTCTTTTAAATGTTTTAAAAAACCTAATTGACAAAAAGAATATCTTGCGCTTGAGTTCGGCATCCTCTCTGGCGTCCATTCAAGTTTTGTGGCCCAAATTATTGTTGCAGATTAAGGGTATCACTTTAATTTCTCGTCTTAATTTGCAGTTAACATATTTAGGCATCCTTCCAAATGTATTTCAAAGAATCGCATTCCCGGCGTTTTCTCGATACGCATTGATCACCATAATGCACGGTGAGTGACGTCTATAAGAACGCCTGTTTTGGGAGAAGAGAAGTAATGTCCTACCAGAAAAAAATCGGGATATAGCAAATACCGCGTTTTTTGAAAGGATTTAATGTACACGAAGTTTTGCCTGCGCAGCGTTTATTGGAGTTGCCAATCCCCGCCTGTGTTACTCATTCGGGAGGAGAGGCGATTCCAGCATTCCAACGGCTTAAAATCTCTTATTTTCAACTTAAGTCAGGCACGCAAGAATGTTCCTATCCTTGCGTAAAGCCAAAGGTCCCAATGCAGCTGTAGTTATTTTTACGACATTATAGTGTATTAGGGGGATTATAAGTTTTCTTATCACACACGACATTGAATTTAATATAAACAAAGGGCAACCGCACGGACTCTTTTCTTCTTGATTTTGTTTTCAACATCAGCTTTTACGAAAATGAAATGTGATCTTTTAGATACGAACAAAGAAGCTGGAGGATCTGAGAAACCGCAAAATTGTTTATTGCCTAAGTAATCCATAGCATCATCAGAAACGCCCGTTTCTTTAGAGTGCTATAATTATCCTCAATGTCAAATGGTAAACTTCATAACAGACGCGTTTTTGGTTGCTGACAATTGAACCGTTCATCGAAAGCGAGTTAGGATTCCTTTCAGCTTCCTTTCAGCTATAGAGTTGTCAGATCTAACTAGCCATATAAATCAAAAGCAATAACTACTTTACATTTCTAATAGAACGGCACTAATGGTAATTTCCAATTTTAAATTAATGGTGTCAGTGTTTCGTTTGATAAACGTCTTTAAAGTTGATCTCGTTTGTTACCAGGGTTGTCTTTCGATCGCTAAGAGGCCAATCCCAACTGTATATAGTAACAGGCAATCAGACCAAGAATTATCCGGATAGTCGTACTCTGATAACAATTGACCGATAGAAAAGGTCAATTTAAAAATAGTATGTTTGATTTCCATCAATGGTTGATTTCAATCCTACTTTGCGCTAGAAAAATAAATCCAATACTAAATTAGTACCCTGATCATGAACTGCAGTAAGTCAGAAGCAAATGAATCACTCTAATAAAGGAGTTGACAAACTGACAACATTTTCAGTGTACTTGGATGCAGGGGTACAAGCATTTTTGTTTTAATCAATTTGTTTAGCATTCGCGCACTGTTAGCGCTTTGGTCGAAACTCAACTCTAGTTTGATACTAGAGTATCTGGTATGTGTGTTTATATTTCTAAACCTAGCCCGGCGCTTTCCATGAACCATGGTCCGCAAGGGCGTTGGAATTCAATTAAAATGTTTGCACGGAGTGGCATCCACTCACTTTGTGTCATAGCACCATTTAAACGAAAAATTGTGGCACAGCTCATACTGCATTAGAATTCAATGCCAATTTGTAAATACAGCTAGTATGGTGTCCCCAATTAGCCCTTATCGGTTAAATACATTGACACCTAAATAAAGTTCTTACTTGCTTACTTATACTTAGCCTCCTATGAAGACCTTCTTTTGGTTCGTGTCTGCGTAGGAGGCTATAACTGCATCGATTAATATTTGCACTTATCAATGTTTTGATTCATGTGTTTGACAACAGGTTGATGGGTAGCCTAATCCCATTACATGACCCTTGAAAAAGAGATGACAAGACCTGGAGTGTGGTTTAACTTATTTGCGTCGTTGAAAAGTTAACAGCATTTTTCGCACAGAACTGAAATGTAGATGAATGTGGAATTCCAACGTGCGCTATGGAGAATTCAAGTGTAGTAGGGAGTTCTTCAAATGCGTCTGCCATCTCCACATTGCCGGGACTTTCTTCTAGTGAGAATGCTGAATTCAGGGTGGTTACACTCCTTCTTTACGCAGTGATATTCCTGGTGAGCGTGATTGGCAATACACTTGTCTGTGCTGTTATCGTAAGGCGCCGCAGAATGCGAACCGTTACAAACTATTTTATACTGAACCTCGCAGTAGCCGATTTAGCGCTGACTTGCATCTGCATACCGCTTGACATCCCAGTGCAAGAGAGTAACTACAGATGGCCTTACGGTGCCGTTCTTTGCAAAACACTCTACCCACTTCAGACTATGGCTATGTTTGCGTCTGTTTTTACTTTGATGGCGGTCAGTCTCAACCGTTTCTGTGCCATCGTTTACCCTTTGAAAAACCAAATGACAAAGACCCACGCAAAAATAATAATTTTAGGAATATGGACTTTATCTGCAATGCTTGTGCTACCTTACAGTTTGGTGTTAAATCTTAATAAAGAGACAATGGGCTGCGAGGAAAATTGGCCTGCTGACCTCAGCCGGCAGGCTTACACACTAACGCTCTTTCTTGGGCAATACGTAATTCCGTTGGCGGTGATTGCCATCGCGTATTTAAAAATTGCGATCGAAATGCGCAAATGTGTGCAGAAAAGGAGGTCGGGAGCTTGGTCTAACATAGCTCTTAAGAGCACTCATCAATTGGAAGGGAAGAGAGTGGTACGCATGCTCGTAGTCGTCACGGCCCTCTTTGCAATTTGCGTTCTTCCTAACAACATCATGTGGCTTTGGCTAGACTTTGGCAACGGGGGAGATTACAAATATTTCTGGGACATGATCGCCGTCACCAATATCATACTGTTTGCTAACAGTGCTGCAAATCCAGTAGCCTACACAATATGCCATGAGAACTTCAGAGACGAATTCCGGCGGTACTTTGTGTGCGAACGCAACATTTTCAAGGCCGCTGTAGAGCCAAGCTACAAATCAATGTTTTCTGGGAAGCAACCTCTTAGCCCCTCCTCTGGCCTTCTATCTACGGTCTTATCATCGATGCATTCAATGATGAGAAATGGCGAGTTAGGACAAATACTAATCGAATCACCGGAGACAGACGTTTGATGATTTCAGCTCTGAAAACTAATACCTGAATAAGGCTGATGTTTATCAACCACGAGTGACATTTACGTTATCTCTTGCGTCCCGAGAAAAATATACTTCCGTGTAATGTCAAAACTCAGACAAAACACGAGCACTGACTTAACACAGCTGCCCAATTTGCCGCATACAAGTCAAGTTCAGATGGATTGTTTACGTTATTTTATAATTGCTTTCGGCTTTGTCCTTTGTTTTTCATCGCTTGCGTCCCGAGAAAAATAGACTTGCGTGTAATGCCACAACACAGACAAAATACGGGCACTGTGTGGACACACCTGCACAATTCAACGTATACAGGTCAAGTTCACAGGGATTTGTTGTTGTCGTTAATTAATAATCACTTTTCTTTGTCGTTTTTCATGAGGCACAAAAAGCTGGCCAACCTGAAAGGTCAGTTTGCACATGGTGTGAAACAGTTTAAAAGACTAGCTTAGCAATTCCACAACACTGAATATGTGTATGTGTCATCTGACTGAACTTAGATGGACTGATATATAGCCAGTTATCAGCGAGGATGTGTCTTTAAGGCTTATATCTTAAGCTTGTACTAAAACCTAACTGTGCAAGTTAAACCGCTTGAGTGAAAAAGAAAGAGATTACAGCTTAGAGTATCCTTTATTCTATGAAAGACAACAAAAAAAAACCTTCACCGTGTTTATAAAGATCTTTCTTTAATGAAAAATGAAGACTGTTGCAGTTGCTTCTCTTGTAACATTTTGTACGAAACACTCATAACGAGTGAAGGAGTGAAAGCGTTATGAAATGATCACCTGACGAGCGCCTATCAACAGGGGCCCCACATTGTTAAAGCTAAAAAGAAGTTCTGAGTGGCCAATAAGCAATTAAGAAGGGTCATAGCAGCAAGCATTGTAACCCGCGGATCGCAACCATCATACCTGTTTACCAGGTGCATATATTGTTTCTAGACAATAGCCTGTGTCAGTATGGGCGGCCATGGTCGGGAACAGAAAACACGGGTTTCTTGGAGAAGAATTATGCACATGTCATCGGCTTCCCCGTGGGGTCGACCCCCGAGCTAACCAGGGGGATTGTACAAACAGTCAAGCAAACTTGAGGAATTTCCCCGGGGGGTCGGGGAATCTCTCAAGACAAGGCCCCCTGGGTGAGGTGTCTCTTAGCTGATAATCCCCGTGACATCCTTTTCAAACTAGTGAATTCCCCCACCCCCTAATCTTTGATCGTAAAACAATGTCAAAATTTTCCCCTACCCTCGAGCAAAGAATCACATCCATCTCCTTATATTCCCCCACATATCTCCCTGGTAGGCCCGGGGGTCGACCCCACGGGGAAGCCGATGACGTGTGCATTATATCCGCGTAGGAGGTATTCTAAAAACAACGTATCATCGATAAAAGACAAAAACGCGATGACTGTCGCCGAGTAGTTGCTCATGGAGCGTCAACTAAAATCCCCTTAGCCTTTAACAGCATAAGGCTTGTCGTACGTTGAGGACTCGGAAACAAAGTCACTCGGTAGTTTGCAAGCTACCGGGCAGATGGAACTGTAATCGGGAATGCCGCACTGCTGTGTCGTATTTTTTCAAGGAACTATTCTTTCAACAACCTTTTATTATCACACGTTTAATCCCTCTCCTGCTATTATTTAAATCAGTGAATAAGCCGGCCAGTCTTGAACAAGCTTTCTCGAATCATGTAACAGAAAAGGGAATGATTATATCAACTTATTTAACGGCATAACGAATCGTAAGAACGTATCCTGTCAGTTAACGTCACAGACAACAGTTTTAAGGAGGAGATATACTTGAATGTTAATGAAATAAAATTGATTTTATGAAGAAATCAAAAAGGGAAACGAAGACATACACAGACAGTCCACTACAAGGTGCACGTCTTATTGGAGGAGGACTGTTTGGTATTCCTCCATTATTTCTTAACCTCCGAATTTAAGTTCAATCACCTTATAATCTTCATTTTTCTCACCTTTCCTTAAAATCACTCCCCCCACCCCCACCCCCCCAATCACCCCCACCCCCACCCCCCACTCCCCCCAAAACCCCCCTTTTCTTAACTTCTTCATAAACACTCTAAAAACCACCCAAACATTCTGAGATATGTATGGGGTTGTGTGTTAGAAACCCACGATGGCCTTTTAGCGGGATTGCATGAAAAATAAGGATAAAAGGTCAAAAAGTGACATGAAACGTGACATTTGGTTGTAATTCCGCCTACAAAAGTCATATATAGATAAAGAGTACACTAGCCTGATATATTACAGGAAACGTGCAAATGGAATTTAGTCTTCCCAACTGAATAAATGCCACCTGAAAACGCTCGGGAAATGTCTATCTACTCGTAAAGTTAGCAAAGTTTCTTAAACGTTTCAGTGGTCATTTTAAAGTTTTACGAAACCCATTATGTGTTGCTGAGTATGTGATGAGAAAAAAATGGCTTTGTGAAAATTATTTTGGGTTGTAAGGTTATTCAGACCTAACTCCATTGTCATCATTTTGAGCGTACGAATTGAAAACAATATTTACTTAAGTAAGGCTGATTACTAGTAACACATGGTAAAATAAAACAACTTTCTATCGATGGAATCACTCTTACATGAATCCCTAAAACTGACTAACTAAACACACGTAAGTATGTAGACGGTCGAAAGCAAGGGAGAATGATTATTCCAGTGAGAAAAGGGATTCAAACAAGCACTTATCAATTCTGGCATTTCACTGATATGCTCTTAAATTTTGTTTTATTCATACATAATTTTTACAGGGGTATGCCATTCCACTAACTTTAGTGATGATATAACTTATGTTATAACTTAATGTATATGATATAACTTAATGTAATTTAGTGATGATATAAGCTGCGCAGCGCCTTAAGTTTAAACACATAAAGCGCAAAAATCTAATTATGTCAGCTATGATCATTTCTGTTTCCTGTTAAGCTTGGCAATAAACGGATGTCAAACGAAAATACCATAAAACCGTAATAAACAAAACAAAACGTCGAGACATGCTAATTTACAACAGCCCCATAATTCGTACCAAGCGCAAGTTTTAACGAGTAACCAAAATATTTCACATCGTAACCATAAACCTAGCAATTACATTTTGTAGCACTAGTAGCATTATTTTCTCAGTGAGGTGTAAAATTCAGTATAATACTGTTAATAATACGTTCACGATTTTTTTTAACCGTTACGTCACAAAGTCTGAACAAAGCCGCGTGGCACAAAGGCAACACCACTGATTATCAGTGTCTGGTACTTTCTTTGATTTCAGTTAGTATTTGTTCTTCTCTGTTCTCTAAATTCAGTCTGGGTTATAAAATTAATGCGCTAAGACGTGGCTTGGGAAACGTGCATTTGCTAAGTACAGTGTAGATGAAAATGATGTATGAAATGTTGACGTCGCCATTTCGTCAGCAAACCCTCCTCTTAATCACAGAGCTGATCTTTTTAGTAATCATCATTTCTTGTTTACGATTAACTGGATCACGAAACCAATTGCATAATAATCAATCTTTCGTGTAAATTTATACCCCTAAAATAAGCGTGAATCACGAGCTGCAGGCGAGTAATTTACGAATTCTTCGAGTGTTCTTCCAACATCCCAAGTGGTTTATCAGCCTATAAATCATAGAAACTTGTGGTATATTGCTTTTATATAATAATTCAGAAGACGCGCAAAATTTCCATGAGTTTACTGGTACAATAAACCATAGCTGATTGACCAATCAGAGTGCGCGAATTGACTTTGGTTATTATATAAGTAATGGTAATAGGACTGAGTGGAGTCCAAATCGGTCTGTAATCATACGAGTGATAACAAAATTGGACGACCGCGCAGCGGGAGTCCAATTTGTTTATCACGAGTATGATTACAGACCGAATTGGACGACACGAAGTCTTACTACCAATTAATCATAAAAATTACAATTTCCGAGAAAAGAGGAAGAGCCAAGTTATAAAAGGGAAGGAAATTTTGCATTAAAAAACTGACAAAGGAAGCGTAAATTGTTTAATGTCGCTCTGAAATTGACTATGATCAAAATGTATGGTGATTGAAACCAAGGTTATGATTGGTTGATTTAAACTACAACTTTGAATGTGATTGGTTGATTTAAAATACTACTTTGAATGTGATTGGCTTATTGAACTGTCCAATAACAAACTGTCCGATAACAACTTGGCCCGTGAATTAGTGGAAAATAGGAGTTTTTTAAACCAATCACAATCGAGGAAATTGTAATTTTTATGATTAAAAGGGTTAATTGAACCTCCTTACAGCGAGACTCAGTCTGAAGTTGTTTCGAGTCAGCTTCAAGTCAATGAGGTGTACATGCCTTGGATCAAGTCGAGAGAGTTTGAACTTATCTTACAAAAACAAATACATTTGTATATATACATGCATTTCAAAGGTTTTTAACTTCTCTCTATTGTCGGTGTACGCCAGTGGCCGACAATGCAGCTGTCTGCGGATCACGCTAACACAATGATTACTGTAGATTTACATATCTGAAATCAGTTCAAGCCGACACGCAAGCTTATCGCTTCAAATACAACCTTTCTACTTCCTCATGGAACGAAAGCATTCAACATGATTAGCTCTCATGAGACGTGTGTCAGAATCGTGGATAATTTGCAACCCATATCAGTGGAATATATCCTACATTTTTCCCCACCTTGACTAAAACGTTAATCCTATGAACAGCACTCATGAGGAGATTGAAGGGCAGTGATCAGGTAAGTGACTTTGTGACAAGCCCTAGCCTCTAGTAAGTAATACGCCAAATTTGAAGGAAATGGGTAAAAGAGAAGTTTCGCCATCGGAGAAGTATCGAGACTGTTTTACCCCATTTTAAGTTGTTACACATCTTCGGATTCCATTGGCTACATTATGCCATTAATTTTCCTACTACTTTTCGTATACTTAACCTTAATATCCTTTATATACTAAACGTCTGGTATCGTAGAAACGTACGTGCGGTTAGCACGATTCTTGCAGGCTCTTCCGCAAGTGTTGTACAACATACCGGAGAACTAAACAAACCGAAGCACGCTGCGCCAAACCCCTTTGTTCGATTACCACTAGTTGATACACTTAAAAAAATTCAGTCTCACTCAACTTTTGAATTGTTTCTTGTCAGTAACAGCCCCTCGAACTCATCAGGGGCAACAACGACAAGTTTCGGTAGATATCTGTTCGGTGGAGGGTAGTTTGCCTTTGCCGGGCTTTCGGCGTCGATTAAAGAGTGCACTCGGATTTTCGTAAGTAAAACGTGGCCTAAAATATTCGCAATTGGGAAATCATTGCACCTGAGGTTTTCGGAAAGGCCGCAATTGCTGTTTTTGCCAGTCAAAAACGTCAGCTAGCATTTTCGGAAAGAAAATAGTTCCTAGAAGGTTCGTGGAAAAGTTCATTTCAGCTTGCATTTTCTCAAAGGAAGATTTTGTTCCCTAACATTAGACTAACATTTTCGGCAATTAAAATTTCAGCTAGGAAATCCGGAAATGAACTTCTTTTAGCTTATGAAAACATCACTTTAAACAGACTTCAAACACCATAAACTAAGTACTTAAAAATGCCTTTCTACAGCTTTTGCTTGATTTGGCTCTTTGGGTTCCCCTGACTCATTTCCTTGCGCAGGAAATCGTGATGAAGTAATCATCGTTGTTTTTCTGTATGTCCTGTATGGTATTAACGAAACTATCATAAAGTACATGCCATGAAATTCCCTTGGCACGATTTTGATCGACCTTGTTTCGATTCAAAGTTTGGACTGGATTTTGATGACTACCGCAATACTGTGGTCAACACTGGTACTCTTCCATTCCTCTTTCATCATGAACTGGTATCGATACCGCTTCACCGGTATCGCAGAGGTCATGGGTTTCTTTGTTTCTGTTTTAATATTTCTTTTCAGGCTTCTCTTCGCCATTGCTTTAGTAGCATCCACAACTCAGTGCGACGATGTGTACATTTACTCGAAAGAGTATCCATCTTAAGTTAGTATTTATGCCTCTTTTTCTGCACTTGTGAGATGCCTTTGGATGAACAAGTATCATAAGTAAGTGTTCATCACGTGTCACGAATGTACCAGATGGTCTTCAAATGAGTGAGACAATTCATTAGTAGCTTGCCCAAAATTCAAGCAAGTGTATTGCCGAATATGGGTACATTTGTTACATTTAAAACATTTCCACTGTTCAAACTAAGAAAAGAAAAAAGTCAGCAGGTGTAAAAGAGAAACATAATAAACCAAATTCAAACGATCACTCTATGGAGTCAACATTTCAAGTCTAGACGGAAAGATGAAACATTTATATAACAATAAAAAAACAATCCGAAAGTTAAAAAAAAAAAAAAAAAAAAGAAGAAGAAGAAAAAGCCAAATTTAGGCATTCATAATTAATGTTACGTGATTAACTACCCTTAATAAGCTTTCGGATCCACCTATGAATTTGAATTTGCGGTTTCAAAAGAAAAACCTAATTGAGCATCACATAATTTGACCTCAGTTTGTCTGGTGAAGATGAACGTGCGTGGAATATTAACACATAAAATAAAGATATGAAAATTGTTTTGGCTAATTCAAGCAGCTTCCGTGAGTGGAAATTAGATTCACCGGCGCTTTCGAGAGCCTACTGGCTAATTGCCTTCACATTACTATTACTACAACGGAAAATCCCGGCTTTAGATGAATGATGAACATTTCAATATATTTAACATTTGACAGAAACTTCTTACGCAATCTAAAAGATAATATATGTAGACAATGTCACTGCGTCCCAATAATAACTTGGATGCAATGAACTTGCTGGATGAATATTTTAATTTCTTCCCGTTCAATATCGACCGCAGTTTCAAAACATCCAATCTCGCTAATACATACACCATATTGCTCAGATCCAGAAGAGTCTGACATGTTTAAATAGTGATAAATTAAATGAAAGTGAACACTTCACGGAACAAGACTAAAAACTACTTCCTCTGGCAGCTATTTTACATAGAGCACGTATTCTGTTGATTTGAGGAAATATTACGGATAACAACCTAATTATTACACCTGCACAGAAAAATTTCGACTGCGATTTTGTTAAGATGGTAAATAGAATGAAAATGTCATCTTTCCCGGCTAAACTCCTTCATTTAATGTTCGCTTACATAACTGTGTTCCTTCCTTCGTTTGCAGCTTTGTTTTTGGTTGTAGAAAAGATATCAAGTATTCGAGCCTTCTTGGTGGAGTTGATCTTTCTGTGCGAAAAGTTCAAATTATTCGTCTGGTTAGAGGTAATTAAAGCCGATTAGAAACATTGTACGGGAAAGTACAAAAAAGGCACTTACGTTCGAAAACTGTCGCCTTTTGTTTCACCTTCTTCCAACGCAGCAATTGAAGTTTGGGTTACTCAACTTAAACGAAGGTCACCGCCTTTAGACATGTAATTCAATTACGAGCAAGTGTTGAAGAAGCTATCAGTCAAGTATATATCAGTATAAAGATCGGAAATCATGAATACGAGCACTGGCGTGCCCTCATATAGGTCATTTACGGCAGCATTTCGCGGTATAGGTGTATAACAGGTTATCAGCCTGGATCGGAGATGTGATAGACGATCTCAAGAAATCAATTACATTCAATCGAGTTAGCAAATCTGTCCTCAGAGCAAACTCGGCGTTCCTCGCTTCATTGCTAAAAGTACTATACTATTACCGTATTATAACATTGTCATTCTTATTACCAGTATATATACTAACTATCATTGGTTATTGCACACCCTCACAGTTTTTGCTTCCAGTTTCGCCATTTTTTTCCTTCTATTTTCGACAATTAGGTCACACATAAAGCGAAAGATAAAGTAATAAATAGAGTTCGCGATTCATCCATCTGATGTTAATAGAATTATTCGACCTCACTCTCGGTAAATATTCACCACTAGTCAACCTCACTAAGTAAATATCAATCAGTTGAAGTTCATGAACGACTTAATTGTGTGGAATTATTGTTTACGGTTGACGATCGGAGTGACATAATTATATATTGAAGTTTTTAGTTTCTTAAGGTGCATCATATCCCTGTATATCACTTCTTTCCTATTAGTTTCATATGGGGGAAAACAATGAAATTCGTGACTGATAATTTAATGTATATTCATGCACTTTGTCCATCTAGCTGGTATTTACCTGTCTAAAATATGGTGCAGTTTTAATTATTTCTGTTTGCACATCCTGCTGTAATTTGCATTCACAAATCAAGTTACGTGATCAAATCGATATCTGATCTTAATAATGTGTTTCAGGAGGAGAACATCATCGGACTTCTGTCGACTATAATGGTTTTCATATTGGTCTTGGATTAGGATAACTAATTTTTATAACGAATCGAAAGAGGCATGGTAAACCAAACGTTTAACACGTCGGTGGTAATCGTCTCATCAAATCACTCTGAAGAAAATGTGAACTTCACAAAATCTTACGAAATCACGCCAAAGGGAGAATTTCTCAAGTACTGGAGGATATCTCTTCTTGTTCTTCATACGATTGTTTTTATAATCAGCACCGTTGGAAATGGATTGGTTTGTTTCGTCATCCTTAGAAGAAGAACTATGAAGTCGGTGGTCAACTACCTCATCTTAAACCTGGCGATTGCAGATCTCATTTTCACATGTATTTGCATACCGTTTGATATCCCAGTGCAATACATGGGCTACGTTTGGCCTTACGGTGCGTTTATGTGCAAGCTCATATACCCAATACAGACTGAAACACTGTTTGCGTCGATTTACACGCTAGTTGCTTTAAGCCTGGCGAGGTACTGGGCCGTTGTGCACCCGCTTAAACGGCAGCTTACGAATGAAAGCGTTAAATGGGCAATCTTGGTCATTTGGGCGGTATCCTTCCTTCCCGTGACTCCATACATGGCGATGTTACGATTGAACCGGGCAAATCTAACTTGCGATGAAAACTGGGAAGGCGCGACATCGAGAAAGGCGTACACATTATCTTTGTTCCTTCTCCAATATATAATTCCCTTGGTTATCATTTCTTGCGCTCACCTTGCCATAGCTTTCGAGCTCAAGAAAAGAGCATCGAGGGAGAAAAACATTATGAGAAGAATTCAGATCGAGGAGGCGCGAAAAGTTTCAAGAATGCTCACAACAGTGACATTCTTGTTTGCAACTTGTGTACTGCCGAATAACATTTTATGGTTATGGCTGGACTTCGGCGCAGCGGATAAACACTTTGTTTATTTTTGGGAGTTCTTATCATTCGGTAACATCATTGTGTTCTCCAACAGTGCTTTGAATCCTATATGTTATAGTATGATGAACAAGGTCTATAAAAACGAAATGCGGCAAATACTACTTCACTGTCTTAAACGGTCTAATGGTGTTTAACGAAAGTTCAGGAAACAGCGGATCTAATTTCTTTTATGTTATTTGTTTAGCTGATTCATTTTGTAAATACATTTGTTACCTTCAGTTTGTTCGTTGGTTTGCGGAAATGATTGCTCATGATTTGACAGCTTCAACAATTCAAGCTTAATATCAGCCTGAACAGAAGACAATGACAATGGCTAATCAATACAGAGGTAGCCGAAAAGAAATAATGCTTGACTGTATGGAGCTCAAAAATTAATGATAATTATTATTCTAATTAAAATAAAGTCAGAGAAAGCTTACCCCGGGTGTATTCTTGTGTTTATTGTTTCTTTTAGCTCCCGAAAGCGGTTTGAAATGATTTTCCTAACATCAGTCGGTCAACTTCACCTAACGTAGAAAGAAAAAGGGAAGGACAGAAAAAGGATTCAAATTTGTCATACGAAAAGACAGCTTCCACAAAACTCGCTAACAATCCCGTTTCAAAGTGAACCATGAAGGACGGTATTTAACAGGACATTAGGAGATCAATGACTAGATCTTATGAAACTTTGACATTGTGCACAATAAGCCTTTTTCTCATATCATCACTGTCGTCTCCTAATTTTGTTTTAAAGTAAGGTCATTTTGGGACTGTGCAAGTTCTTAGGTTGCCGAATAACTCAGAAAATACAGGCTGCGAGAATGAGGAACGTTGTGTACACAGGAGTGGAAAAACACACTGTTGTACAGAACAGTGTGCAGGAGTTAAAATCGGCAATACAGCTGTGATCCGTCACAAATGAAACCAATGATTTAAAATCTCTCTCAACCTGAACCACACTACCACACTAACCGTCTTAAGTTCAGCATCTACCTCAAAGCATAACGAGGTTTATGCACAGGGCAAAATTCAACACACCCCACACCCTCCCCCCCCCCCCCCCCCCCCTACCTGGAACCCAGGCATTTGAACATTTGAAATTGGATTGTTCCAATTCCACAACCTAGCTGGCAAATTGACAGCCAATACCTCTCCCAAAAAGGCAACATTTCAAATGACTGGAACGCTGGAATGAAAGAAGACATTAAGGGTTACTGGTGTTTGGCTTTACGACAATGTACAGTGGATGTAGTGTCGCCTTTACAGCTTTTATGGAATTAGGCCGTTTAAGTCAGTTTTCAGATGAGCAAATTCAAACCGCTCACTAAAACAACAGCGTTTTTTGTTTACTTCCCTCGGGCAAAGAGAATGGCGAAAAGCCCGATGTATTCCCGTGGAGGATGTTGGGTTTTCGTTTGATCATCGGCTTATCGAAGCCAGTATTTACCTTTGATGCTTGTAAAACTTCAAATATTTTTCTCTCCTTTGACTTTCTAACAGGACAATCGAAGACATTCCGACAGCTCAGTGGCTTCGTGCCGACACCTCCAATGCCTTTGCAAGTGACAGAGGACCTGACGGAATTACGGCCAAGAAACGGAGGAAATGTAAACCCTTCTTATATCTTGTTCTCCGTTTCCTCTGGAGTAACCGAATTGAGTTTATCACTTGTTTCCGAATTGAGTTTAACACTTGTTTCCTAGCAGATTGAACCAATCGCTGTATGAAACCCTTTGCAGCGTGCAATTCAAAAGACTGAAAAGTCAAACGCGTGGCACTGTTATTGCCATATACTTTTAAATTTATGAAATAGCAACGAAGGCGAGATGAGAAAATTAACTTTACAAATTAATCAAAAGATGGAAGCCAGAGACTAACTTTCCCGGGACCGAATCAAATTGAAACTCGAGACATAAATCTAGACTATAGCTTAGGTATAGCGCTTTCAAAACGAAAGTAAAAATTACACTGCGAAGTCGCAGTCGAAGTCGTTTTTGTTCTAATATAAATCCTTTCCAACGTGAATAAAAAAGGCACCGAAACACAAACATTCGTCAGGTCTCATTAAGTAAGTTCTTTTATTAATTCTTCCTTTTACATCTCAGATCTATAACGTTTTTAGCAAATTGTTTACACTTCCTTCAACATCTGCGGGTCACAAAAGACCTGCTCCCAATTGGCGCTGGTAGCTGAGTTCGCTGCAGGAGCATAAAGACTATAGGTCTGATACGCTGAAATGGTTTTTCCATGCAACAAAGAGACCTCCTGGGGGCATCTTCACTGTGGTTTATTTCCAGCCGATTCACCGAGACTCGAGAAAACAATTTCCAAGCACTTATATGCAGAATAACAACTTTCAATCAATAATTAACAGACTTGGTTTCCCTCAATTTAAATACAAATGAACCTCAAATTAAAAGGCCGTCATTGACACAAGGGAAGAACATATTCTGTTCGAGCAATAACTTTCTTGGACTAAATATATTTATCATAAGACGAAAAAGGTGAGTAAAGATTTGTATATTACAGTCTCCAATAACAGTTACGATATGGTTGCTCTGAGTTTTTTATCGTTTTTTATCGATAACATTGTCGCTATGGAAGATCATGAGCGGGTTTGAAGCTGGTTTTACCTTCCTCTTCCAAGGCACCGCAATCCCCGCAATTTCCGCGTACGTTTGACCGAAGATCGGTCACGGGGAGTGACACCTGTAAGAAGGCATGTGAAAAACGAAATTTCTCCAGGAATCTGGAGATTTTGCCGAGAGAGCAAGAAAAAAAAATCGGGAAATTTGAAATTCTTACGGATCATCGAAAAAATAGGGAGAGCTGAGTTTACACAAATTATTACTAAAACAGTGTTTGCCGAAGAGTCAGTCGTCGTGTCAGTCTATTTATGGCGACATAACAATTGTTGCTTCTCCTGGAGAATCAGTTTGTAGTATTGTGTCCTGGTTAGCAGCGGACTAATCATACAGGATGATCCTAGACACGTTCAGGTTCATGCCACAAAGTGAAAACTAACGAGCAGACGTGTCTGGCTTTTTATGACGCTTTTCGAATTCTTGACACCGATATTAGCCTACTGGTAAAAGCTAAAATCAAACCAACCATATGAAATTTAAAAGCCCGTAGTGCAAAGGAAGGGAAGAAGGACGGGGGGGGGGGGGGGGGGGGAGGTATTCCTCAAACAATTCCCACGTGCAGTGTGCAGCCCGTTGGTTTAACGCTATTGGGGAGCTTTAGCAACGACGACGGAAACGGCAGCGCAAACTTCATTTCAAAATATAAATTCTCATTTTGGTGACTCTTTCACAATTCTTACTTGTTTAACTCGGAAAATGTTGGCGAACTATCCACCGACTAAATTATTTTGAACCGCGTTAAAGTAAGCAAATTTCCTATAATTTTAAAGTCAAAGTTTCTCGCTACTATAACATGGAACCCTGAATTCGATCGCAATTTAATTCAGACCCTTCCCGGAACAAAACGGTTATTAGCCGTATTCATTTATTCGTCTTGATAGCACTTTCACGAGATACCAACTGGAATTGTTTTATTATAGCCGTTACACTTTGCGTGCCGCTTTGGAGAGACAACAACATATTTTCGTGACAGCTAGCCACCCGACATCACCTGCCAAAGCCAGTTGAATTCAAGGACCTGTTAATTTGAGTGATGCAAATGGCCTCTTCTTAATTATGTGGAACGGCAAAGCCACAGCAAAGGCAGCTGCCGTTAAGCTATTTACTCAGTTGTCAGACCTGAGAGGAAATCATAATTATAGAAAACATGGGAAGTATATTCATTAAGAAAATTAAGAAACTTCCACGATAGGTTTGCGCTGCTTCCATTACCACATGTGGGGAAATACTACACGGGATGGTCAAACAACGTGTAAAGGCGTAAATACGATATTACGGCTGGCCAACACCTACCTTCTTCAGGTTTATTTCAGAAGGAAAACGCGAGTTTACATGCTATTTATATTTACCGTAAATGACATGAAATAGTACGTGATGTGTCAAAGCTACAGGAAAATAACAAGGCAACTAAAATGATAAAAAGTTTAAAGCCAGAAAACTGAACATTACAGGTTCTCCTTCGATAAACCTGAAGAAGGCTGTTGTTGGTCAGCCGAACTATCGTATTTACGCCTTTACACGTTGTTTGACAAGCCCTTGCAGTATTTCCCTACACTGATTTTACTATTTTTTGACTGATCACGATCTATCTTTGATCCAACGTAGAGCAAGTTTGATCGTTCACGGTTTTTTGCAGTGGTTTTCATAACCTTATTTATTTATTTATTTATTTATTTATTTATTTATTGTTTACTTAATCAAAGCCCATGTAGAGTGAACAGTATAATTTAGAGTTCTTGAACCGTGCATACCACTTCAGCCTTTATTCAAGGCATGATGGACGTTCCGTGCAATTAAACTCTGAATACGAAACAAAATGAGGCGGCGGGAATTAAACAACAGATAACAGGCTCCATAAGTTCGGAAAATAAAAGATAATGTTACGAAGTATGGGCCAGTTTGCTCTAAGAACTGGGGTTCTCCACCCACTTGATATTTTAGAACCCTTTTCAGGTTTGCAGTGAAAGAAGTATTCAAAGGAGCTGATCAGTTGTTAAATCGCTGTGAAAAAAGAAACACTTTCATGATTTGTGGTAATGCGGCAATTTCACAGCTCTAAAATAACCTCTTGAGGATGGGAATTTGAAGTAATTTAAATAAATCTTACATAATTACGGCCCTCTTTCAGAATAAATGGCATGGCATCCCTTTCACTCCCAATATAAGATTGCAATATTTCACGTTAATCAGCCGTTACAAAAACCTGAATATTTCATACCATTTTTTATAAAATATTTAAGATAGTACGCGCCCACTCATTGGTCAATAGGTGTGTTTAGATGAGAGTATGTAAACACGGTTGTGACGTCATGCTATTTGTGTTTCCCGGTACAATTTGAAAACATTTCAAAGCTTTCGCAAGACTCATAAAGCAATTTCAAGTACAAATATCAAGGAAATTAAAAAAATATTGCCAAATTTCGATTTGGGGTTTAGTTATCTCTTCCCCCGTGAGCCCGAGGAAACAAAGCAAAAGAAAAACCACAGCGCTTTCCCTGCCTCGATGATCGTGAGCTACACGAGCTACAGCGAAGCTAAGAGGACAAAATATGCAACAAAATAGGCAGTAAACGTTTTTCAAGGTAATTTTTGCATTAAGCACTACAACAAATTCTCTATAAGGCATTCTTTATTTTATAAAATGTACACGAAAACGTACACCAAACTAAGCGTATATGCTACAGACTGAGAATGCTTCAAATCAAACTTTGCGCGGCCGATCGGTTGCCTTGTTTTGGCTGTCAAATTAGCGTAAAATGTATTTTCGCTGAGACCCTCTCAGCTTAAAAATATACCCCAACCTGGATCCGCTGCTTGGGCTATGATTCCTATCCAGCAAAACTTTACAAGGCGCGATGAGCGATTCAACTTCTCAACCTTGTTCTCGGGCTGCCAATTCGGGCAAGTTCACGCCACTTTCAGAGGCGGTCAAGCACAGTGCAATTCATTTCCAGCTTAAACAAACTTCTCATCTTGAAGTTCTTTCCTTACCGATTCGTATAGTTTGGGCATTTCTTCTGGTTCTCGCCGAGCGTTCGGTATTTTTCTGCACGATTTCAGAGGAATGAAAGCTTTGACCAACATGGCGCTTGCATGAGGCTTGCCAAAATTTTCAACTTGATTTTCACTTTTATAACGCGAATTCTGATTGGTTCATGTGCTGTCACTTGCGCGTTATGATTGGCTAGTGGGAAATACGATTGTTCAAAGCGTGTATTAAGAAAATCTATTTCAATCAAGAAGTAAATAAACACATGGTCCCTTCTTTTGTCGAGTTACTTTTTAGAAATATTTTGTAAAAGCAATAGAGGACTTTTTTCCGTGTTTACATAGCCTTATATAAACACTCGGGGGGTTGGGAGAATTCTCGAAAGTTATGCAAACCCTCGACTGCGTCTCGGGTTTGCATAACTGTCTCGAATTCTCCCAACCCCCCCCCCCCCCCCCCCCCCTCGTGTTTATATGAGGCTATGTAAACACGGGAAAAGTCCTCTATTGCTTAAATAAGATACTAGCATCTCCGGTGTAGTATTTGAATGCATACTGACGTTTTACAGTCACGTTACCCGAAAATAAGGGTCATTATTTTTCTTTTTTTTAGTTCTATACAACCTGTTATGAAGCTGAAGAAGCGACAAGCTAATTTTCGCTCACCACTCCATGATAACGAATGAAAGCAGCAATACTCATAATTGTCAACAAACGGTGTAGTCTAACTAACGCAAGCCTGGGGATTAGTGGCATTTGATTGGGTGGATTGCTAAATAATAATGAGTGTAATTATTGCTTT
>JAEMWC010000099.1:335000-407500 GCA_016490735.1 Pachyseris speciosa
AATATTAATAAGCGATATGATTGATAGTCAGTGACACGGGTCCAGACATTCTCATGAACCTGTGTTTGGTTGCTTAGAAATATCACTTATGCACCAAGGAGCCATCGTGCACTCTTCAAGGCAAAGCAAGGGGTTCAATTTAATAAGGAAAGCATTCATTTCGTGGACGGGTTTTGTAGGAGAGATTAAAAGTGTTGCGACTGTATAAGGGCTAGTCGTCTGACAGGTCAGGCCAGGTCAGGACTGAAACCGGATCGTTTGAATTCATCGTCACTCGCCAAACTCTTTTCTAACTTTGTTGACATAGTAAAGACTTGTCAAGTTATGCATTATGCCGCCATCAGTAACAAAGAGATCATAAGCAATGAACCTTGATAGTTAGCACATCGTCCTGTTTAGCTTCCTCAGTCGTCAAGGAAAAACAACTCAGCTAGCCGATTGTAAGGTGAGTGCATGTTACAGCCGAGTTTACATAAGATGGACCAAATTAGTGTTTAACATAACTGGGTGGTTTTCGCTGGCGAAAGAAGCAATATACACATCAGGCCTCGCTAACAAAGACCCCAAAGAGAATTTGCAACACGGGCACGAGAGCAAAGATCAGAACATTTTTTCTGGTTGTCTTTCCGCTTCGGTTTCCGCATAGTATGCCATTATTTTGCGCTTGTTCTTTCCCTTGAGACACTGCAAAACCACGCCTAAGCATCGCATACTGAGGTAGTGATACAGACTCGTGCACAGAAGTGCAAGAGAGCAAATGTTGAGTGTTATTCTTGTATAACTTCCTCACACTAGGAGTTAGTGCGGCTTGAGCATACAAGCACCAACGTAGGTTGGCTTATTACTTCCTTTCGTGTGCTTGTT
This sequence comes from Pachyseris speciosa, assembly GCA_016490735.1. Lineage (NCBI taxonomy): Eukaryota > Metazoa > Cnidaria > Anthozoa > Scleractinia > Pachyseridae > Pachyseris > Pachyseris speciosa. Next base: position 335,865 of record JAEMWC010000099.1, read on the forward strand.
CTTCTTCTTATGTCTATAAAAGCTGCGTGGTACGTACGTAATTTGTTGCCTTGCACGTTAATAGCTACTGTTGACACCAGCGTTGTTAACATGTTAAATACTGTGTTATGAAAAGGAAAATAGCCCAGTAAACTTTGCGTCTCTTGGTCGGAGTTTAAAGAACAAACACACCGGCTGAAAAAAGACATGAACATTTACAATTAGTTACAAACTACGTTTCGGTCGCCTATTTGTCCGGTAGTTAGAGACCAGCGAGAACGTACGTTGACTGTTTGTTGGAAGGTAGAGGTTGCAGTGTGGATGAACTAAATATCTCATTTGTCTGTTTACCAAAAACGTCGGTACAGATAATGGAAAACCTTTTTAACTGATAACAAAAGCATATTAGCACTCAAACGGCAAGAGACATATACACTGTACAACAATACAAGTCAATGTGTGATGCCCTCTGCGTGCATGGAGGCCGGTCACTTTGAAGTTGAAGTATGAAAGGAGACGATGTAAATACCGGTAAACCCTCGTGAACCAAAAATGAAATGCGTACGTGTGGCGGTATCCCACCGGCTGTTATTTGGTGGCATCTATAATGACCAGAATTTTGCAGTCTATTTTATATTTAACAAATCGAATGTGGTTTAGCGTTGTCTATACTCTTATCGACAACGATATTCGTCATCACAGTGGTCAAAATGTTGTGGACTCACGAGGCGCAGCCGAGTGAGTCCACAGCATCCCCCCCCCTCCCCCCCCCGGAGAGGGATCTACAGTGTACGTGCCGTATAAGTTTCAGCATGGCGACTCTATAGAACTTCGTGGAGTACCTGCAAACTTCGTACATCAACGATTCAGATGAGGTATAACGTCCTTAATTGATTTAATCAAAATATTTAGTTACGGTATCAAAACAATCTTAAGCTCGGCCTCTTGAGAATTTTTTCGCAAATGGACCTAATATTGGGGTATCAAGTATCACTCACTTTAAAACAATCGCCAGCGCTCAAAGGCTCAGTTATTCAACCACGCCAATTCCAAACGCTTCGAGTAAGGCGGCTTTACTCGACGAGCTAACGTGTTCACCAAGGAACAACAAATTGACTTGATTTCCGGATTAAAGGAGGCCTTAGTCTCGGTAAGTAGGGTCGTCAATTGCTTATTCCTTTTATATTAATTAACTGCAGTCTCGATCGGTTTTCAAATCGGGTAAAGGTGAAATGGTTCAGTTGCTTTGGCTCTCCACTGCGTTCGGTGTGCAAGTTATTCAGAGTTATTACATGGCTAAAGTAGTTGGCTTTAAAGTTAAATGCGGCTAATGGCACACGGAAACAAAAACGGTAGAACCCACGGTAATGTTCGCAAATGGTCGATTATCTTGTGTACTGTAATTGATCTCATCGAATGGCCAACAGCGTATTCAAGAAAACTGTCTTGATTTGAAACTAATTGAAAGTAAACGATGGACTCGATAACAGAACAAGCGACAAACATAATCACTGCAGTCAATCCACAACAGATGCACTGACAGTGGTGGGACAGAGAAAGATACTGACTGAGGAATTTTAAGTCACGAGGCCCCCCGGGTGGTACTACTTTATATGGCCTTAACGGGGAGGTGCGGACCGATATGATACAGTATACGGGGTATCGCCGGCTACAGCTGCTGTTCGCCTTGTCTTCTCAGCCAACCACGGTCCTGTGGAGTATACACGGCCCATTTCATTGCCAATGCATTAAAATACAGTAAGAAACTAGCGTATAATTATTTCATTCTAGTCTCAAACAGGGTATGATTTTGGATTAAACGGGATAGGGAAATCAGAGAATTCAGCACCTGGGCCGCACCTCCCTACCCAAGCATCTGTTGAGTACCCCTCGGGAGAGGCATGCGTTAAGTCTCGACATTTTTCTAACTGGATGAAGGGAGATCAACAAAATCGACCCCTGTCAGTTTTGAATCAATTCTAAAGCACGTTCCTGCATCTATAAAATTTGTTGATAAAGATAACTGTCCGCGCTCCTTCAAATGAAAGCTTGGTAATTTTTACAGCGATTTGGAAGAAAAAATATATCTTAAGAAGCAGTAGCACTGGTATGTAATATCTGTATATGTGATAAGAATGTACATTTTGCTGCATTACAACGTGTCGCAGGGTGAGTCAAAATACTAACAAATAGAGAAAATATAGAGCAATGCAACACGACAAAAGAAATTGACTTGGTTTCCAACACTATATATATTATAACTTTGGGGTGACGCACACGCAATGAAAAACCGTATTTTTTCTTCATGAACAAGCGACTTGACCATCTCGGCATGTTTGCACATTTAGCTGAGTGCGATTATGTTATTTAACTCACCATGTGTTGATCTATCTTCCTATACTCGTCTTTCCGTTTTCTTTATTTGTGAATTCAAGTATTACGGTAGCTCATAATGTTGACACTAGCAAATACCGACTGAGTACATGATTGTGTAACACATCGACATGCAAAATGTTAGGGCCCTGGTTCGGTACCCAAGTATTTATCGGTTACAGCAGTTGCAAGTATGTTGTTCAGTTGAGCCTGCGGTATCAATTTACGACAGTTTCTGAAGTCGTTAGCAATTAATACACGGTGATCAGGCACGCGAAGGCCCAACGCGTCTACCATGCAGACCAAAAAGTGGGGTAAGAGAGCAGTAACTTTACATTTTTGCTCAGGGGATACAAGCGGATTCAGAAGAAAAGGTCAGTCAAAAGCAGCTGTTTGCCAATGATTACGGAAGAGCAAAAAAGTGCACTTCGTGAGGAATGGAGAGGGGGTCATTGACTTATTCTAATTGGAACGTGTACCAGCTGATGAACTAGTGCCACATATATTAGATAGAGTGTCGGTAAATCGACAGATTATATCATCAATATGTCCATTGCCTTTGTGCTGAGCGTAGAAAGTCCGGTGGTTAGAGCCACTCTCCCTCCGACGTATGTCTTCCATCGCGTTGAAAAATTCTCTCACGTTCAGGTGAAGCAACAGGTACGGTATTAAATGTCTTAAAGGACTCGTTCTACCAAGCTTCATGAGTGGACTGTGACGAGAAACCGCAAAAGCGTCACATTAAAATATCTGACCAATTTCCGTAAAACGATAAAAACCCACCTTGGGCCTCGCCTGGATGGGTTTTGTCTCGTTTGATTTTGTTTCGTGAGCTATGTTGCAAAGTAACGTGCTTTAGAGCAAGTCCCTATGAAGAACATTCCTTCTCAAGTGTAAGTTTCAATCAGCTTGTTAATCAATGAGAGATTTGCTTGTCAGAAAATCAAGAACGCTAGGGTACGCGTTTCATCGTCGCCATAGTCATTTTCCAACCAACGGCCTTTATAGCTTTAGACTCTGCATCGCAGTTCTAGCGATGGAACAAAAATGGAAGTCGTATTTCCCTACAGAGTTGGCACGTATGTCCTTGTTTTTTTTCTGGGGATTTCTATATTATTCTCCCAAGTACTTCTGGAGCGCTATCGCCCGCCAATACACTTCTTCGTTGACTTTGTCGCTCCAGGCAGTTATGCTTTTCACACACAAACGCATTTGCTCTTGAACAACGCGTTAATTTGATTACCATAAATATTCTTCAATCGCCAAGTAAAGCACGCTATGTGTAACTGATCACGTAAATGTCAAAGGGCTCTGAACTGCTGTAATAGAACTTCCATTGAATCATGCTTATCAAAATATTTGAAAGCAGTCTTTAAGAGGCTATCACGATCAGGATAGTTATCAAATAACTAAAAGGTCGCAGATGCGCACTATAAGGCTGTTATAAGCGCCGTTTTTGAGCTGTGGTATGACAATTAAATTCTACTTATGTTTCGTTGATCTATTTTCTAAAATAGGTGACTACTTATTTTGTGATTTACAGGATTGTCCGTTCTGAGCCGATAAAAGCTCATATTCTGATCTGTATTATTTGCATTCCACATGGTTCCATTAGGTTACTTATAAGGGATGCTTCGAGAAACCGTGAATTCAAATATCATTCATCACTCTTCTTTTCACAATACATCAACGTATGCGCATTGCGGATATGGCAAGCACAACGATTCACTCATTCTCACATAATGATTTGGCCGTTAGCCAAAGCAGTGAAGGCAGAGAGTTGTAGGTTGATTGCCTACAATCGTTTGTTGCTATGCGGTTTTTGCTGCATTTCAGGCCACCAGTAACATTTTGAACCTAATTTATTTACCAGATACATCCGATAGTGTCGTGAATTCCCGGACTTTGTTCCTGAATGGAGACTTATCATCAGTATTCCAAATGTTTAGTTTGAGCAACATCAGGTAGGAAGGCCTTAGTCATACTCCAAACCCACGCGAACTCATACAAACCCCGAGACAACACAATCCGAGAGGCAATTTTGAGAGATCTTTGCATGAATTTGTTCACCAAAATGTGAAGTGGATCAAGCGAAAATCTAGAAAGAGCGTCTGGGAATTAGTACAATAGCTAAATTGATCATGGCATCTCATAAAAATTATAACGCTTTGGCTAAACAACGCAGGTAAATTTGTGTACGTCTGTATGTTGGAGGCAATGACATACTTGCTCCCAAACATGCAAACGTCTTTAGGATTTCCCAACTTCACAGAACCCTGTTTTCGCTATTTTTTAACCCTTGACTCTCAAACTTGGTCAATTTTCTAACGCTCTTTCCACTAGTATGAATGGATTCAAGCAACCCTGCCAATATCTTAAAATAAAACTAATAATAATAATAATAATAATAATAATAATAATAATAATAATAATAATAGTAATAATAATAAAAACAAGAAGGTGTCTATTGGAAAACATCCAACATTGTCCGCCATTTCTACTACTATTTCTGCTATGCATCGTTTTGCATCGTGTATGGATGTTAGTTCCTACTCCATGGAAAAGGCTACGTATGAACATAACATTTTAATCAAACACATCGGCCTTCTTCGCACGATTCCCGTGCGAATTAGTGAACTGAAACAAATACCGACTACATCGACAATGATAGCGCCTTGACCTCGGGCCTGCCAAATTTGTCAACAGGAAAAGTACTTCAAACAGCAAACACTGAGCATAACTTTCGCTCCGAAGTTTTAGGTATGCAAAACGGTCACTTCGTTCTTTCGTATAGATTTAAATTTAAAAACAAAATCCCATGAACGTATGCCACTTCACCTATCACTTTCGTGTCCTTAATTAGAAACATGCGCGAACTCTTTTCTTTAACCAAAACCTTCAACCTTGTGAATTATTGGAATAGCTCACTATAGTGTTTTTTTTTTCCCCAGGTTATATCGATCACTCATCGAAGTAAATCCAAAGTCATTTTATTAAGAAACAAAAATACGGTGATTTCAAAATTAGCAACGAAGACTTGTCAAGGAACACCATTGCTGGCACTTAGGTTTCTTTTTTTTTTCTTTTCTTTTTTTTTTTTTTTACTTTGAAATTCAATTCACTGCTTTCTCCAATTACATGACAACAGTGCACCGCTAAAGCGCTCAGGGAATACATAGCCTTCTCTATTTCAAAATTTCCTCGGGGTTATCATTCAATGACCGTGCTAGTGAGGCGTACTGATAAGTCAAGAGGCGGTTGTTTGCGATCCCGGTGTTGCGATCTGTTAATTATATTATTTTCTTTCCTTTTCAATCTGCCGCATGCGTATTTTTCCAAGTTTCAATGATCACACAGTAGACAAAAACGAGATGAGTACTTTCGTCGTAAGATAAACAGCAACACGTAGGTTCGAAATTCAGGGTATAAGGTGAGACCGTTCGTAGTCTTAGCTTTGATTAATACTGCACTGAACCCATTTTGGATATTCATCAAGATTTGCATTAGACAACTCAGGCCTTTTCTGAATGTACCTCACACTATGCTTAGGATCCAGATTGGATTCGGTGGCCTGACATAGGGATAGTCACACTTATACCAGGCGAGTAATCTCGCATTCGAGATCGACAGTTTGACAACACAGTTTCACAACAGTTTGATCGCTTAGAAAAGGACCGAGAAGGATCTAAGCTAATCATCCTCGGCGAGGGGTGATCTCAGATGCATCCACGAATTCCAATCTATTAATGATATTTATGAACGCACCCAAAAGATACTTGACGTCCTGACCCTCCTATTTCCGCCTATTTTGCGCGACAGCGTAAAATAAGATAGTATTAAGGCATGGAACGAAGCATGTGACTGGTCAAGGCGCGCAGTAGCAGCGAACGCGTTTAAGAGGCTCATACTACCGTAATAACCTCCTTTTACGAGCCAGCTTCAAAACGGTTTCAATCACCTGTATGTGGTTGGCTAGAATATTTCTGGCGTCGCATTTTTCTGACCACTCGGCCAGTAAACCAAATTGCGCCATTTTCGTGCCTTCTTACACGTGATTATTTTCACAAACTGGTTGCACGATTTGTGTAAAAGTAATCCTCTCGTTCCAGATAGATTTGGCAGGTTGAATTTGCTCGTGGTTTACCTGTGAGGTACCACTAGAAATGGCGCCAATCGTTTTAGATGTAGGTTCGGCGCATTGAATTTGCTCGTGGTTTACCTCAGTGAGGAACCACTAGAAATGGCACCAATCGTTCTGGATAGATTTGGCGCGTTGAATTTGCTCGTGGTTAACTAGTGAGGAACCGCTAGAAATGGCGCCAATCAGTTATGTCACGGATTCAGAATGGATGCCGGCTTACATAGATGTTGACAAAGCTTTTGACAGATTTGTTCTTCAGTTCCAAATGGTAAATGAGCATTAATAACTGTACAGTGTGGGCTGTCTACATTTCTACTGATTTTGAGGTAACGAGGCCTGTACTGCGATATCTTAAAAAAATTCTTTATACGACATGTAGACGTTAGATTTGGTTAGTTTCTGGAGCCATAATACCCCCAAACACATTTTTTTCCCTTTATTTTGAAACAATTTATTTGCCAATAATTGGGTAAAAATATTTTAATTGGTATTTTATATTTCAACAGCATTTTCCCTTTGGAGTGTTTTTAATAGCTATATTTTGGCACAGTTAAATAATTATTGTGAATGATATAAGAAATAAATCATATATGAACTGCGGAAATGAAATCCTCGTTTACTGCGAGGATCATTCTTCATTTGATTAAAAAATTATTATTAGAAAATCTCGCTATCATAATGAACAGAATCTGCACGGCGTAGTCATATGGTCTTATACACAGCATCATCATCGTTTCACAAGCACAACTACCAGCATGCCATGATTGCCAGCATGTTTTAGTTGTCACAATCATTCATAATTATAATTATATTTTCTTTTCGTTTATTTCGTTCATTTCTTTCCCTAATTAAATTGTTTTAATCATTGTGACCTTCGCGAGAGTAAAACAAATGGGACTAACCTTTGATTCTCTTCAGTAACCGAGGTATAGCGAGACAATGATTCGTTTTAATTATAAATCAGCGGTGAACTAAAATATTGAAACGAGAAAATTCATAAAAGGTTCTTTTAGATATCCTTTTAAAAACAAAAGCTTTCCATTTATTAATAAACGCTCGAGAGCAATTCATTTCTTTGTTTGCCTTTGATGAGTGTGTATATTTTACTTAATTGTGTTTTCCGTGTCTTCGTCTTTTTGTTGTTTTTTTGTTGTTTTTTTTTTTGTTTTTTTGTTTTTTGTCTTGGATGGTTTATTCATAATTTATAGAAGGAGGCGCCAGTTTAAGCAAATTGTTATTCGTAGTTCTCATGCGGAGAAAATCGGCATTGTCAAGTGTGCTTGTATGCATGTGTTCAATTATTTTTAGATCGCCTTCATTTATTTTTCATTTCTTTATATTTATTTCTCTGTAAAAAGAACAGGTGTCATTTGCCCCTGGCTCAGACAGCGAGGAGTACTTGGTGGAAAATCTGGCAACTCGCCAGTGAGTAACTTCTGTCTCATTTAAGACAGTGTTGAGTGAAGTTGTATGCAACTAAACCAGTGGACAGAGGAGTTTTCATAAAAACCAACAATTTACTTTTCAGTTAAGATAACAGTGGTTGGTGAAAAGTGTCAGAACATCGCCACTCGACACCGACATGGAAATGAACTCAACTTCATCAAACAGCTCAACACTTAAACCACAAAGCGCTGACAACGCTTCAGAAGCATTTGCTGGCGAAACTCCCGCCTTTAAGGCAGTCAAGCTATCGTTGTACACCATAATCTTTCTCATAAGCGTCATGGGTAACACTTTGGTCTGCATCGTGGTTGCCCGACGAAGACGTCTGAGAACCGTCACGAACCTGTTCGTGTTGAATCTTGCGGCTTCAGACCTCGCCATCACCTGCATTTGTATTCCGTTTGATATTCCAGTACAAGAAAATAACTACAGATGGCCTTACGGAGGGTTCGCGTGTAAGTTGATATGGCCGCTCCAGACGGTGGCTATGTTCGCCTCGATATTCACTCTAACAGCTGTAAGCCTTAATAGATTCTGGGCGATCGTGTACCCGCTGCGGAAACAAATGAGGAAAAACCACGCCGTTTGTGTTATAGTCACGATCTGGGTCATTTGTGTCATACTCACAATGCCATATATGTTTGTTCTACGTCTGGACGAGACAACGATGGAATGCGGAGAAAATTGGCCGGGAATAAACTACAGAAAGGCTTACACAGCTTCATTGTTTGTTCTGCAATACCTGTTGCCATTAACGGTGATTACACTTGCATACCTCAAAATTGGACTCGAATTAAAACATTGCACAAACGTAAAAAACGCTTTGGCTGTCAACGCCGTCTTACACAAGGCACACCGAACCGAGGCTCGCAAGGTTGTGCGCATGCTTATCGTCGTCACCCTCCTCTTTGCAATCTGTGTCCTACCCAACAACGTCATGTGGCTTTGGCTGGATTTCGGTAATGGTGCCTACTACGCTCATTTTTGGGACGTGGTTGCGTTCACGAATATAATTTTATTTGCAAACAGCGCGGCAAATCCGATAGCATATACAATCTGCCACGAGAATTTTAGAGAGGAATTTAAGTTGTACTTTACCTGCGATCCCACGATTTTCCAAAGCATGGCGGAGACCACTTTGACATACACAAGGACTCGGTTCAGGAGTCTGACAGGGTCTGAGAAAATCACGACAAAGAGCCAGGCTATTGAAAGTGGAGAACTATTAGTGATTGATGCTAAGGAGACTGTCATCTGATTGGAAACTTGATTACCATGGTTGTTTGCATTAGCAGACATTCAAAAAGACATTAGGTGATCGATACAAAAGAGACTGTCATTGATTGATGACTTAATTACTACTATAATTGTCTCCAGTAGACATAACCCTTAACCTTGATTTACCTTGATCCGTGTTGCTAGTAAGTGAAGCGCCTTCGAGTGCACCCTATTGCATATTAGTGCTGTTGTTTAGTTAAACAAGTACGTTGCCCAGGCTTTATCTAAGAGCACTAATGAACTCAGCTACCTTCAAGAGGCAATTCAGTGTAACGACTAGTAGTCTACTTTTAACTAAACTGTTCCGATGACTAGTTGGACGGTGGATTCGGGAGTGCGTGAAATGCCTTTAGAAAACTCAAGCTTTAAAATTTCATACTCATGCTTTAAAAACGTGCAAGAACACATACATAACAATAAACAGCAACAGAGGAAAGCCAAACTCAATCAGAAAATGAAACTTTCCTTCCTTTGTCATATGCGGGAACCGGATGTCTTAATAGTAGAACTGAAAAGTGTTTCGACTCCGTTTGAGGTCGAGCCTGGCCCCCATCCTTGGCTTCATCTCCATTTCTCCGCCGGCCCCCTGTGAATAACTTGTTGGATATACTGGCCAATTTTCCTTGTACATCCTAAGAAGAGGCTTTTTTTACAGACTACCCTTATCTCATGCCGCCTCCTTAAGAGCATTTACCGCACCTTTTTCCTTTTACGAACGCTGCAAACGGCCCATGTACGAGTAACAAACGGTGCTTTTCAGAAGACTGCGTAGTTCGCAAGATTCTTCGCGCAGGTTGGCAGACTTCTTTTTTACCCCTACTGCCCCATAGCATACTGGGCGAAAATTTCTAGCAGAAATAGCCATTTTACCATTGCATCCCCAGTGACCTGGCCTTCATGAATGGAAACGAGGATGGCGGAGACCTGTTTTGATTCAGACCTCACTGCTTCTCTCATGTAAATCAGGTTATTCTTATGGTAACTAGTCCTCATTTGCATGAGAAAGACAGATGTCTGTATCAAAACAAGGTCACCTCCAGCCTCGCTTCCACTCAAAGGCCAGGTCACTGAACACAAAACTGTAAAATGGGCTATTAATACGCTAAGATTGAGGTAATAGGGAGCTTAAGCAACGAGGACGGGTACGGCAACGAGAACGTCACAAAACAATAGGTTTAATGAGTAAAAACAATCGCTTTGCACGTGTATTTTACATTTGGGTACATTTCTTTGCCACCCTCTGCAAAACAACAACGTGAAATGACCAAGTTTTATGTTTTCTCGAAAACGTGAGCCCATGACGGCAAATTTTCTTTTTCCTGAATTTGACGCCGTAACGATTTAGCCTCTGGCGAATTCGCCAGTATTTTGCAAGTTAGACAAACTGGAATGATCGGCCAAAGAATTACAAAAGCGATAAGTTAGATGTTGGCGTCTTTGTTGCTTAAGGTCCCTAATGAGGTGAGGGAACGGGATAAGGAAATGATTCCGCCGGAGGCGCCGTAGCACATTTAAAGCGCTTGGCAAACTTAGCATTTGCCGAGAGTATCAGGAATTTTTCTTTCCTTTGGGCTTAAAATGTCAACATTTTACGAGGAATGTATGCCTGGGTGGCAACTATTTCCACCCAGCCATACAATTCCTTGTAAATACCACAGGTTCTAATTTTTCCGACAATATTCAACGTATCGGATCGAGTAATATTCAACTGGTTACAAAGAGTGACAAGCTCTTTTAGTCTGTCCATTTCTTCGTATACGTTGGTCGTATATATGCAAATGAGAAAAAATGTAAACAATTACCTCAGCAAGATTCTCCTTTTCTTCCAGCGCGGCAACTTACAATGCATATCAACCACAGGAATCTAGGCATCATCAAGACAAAATAATAATAATAATAATAATAATAATAATAATAATAATAATAATAATAATAACAATAATTTTTAATAATAATTTATTCAAGAATATCATGAAGAACATATTTACAAAAAAACTATTTCCAAGGATAAATGCTGTTTAAAAAAAACGTACTCTCAAATTTTTATGTACACTTTCAGCAAAACTAAAATTTTCGTATTTCGAAATTGTTGTGTCCATGTTAAACATGAAGTTTTAAAATATTTTAAAAATAGTTATGGGTCGGCTCCAGAAAATGTGACAAAAAAAAAGTAGCCTAAAAAAGTCGAATAAAAATGTTTACAAATATAATAATAATAATAATAATAATAATAATAATAATAATAATAATAATAATAATAAAAATAATAATAATAATAATAGTCGAGATACAACGACACCAAAACGTTTTTAGGAGGCAAAGGTCATTCAAGCATCGCAATGTTCAACATCAGATCCCCTTGGGGAACAAGAGGTGGGGGGGGGGGGGGGAGGGGAAGAGGGATGTTCGTCCTGGACAGTAGCCCATCACTTGGAGCGTACAACTGCCCTATATTCCTGTCACGGCGTTTTCACAGACCAATAGGCCATTTCCGAATTACCTTTGGCCTCTTTTTCAAAGCGAGTCCTGGTGCTCATATTTCATATGAAAATTAGTTGCCATTCACATGCAAATGTAACTCATTTTCATATGAATGGAAACTAATTTTCATATGAGAAGATGAGCACTTGTTAATTGGACTCACTTTCAAAAGGAAGCCAAAGGTAATTCGGAAATGGCCTATTTATTTTTAGATTGAATTTCCCGCCAATATCAGATTCCCACATGAGTCCCGATGACCAATCAAGAGTCGCTGCACGTGCCACAAGAATCTGCACGTTGTGTTTCTTTCATTAAATCTATTGTTATGTGGCGCTCTCGTAGCCATTACCGTCCTCGTTGCCCTTTTTCGCGTGAAAAGAGTCTAAAATAGATGGGTCTCTAAAAATGCCCTGAGATAGGCTTAGTATGGAGTTGTACGCTACTAGTTATGGGGTCCTGGCCTGGAATATCGATGCAACGGAGCTGCAGTGCAGGCGTGGGACCTGGTAACAGGTGTCACAGAGAATCTTGCGTGACCGGCAGCTGCATAACAAATATAACCGTCATGGCGCCCTTTGGTACAATGTTTACTACGTTTCCACTTGCCATCTGCCTTTTCTGTTCTATAAAGGCAGAGAATATACTCTTAACTCCCTTGTTCGGGAGCAGTCACTATCTCTTGTTCAAGCATATTGCAGAAGAACTGGGAAATCGAGGACACAAGGTGAATATAATCTGAGTAGGTCAAGGGAAGCACGTTTATCAGACTAATCACATTAGCTATTTACAATATTTATCCCTCGTGGCTAGATTTCTCGATTTTCGTTTCTCTACCCTACCCGCTTCTTCATAAGAGAGTTAACCTGTAAACGTAAGGAAGGATTATAAATTATATTATGGACACCAAGAATGAGAATTCGTGGTTGCTTTATCGAGAAGCTCTCTTAATTTGACAATGTTTACATCCGATCGAAAAGTACACACTACTGCAGAAGAGTAAATTTCAATAAAGTTCACATAACAGGTATTTTACAAGGAACTGCACACACTAAAAGCATTTTTAGCTGGTGTTCGGCTAGCACAATAAAGAGCAAGCAAGCTATATTCGATCACTTGTAGATTGAATCGCTGTGGGTCACGTTTCAATATTGTGTCTCTAGCGAAGATTTCGAGCGGTGCTCGGAGAGCTTAATAACAGAAAACTAGTCCACCTAAGATTCAGTGATTAAAACGGTTTTGGTCAACACAAATTGCATAAATTAGGCTTCTTGTCACCACTCGAGACAACCGAGAAAGAAATTTACATAAGACGCGTTATTTGTCACGCAACGACTACTAACACAGGGGAGCAAGCTCTTTCTTCAAGAACAAATAACTTCCGAAGCTTGCGACTGATCGATTGAACCGCGCGACGCGTTTTGAAGGTGTATTTTAAGAATATAGGCATACAAAATCATATTGACATGACGTGACATAATCATGAGCCCAGAGAGAAACAACGACTTGCTACACCGGATATGTATTACAGCCGCTTCAAAATAATAAACATCAAATGTTCAAGCACGCAACCGTGGACAATAATCCTGCTGGTATACGTTGGATCAAACTGGTGATCTGACCGGCGTAATAAAATTAACAAAGAGTATAAAAGCAAGGGCCGATACAACGTAGAATGGTTTTAAGTTTTGTGTACTATATTTCGGCTGGCCAAACCAGCATTCTTCAGGTACAATAGTTGTGAACTAGGATGCCTAACTTTTTTTTTTTTCTTTTAAATGGGTTTCAGCTTCAACACTCTTTAGAAAAAAATATATATTTGTCTAAAGCCGTAAAACGACGTACGCGAGAAACAGTTGGAAGGACAGCTGTTTCGGCCTTGTTAGGCCTCATCAGCATGGCATAGCTAATGCTCAGGCTCAAGCTGATGAGGCCTAACATGGCTGCTAATGCTTGGGCTCAATCTTTGCTTTGGTAGATTTAAGGGGTAATGCCTGCTACCATGTGGCCTTAGTGCCTTTTAAGTGGCTCCAGCTTACTTGATCACATTAATTTGTGAAGTATCCTTGTCACTCCAGCCACATCCCACAAGCTTTACGTTCTCCTTGTAAACAGGGCCTAAGATGCGTAAACCGTATGCGCAGTAAGAAAAGGAGGCAGCATCCTTAACGAACAAACCAAACAACTAAAGCTAAACTTAAGGTCCTGGCAAACGAGGCCACATTGTTCTTCATGGTGTTTCTTGGGTGAGCAAACGAGCGGGACACAAGTCAAATGTTGTGCTTCCATGCAGTGCAAACTGGGAAACATTTGTTGCGGACACAAAATGTTTCTGAAAAAAAATCAGAAATATTTTTTTTGTCTCGGACACAAGTTTTGTTTCCGCAACAAATGCTGCGTGCGCGGGCAATTAGGGGAACATTGGTGTCCGCAACAATGTGTCCTCCTTTGCCAGGCACTTCAAATGCTTCAAAACCGTGAGAACGTAGTTATGTTCCGTTAACGCTGCCTAATGATTGAGGAAAGTTCGTTTAGTTGCAAACCTAGTCTGAAACAGCTAGGGGTTCATAATAAAGACAGCTATTAATATTCAATAAATAAACTTCTGGTTCTCATTTGTCCCCTGTAACCAAGGTAACGATGCTTATAAACTCGGCACAGCCTTTCAAGGCCAGTGACAAGTATTCAACTCTGGTTTATCAAGTTTCTTACGAGCCTGGCTGGGAAGAGAAACAGATAGCAAGCAGCATGAAAAAGGACAGCAACGAGACTAAGGATCAAGCGTCCGGCTTCGAGAAGCTCAATAGCATCGGTGAATTACATGCGAACTTTTGCCGGAGTTTGTTAGAATGGGAAGGTATGTTTAGAAGTGTAATAGCATTGGACATATACTAGGTACCACAAAAATTCTTGTTTTCTTTTGTTTTTGTTGTTTTATTTTTTTTGTTGTTGTTTGTTTGTTTGTTTTGTCTTTTTTGTTGTTGTTGTTGTTGTTTTTTTGTGCTTTGTTTTGTTTTGATTTTTTTGTTTCAAGTTTCAAGGCCCGTGCATTGTTAGGGGGCGTTTATACGAGCCTTCAAGCAACTCCCTGTAACGTACAAGTGGATGGAAATGACTTCACACCACCACCCCTCCACTCCCAAAACATCTCCGTCTCCTTAACGGCTTTTGTTGTCTCTGTTGTTGGTGGTGCTGTTGCTCTTGTTGGTTGTTTGTTTTCATGTCTTCCCTTTGTTTTTTTTTTTACATTTTTATTCGTGTTTCCTTGTAAGCGTCCGCTGTTTGCAGAAGTTGAGCGTTCATTCCTTCGAATTTCAGATATTAGCAAACCTTGCTAATAAGCCGGTTTTTAGATTTCGAGATACTTTGCATGGAAAATTTAAAGCCCTGGCCAAACGGACTCACAAGTGGACCCAAGTTTTCAACTTACGTCTACTTGCGAGTCAGTTTGGCCAACGCAAGTCTCTACGAAAGTAACAGCTTGCGGGTACTTGGGACTACTTGCGAGTCAGTTTGGTCAGGGCTAAAGAGTTTCACCTTTTTCTTGCTTTCAATTTTTGTATAAGACACGACATGGCGGCTAAGATATTTTATGGATGACGTCACTGGTCTTCCCTGGGCACCACAGTCCAGCGTAGCCGTTTCCGTGAAAGGCGTGGACCTGAACTGGACTTGACACCATAACCGATATTTATTTCGTAAAGCAAACTACAGACTACCAAAACAAAGCTACACTGCAAGCCAACCATCACTCCTTGACCCCTTGTAACATGGGGCTTTTAGCAAGAAAACAATATACCCAGAGATTGTGTCAAGAATATTGCAGCAGCCTAGCTCTCCTCCTCTGAGAAATCAAACTGCTACATGCACATGCAGGTTGACTTTGTATAATTCTTCACCCCAGGACGTGAATTGCAGGACCAATGCTTACAATTTGCACCTTCTTGCTTTCAGTCGAGAATGCCGTTGTGTGAGCATTCATAATACAGCCATTCTCAATGAAATCTCGTGTGAACGATATTGCTGTGTTTGAGAGCAAGCCTTGTGGTTTTCACATCGTATTAACCTTTCACCTTGACCATACTAATCACCAAACCAGAAATACACCCATTAACATGTAGATACCTTGTGACTGTTATGTGGAAAAAATGCGATTGCTATGTGATTGTTTTAGGACGAATCTTTCAATGTTTGACTTAAAGTAACATAATAATACACGCATGTAATACGAAGGCAAACAAGAAATCAACGTTGTGCTTATTTGTGTCACTGTTCGCAAACATGGTAACTGTTTGAACACGTAATGGCTGCGAATCATCTCAGGCTTTTTGTCACTGAATACCATTGCTTAAAACCATGCCAACTCTCAAGCTTTTAACACACCACCCTGGCATAAAACCAGATCTTTAATCGAAGAAAAACTGTTAAGATGATTTTATCATCCATCAGATATTTCGCGTTGTTTCAGCCGTTAATATTACAAACAGAAGCGTGTTGGCTGTTCAAACCAGGAGTTCTTTTGTTTCAATTAATGTTACGCGCATCTGTTTCAGTGTTTGCAAAGTAAGTGAAACTGTCAACATCTCTTCGCAGTTGACACCAAGTAAGTGCATCATTAATCAAACAAATATTAAGTCTACATACCACATGATGCAGAATAGCTGCCCATCTGATTGTGCTGTTTCAAATCCATTAAACCACATTCAGCGAACGTCACCGGCCATAACGCAACATGCAGCTCATCACAATTCAACATGCCGACGAAATAACGACAAAAATATTACCTTGGTTTGACTCGAACCGCCTCAAAACTACACTTGAATGCAAAGCAGTGATACTCCCTTCAAAACATCATCTTTTTCGCCTTTCTCTGACTAAACCGGCTTTAAACTTTGAACTTGTTCTGCATGCGTTCATCGAGCATGGTCTTGACCTGACTTAGTAACCGTGCAGTTTCGTACAAAATTTTCTTGCTGGTGAGGAGTAGGAACAACAATCGCCGATCGCCGTCTATTGGTTACTCCTGTTTACTCTTCAGTTTATTCCTGTTATCAGAGCAAAGTCCAGGATTCTAATGCAAGTTTTTTTCGCAGCCCTAATTGATTTCTTTCGTCTGAACAGGTATCAAAGACCTCAAGCCAGACATCATCATCGGAGATTCACATTTTACCTGCAGTGGTATAATAAACGACCTTTTGAATTCTAAACTCGTCTTGGTCTGTCCAGCAGGCTTAACTCATGCCATGTTACCGCTTTTTAAGAATCCAAATCCCCTATCGTATGCCCCCCAGCCTTTCTCAGGCCTGGACGATAGAATGGACTTCAAGGGCCGACTGACGAATTTAGCTGGCTTCCTACTCGCTAATTTGATTGGTCGAGTGTTCATGTTTCCTGCCCTGGACAAAGTGAAGAAGGAGTTTGGTATCAGACCGCAAGTGAGCGCCGTGGAAGCATTAGGGAAGGCCGAGTTGGTGCTTGTGCAGACACACTTTGCTTTGGATTATCCAATACCGCTCACACCATGTAAGCAAATGCAGCGCAAAGCTAAGACTAAGTCTTGATCTTTAGTTACTTTCATTTCAGTGAAACCACAAAATGTATTGAAATCAGGGGGATATATGCATAATCGTTCTCTGATAAAACATACCAAAATTCTGGCTACTGTGTTCTTAAATCATAATATGGTTTATATCATACATAATGAATGAATACGTATATGATATTCGTATTAGCTAGCAGGCCATAGATGCAGAACAAAATACATCATGTATGTCAAATCGCGGAAGTTCTACAAATTTTCTAACTCCGTTGGCTTCTGAGAGTGATACTTTGTCCTCCAAGAACCAAACAAGAGTATGTAGTCGGTGTTTCAATCTAGTCTTAGGAAAGTTTGAGTGCGCTTTTGTGAGGCTAGTCTAAATCACAACAGAGGTGGATCCAATATATACCACATAACTTTTTTTCCGAAGAATACTAGTTATATTAGAAAACCACGTCAGTGTCACCTCAGGGGAGGGATGGAGGGTGCGCACCCACTTCACACCTCCCCTTCTCCCCTAGATCTGCCCTTGCACAGTAAGTTGGAATTGAATTCCGAAGACGTTCGGTCAATTCCGAAAAGATAAGAACAACCGTCGGGGGCCTAGTGTTACGGAAAATCCGAACTTCCCTTACGAAAACCTTGTATGTACAGCATGTACGTACAGCCATGCCTCCACCGAGGTACAATGCAATACAAGGTCTGAATCTGAATGTAGCATTTTTCCCCTTTCTTTTCGTATTAGCTATAAAGGTCACTGGTCCAATCTTACCAAGACCGGCTAAATCTCTCCCCGCCGACCTTGAATCCTTCATGGCAAGCTCGGGCAACGATGGAGTTATCGTTGTTGCTTTTGGCTCCATGTTATCTGTTTTGCCAACTGCAACGTTAGACATGTTGACGAAGGTTCTCGGTGGAATGAAACAGAAGGTTTTGTGGAAAGTGAAAGGTTTGTTGCATAACCTTTATCAGTATAAATCTACTAGCGTTCTATCACGAATGCCGTTCTCTGATTGGCTACGCTGCTCGCTATCTATATTCTGTGATAGATAGTGTCTGAGAGGAGGATTTAGATAATTTACTTGTTTATTTTTGAACGACTAGTAGATTTATACTAAAACAATTAGATTATTCGCTCTAGATTTCTATGCGTGATAGAAATTTCGAACTCATAATCTAATTCTTAAATATACTTCAGCTGATTGCGATTTAAGTCTATGTGAACTGGAAAATATATCGATGAAGAAGGCTTGCTTAGTGAATGAAACTTGTGCCTGAGACATTATTTAATGCTCAGTGAGGCTCTTTTATTTTAGCCTGTTCCTGGCTCTCAGATATTTGGGGCGAGCGCGTTGGAGCGAGCGAAGAAAATTCAGCGGAGATGGGGTTTTTCGCTCGTTGTTTCGTGTTACGCTCTTCGCTCGCCACAAATACCTGAGAACCTGGAACAGGCTACTTTTATTTAGTTATGAAACCTAGGCATAAGAAAACAATTTGTGTTGTTTAGTTTTAAGACAATCGAGTAGTAACACACCGGGGAATGAATAATTAACAAGTAGATTCCATTGCACTTTGATTCCAGGGGTGGGGTACTGCCAGAAAAAAATGGGAAGGGGGTGTGCGCCCCACTTCCTGAAACCCTTACCCTATTTCAGACCAAAATCTGCGATTTTCCCTACCCTATTTCAGACCTGACCAAAAATTTGATACCCTATTTCAGACCAAAAGTGCTTAAAAGCCATACCCTTTGAGGCAGCACATACCCATATAGCCCATATATGGGAGTACCCCCCCCCCCCCCCCACCCCACCTCGGGGACTTTGATGACACACAGAGAGTCGCTCGCCTGCGGTTGATAGAGTGTGTACCTCTTTCTTCTTGCCAAGTTTTGACGTCATCTGCGTATTACTAGAATACTCACGCATGGCCAAACATGAATCTATACGTGTTAATTATTGATTACTCAATGCCAAACCCGATATAGGGAATATACTGAACTCTGACCCATCAAACATCAAGACAGTTGACTGGATGCCGCAGAATGATGTCCTTGGTCATGCCAAAACTAAGCTATTCCTCTCTCATTTGGGGCATAACAGCATGTATGAGGCGGCATATCATGGTGTCCCAATAGTCGGTTTTCCCATGTGGGGGGATCATCCCGACAATGCACGACAAATCGCTCGAGCGAGAATGGGACTTTGGGTGGATATCAACAGTGTGACGGAAGATGAACTGCGCATGACTATTTCCCGAGTGCTGACTGAAGAAAGGTACGTCCATCATGTGTGTTTTCTACCCTAGACTGCTAGCAGTACCTTCCTGGATGATCAAGAGCGCATCCCATCACCAGCGCAGTATAGCATCTTCCAGGCTCTCAGATAAAATTTGGGGCAAGCGCGCGAGAACGAGCGAAGAAAATTTAGCGAGGCTGGGGGAGGCAAAGAGTTCTCCTTTCGCCCCCTCCCCTTGTCCCCGCGCGATCTTCTTCACTCGTTCTTCGTTCTGCCTGGAACAGGCAGCGCGGTAAGACTGAGGCGCAGAGTAAAATTCGTTCCAGGTTTCCGATTTCTCGAGTGCCCTGCTAGCAGTCTATCTCTACCCACACAATTTTGTCTATCACTATATTCCTTTCTGAGGCAAGAATAACAGCATCTCGTATTCCAGAGTTTGATAATTGAGGAAAGTCACATGGTCACACTTTTTTTTTCCATCTCAAACTGTGGCCTTTTCACTCGGCAGACTAAATTGCACTGCCTCGTAAGATGTGGGGAAAGACAGACTGTCACATTACTTTTTACTCGATTGTTATCAAAAGTTACTGTGAGCAGATCTAAGGGTTAAATATTCTGTCCTATGGCCCGGATCTTTTATATATCGTTATACTTGCTCTGAGAGTAAAACACCTTCACAATTCTTGTGCAAAGGTCACATGTGGTGATGGTCTCCTTCGCTGACAGCTAGCCTGTTATTCTTTTTTCTTTCTTTATTTTATCGGAATACATACTAAAAACTGGTCGATAAGGACCCAGCCACAGTTTGACTTTGCCTAATTCCTAGTTCCTAAATTTCGTCTCGGTCAATCCATTTGGGTCACGCGAAGCGCGGCAGTTCGTGACGAGTACGTCATCAATAGGTATTGAGGTGGGCGCGTGGTTATAAAAGGCGCACAGTAACTACCCAACTCATTTTAAAACCATTTTAAAATTCCAGTGGACTGTTGTCCTAAAAGGTAAACCATATCAAACTTTGCCTATTGTTATGGTTGACTTTTTAAAAGACAATAGCGCTTTTGTTTAGGGACTCTTCTATTGTGTGCCGAGAATTGGCGTTCGACCTTAAAACGGAGACGATCGGCAAATTGTCGGCGTTGACATTTCCTCACCTTGTGGTGTTTTAGTGGGGAAATATGTTACTTTGGACACCAAACGACGGGGGATGGGTGAGTCGCTGCGTTGTCTCACGCTCACACATTGTAAGCACGACGCTTTTTGAATAGTCGTGTCCTTCTAGCTGAAATTGCGTCAGTTAAATCACCGTAAGGACATCAAGAAACATAAAACAACTCATTTAAAAAACAATTCGTGATCTGGACTAATGAGCGCAAGCACGATACTCAGGCTGAGTATCGTGCTTGTGGTAATATTTGTCGATTAATTTTGCTCATTTTATTTTATTCCAGTTTTAAGGACAACGCGACGCGCGTTTCCAGACTGATCAAAGATCAACGCCGAACGCCACTAGAACTAACAGCTGATTGGATAGAATTTGTGCTAAGACATAACGGAACGCCTCATCTTCGGGTCCAGGCCCTCAACATGCCATGGTATCAAGAACACTTGATCGACGTGGGTCTGTTTCTTTTAACTGTCATTGCCTGCGTATTGACCTGCACCACACTTTGCTGTCGATTTGTGTGCAACAGGTGTTGTAGGAGAGACGAGTCGAAAGCAAAGAAAGAATGACAGATAAATTTCCAAACGTTTATTATTCACTTCCTGGAATCAACTAAGACTCTCACGCCTTAGTATCACTGATAAGTTATGGAAAGCTCAGTTTCAACTGGTAAACTGTCTTGATTTTACCCTAAGCATTTAAGACATGCATTTTAATTCCTGAAAGTAATTTTAATCATTTTCATCTTGGAAACAAGTATCAGATCGCAAACGTAAAGTCATCTATAAAATAGCTATGGAATCATTCTTTCCTATGCAAGGATTTAAAGACCCCAAAATAACGGCTAGATCCATTTTCTAAGTCGTTCGTTTGAAATTGACTTTGATGGAAAACTACGGAAAAACCCTCGCCGGTCCGGCTTTGAAAAAAACTTAATTCTAAATTATGGAAACTGAACAACGATGTAATAATGTTCGTGTTAAATTAATATTCAGGACCTTTTCATTGTGGTAATTGCGTCTTTGAAAATCTTATCGGATATGGATAGCTCTGGTATGCTAAAACTAACTTTAATAATTATTCATTATCTTAATGTAAGAGACGTTTACGACTCTTTCAACAAAATTGCGCAAACAGCTCGTTTATATAAAGCGATTTCCGTTTGCCCTTGATAAACGTGCTCCGCAACTGGCTTCAATTTATTCCGTAGAGGTATGGAACGGAAATGTTATCTGTACGCTATGTTTCTCAGCTGGAAATGCGTAGCGTATAGGGTGAATTCACTTCACATCACAGCGGCCATGTTGAAGTAGAAAAAGATTCTATTGGGAACCGGACGTTTGCATGATGACGTCATTTGACTACAATTACCAGAATCCCTCAGGTTTTGCTTTTCTCGTGCTAATTATAGCTACTGTTATTTTGACCCCACTGGGAAGGAAAAAAATAAATAATAAGGAGGGAAAAACAAACTGAATTCTGGTAGTTGCAGTTCCTTTTTTGTGTCGAACACTCTATTCGCTGAACCAACGAAAAGCACCGCTGAACCGATCAAATTTCTATTTTTCAATCGGGCGTATGAACATTACGTCAAGTTGGTGTACCGTGAACAAACTATTTCTCGTTAGCTTCTTTTGTTATTGTCCACCAACATTGCCGCCAACCCATTGTCATTCGAATCTCCGGAGACTGGTTGCATAGTTTACCCTCTATACGTTTGCTGTTGCGTTTCCTCATGGTCCAAATATACAGTCCTCTGGGTGAACGACAATCGTGGACAGATGACAAACTGCCAAGGTGTTGGTAGACTGGTAACAGCAAGATCACCAAAGGATTGGTACGAGCTCATAACAGGTCTGCAGCACGTAGTGTGCGAAACGTCAACTGTTTATTGTCATATAGCGGAAGTCATAGTTGAAGCTCGACTTGCCTTCGTCATCTCGCTATGACGATCTTTTAAATTCCGAAAATACTTTCGCACTTCCAAAGAAAACACTTTGGACAAGTGCTCCTTGAATGCGTTGCGATAGTTTTCGCTCAGGATCGTATAACAAATGGGATTCGCCGCGCTGTTTGCAAATGTAATAATGTTGCCAAACGCCACGAGATCCCAAAACCGTTCATACTGCTTGTCGGCTTTGCCAAAATCCAACCACAACCATAGAATGTTATTTGGTAGCACGCATACAGCGAACAGCAGTGTTACAACTCTGAGCATGCGCACTATTTTCTTTGCTTCTTCGTGCTGGAGGTCTTGCAAATAACGATGATTTGCATTTTTCGCGCGCCGGCGAAGTTCCCAACCAATGCTTACATAAGCGATTGTAATTATAGTAAGTGGCAGGAGATACTCGAATACGAACAAACATACAGTGTAAGTTTTTCTTCCACTTTGGCTCTCCCAGGCTTCTTCGCATTTGCCTGTACTTATGTCCTTTTTCAGCACACTAATGTAAGGAGTGACAGAAATGAGCGAAGCGATCCAGATTCCCAAAATTATCCATTTCGCCCACTTGACTGTCAGCTGTTGCCGAAGTGGGTGATTTATGGCCCAGTAACGCGATAAACTGACTGTGGTCAGGGTGTAGATGGATGCAAAAAGTGATAGTGTCTGCAATGGGTATAGAAATTTGCATAGGAGCGCTCCGTACGGCCACCGAAAATCCATCTCTTGCACAGGAATATCAAACGGGATGCAAATACAAGTCAAAGTCAAGTCAGCAATTGCCAGGTTCAAAATAAAATAGTTCGTGACTGTCTTCATCTTTTTCCTTCGCAAGATGACAGTGCAGACTAGAGAATTCCCCACTGCGCTAACGATGAATATGACCACGTAAAGAGTCAGCTTTAGCACCCTTAAATTGGATGACATTTCATCTGATGATGGCTGTGTTGTCTCAACGATATTAAATTTCCTCATGTTTGTTGAATTTAATGTCAATCCCGATTGAGGTTCTGAGTCGTTTGATCTTACCTCCATTTCTATGCATACGGATGCTGGGTTACCTTAAGATAAATTCTTACTTCGTCCTTACGTCCCGCAAGAGCCAATTTTCCCCTTGATCACTTTATCTGAAATAATGAAAGAAATCGGCATCATTTTTAGGGAAGATGTAATGCGGTGATGATTTGTAACAGTTAGTGATTACCGCATTGTGTGTCCATACAAGTGTATTAGTTTGGGGGGGGGGGGTGGGTGAGGGGTGGAGGGGGCGCACTTGTTAATTACAAATTTGGTATTTTCACCATTTAAACACGATCAGTGGCTTGAAGTTTGGAACCTGAATTTTTTGTGGCAGTACCAACCATCCCTATGGATGAAGGTGAGCGGTTATTCCATTTGTCATGATACCAAGGGGGTGCTTTCTTCGATTGTGGGTGCCTAGTTTATTAAACAAGGTATCTCATGTTGAAGTCTTGTTCTAGAGCACGACGTACAACATTGTTTTCAGTCGTTCGTCTCACTGAATCTATTAAGCGAATGTACTTATATATTCACTCTCACCATGTTCAGATGTTGTACTGAATATTGTCATGAATATTTTGAATATCTTGTCCAATGTATTTATCCTTTTGATCCCATCAAACGTTTTGTAATTAATTTAAAACAATTCCAAAAATTTCGTTTGGCAAATATTGAAAGATGGGCACAAGGCATGTAAGATGTAAGATCGGTAAGCTGGACGTACTTCTGGTTTGCATGCTCTTATCAACATCAATGATTAACGAGGAGTGAAAAGTGCATAAAAGTACCACTAGATAGTTTTCATGCAGAAGTTCCGCAGTTGGCAGTTTGTTTACAGACTTAAATTGCAAGTAATGATTGCATCACATAAGTTTTAATCCTGTCTAGGCAGGAGTAGAGTGGAGAGATGAGATTTCAACAAAAGTCGGCTACGAAAACAAACGACAACCGCGTACACAGTGTTGTGTCTGAGGAGCAACGGCAACAGCGACGAGAGCCAAGAGAACATTCAAGGTTAACCGGAGCAGACCGAGTATTTATTTAAAACATGGCCATACCAAAAAACCATGAAAAACAAAGATGACGCCTGACTTCCCAATAATCGTAATTCGCCAGTGGTAAACACCCTTTGTAAATTGAAATTTGTGTTTGCACTTAGATTTAATACAATTCTTGTTTTCATTTTCTGCGGCGTTTTTAATTCTTCTACTTTTTTTTTTGTTTTTGCTTTGTTTTTCGTTCATTTGTTTGTTTGTTTGTTTGTTTACAAGTTTTTTTTTTTAACTGGCAGTCATACGACATCCGACTTTCCGGAGTCGTTGAATATTTTGCGAAAAAAGAAAAACAGAGATGGCAAGTGAAAAAAATAACTGAAGAATATAACTTTTGGTAATTAGTATGACGGACGCTTGGGACTTCTTTGACATCGCACCCTCAAATGATATTTATACACAAAGTGGATCACGCAGTCCATGAACGAAATTCTTTAAGGCCCCATGAGCTTCTCTTGAATTTAAAAGGAATACCAAGTTACCTTATGAAGCGCTTTAAAGTGACATCTAGCTATATAGGCTATGTAAACATGAGTGCATTTACTCTACCTTGAAATTGTCGCGGTGATTGCCATTTGCGCACTACATTCCTGTCATAAAATTAAAACAGCGTGCGGTATTTGTACAATACTTAGTAACACTGAGAAGTGGAAATGAGCGTGCAGTGTATTGGCCACTTAGGTCTATAAACGTATAATCCCCTTTTGATGTGCGGTTGTTATATATCGTCTCAAAATACCAAAAAAAAAAAACAACAATGATAAGACACTGAAAGATAAAGCAAATATAAAGTTTTATTTTGCAATTTGCACCAATTGAGAAAGGCACAATCCATTTAGCAAAAAGCCTGCATTAAGCGTAATGGAACTGAGGAAATGCTTTTCAGATCGGTCCACGGACCACATCTTGAACCATCTGCTCAAAGATTGTTAAAACAATAAAATCTTGTAACCAAATATTAAAATAGAATTATTCTTATTCGTCATTCTGTCATTCTTGGTTTTTTTCTTTCTTTCTTTCATGTTTTTCTTCCTGCTTTAATTTTCAAAGATAAATATTTTCAGCTTGTTTGTCATCAAAAGTTCTATGAAGAGACTTGGTGAAAAATACGTATACTTTAACTTATCTCTCAAATCTACCCAGTCAAAACAGATATCGGAGTATCAAGTGAGATATAACTGATTAAATATCTACACATTTATTCCATCCCGCAGGGTAAACTGAAAAATTCAATTAGAAGTAGCAATAGCATTGTGATCATGCACATACTGAATCTGTATACTATCGATAAAGCCAGAAACTTTGGCAATTCGCACATTTTATCCACCCACTTTAGATCATTTCTCCGTTGAATCGTTTTAGGTTTTTGTGAAAATGACTCAGAGGACAGTGGACGATTATATAGTGTTGTTTTTTTACGAATAAAATTTGGATGTTACAAACCCTAAATTATGACTGAAGCAATAAAAAAAAGGAGCAATAGCAAACCACTTCTGTACCTTCTTTTCGATGTGTTAAATATCTAAATTAGGTCTTTTATCAACGCCATTTTGGGGGCAAAATCAGCGCCTATATGTTAGAGGTTGATCAAGCTGGATAGTGTTAACGTTTCGAAAAAAAAAACAGTACACTCACCAATGTTGGATTTGCGCTCCACTGTTATCAATACTGATTTCCCAGTTATAGATGTCTATCTAAATGAGAAGCCGGTCTAGATGCTTTGCATTATATAGTTACGTAAATCTTGAACTTTATGCAGACTCTAGTTACTTCAGTTAGGAGACTAGACTCTCATTTAAACTGCTACAATGAAAACTAAACTTTGTCATAAATCAGCATAGTAGAATGACTATAAGGAAACTTAAGATAATTGTGTAAATAAGGCGGCAAGATCATTGAAAAATTAAATCACATTTTGTTTTTGTTTGTGCATTTCAGTGTTTCATCGACCGATTGAATAAATAAGCGAATAAGAGAGGACGGATTTTACTCTCTTAAATTGAAATTCGAAAGGAAACTAAAAGCGTTCTTAGAGAAGCAGATCTTGTTAAGATTACGAAGAACTTAGCTAAACAGGTACCTCTGGGTTTAAGATGGATTAATTGCTTGTCATCGAGACAAAAAAAAAATGAAGAATTGAAATTTAGGATATGCAGATCGTATGAGAAACTGTTTGATCCGGGAGGTACACAAATTTTTGTTTGATTTTATTAAACTTCAGACTGTCACTATTACATGAACAGGATATGTTTCTTGTCTTTTATCTTTCCGACCACGTTTTAGTGTTTCCAGTATGTTATTTTCACCAAAGATACGGCCTTATATCAAAAAGACGCAATCTCATGGGTGCCTATCTTTAGAGCCATCGCACCACTTCCTTATAAAAGTATATAATTCTTCAATTTTTTGATACGACACCAAATTTGGCACTTGTGCACTCAATACAACGAATTAGTTGAATTGAGAATAACCATTATCATAACTATGTACTCGGGAATAAATTAAACGGAATATAAATATCTTATATCGAGGAACTGAAAGAGCGCGATGCGCTTCGACACACCATGTTTAACTCTTGATTATGTAACGAATACGCAAGATGTATAAGCCTTATGCCATATATTTTAGCGTCCAAAAGCAATGATTCTGGTAATAGATTGGTTGAATTACACATTGGATTATTTGAGATTGTTTGTGGCGGATGTGTTCAAAATAGACTAACAAGTGCGATGCAGGCTTGAAAAAAGCGCTTATTCAACAAGATGATTTCTTGGCATTATTCCTGTGTTTGATTATGTTTTTCCCATTTAATTTTAATAGTGTCTTGATTTAAAAAAAAAAGCCACAAATAAACCTTGACTTATACTTAAAAGATATTACGAGACCATCAAGTTGGTACAAAGGATCACTGAGAACAAACGCCTTTGGACTCTACTTAAAGAAATTCCAGTCAGCTTTTCTTTCCTTTAATTAAAACTGCTTAATATCCTTCGCACACTGAAGAGCCTTCTGTTCAGTATGAGTTGTTGACAAAGGCATATGGATCAACGCCGCTGCTTTTTGTTTCCAAAAAATATTAATTACTTAGCGAATAGTCATCGTTGGCGGACGTTTTTAATTTTTGCCTTCAGTGTAACTTCATCTGTATACAATGGATTCAGATCCACTTTAAATTATTGAAAAATTAAGGTGGCTCTAAGCCCAATGTACAGATTTTTTGAAAACTCTGCAGAAAGATGAATCTTCATATGCTGATTGCAATTCAATAATAAATCAAAGGCATCCTGTGGTAAGCTCGTGGAGTAAGTAAGATACTGTGTCAGGGAGGTGATATAGGGAATTATCAAGCCTATAGAGTGGTTAGAAATGCAGTGTAATACATTTTTCTGTTTTACGATTTGATTCGTTTGTTGTATCTTGACTGTTGTTCATTGATTAATATACGTTGTGGAATGGGAGTTTTGAAACCACTCTAGTAGAAGAGTAGTTTGTTCAAGAAATACTGTAATACCAAGTATTGTGTACAATGCGCACTTTCTTGATCGCTTCCCTAATTTGCATACGCATGTGGTTAACAAAGGATAAAAAAACCGGTAAACAAGAATTCAAAAGGCTGTTGTCCATGCCGTTGTTATAATAAACAAGCAAATAACGGATCACAGCTGTTTTTAAATTACCGCCGATAAACTGGCTGGAAAAACTGGCCAGATATTCTGTGAGCAGACGCCAAAAATTTGCAGACAGACGAAACAAAATATCCTCTTATTTGCATATGGTAACGAAACGCACATTTTGTGAGCCAAAGTTTGTTCAAAATTATTTTGCTCGAAGTACAGCAGCTCGAAACGAAGACAAAATAAGTGAGGTATATTTTGCAGAGGCTGTCGAAGATTCAAAATCTTTTGACAACTGAAAATTGTCGGAGGCGCATTTCACAGATAAGGATACTTCACAAATTAATGTGATCAAGTAAGCTGAAGCCACTCAAAGGGCACTAAGGCCACAAGGTAGCGGGCATTACCCCTTAAATCTACCAATTAAAAAGCAAAGATTTGAGCCAAAGCATTAGCAGCCATGGACAGCTGTTTCGGCCTTGTTAGGCCTTATCAGCACGGCATAGCTAATGCTTAGTGCCCTTTGAGTGGCTTCAGCTTACTTGATCGCATTAATTTGTGAAGTATCCTTGTCACTCCAGCCACATCCCACTAGCTTTACGTTTTCATTGCATTTCACAGATGTTATCTTTATTTCTTATCGCGTTGATTGAACGCTTGATTGAACATATGACACCATGAACATTTGTTTACCTTTATTTAGCATTCGAGTACGTGAAAACATAAAGTGTCAGCAACTGAAAACGAAAATTTTTACACAAAAACCTCGAGGAGTCTTTGAGCATATGAGAATTCCTAGAACGGGTGTCTAAATCATTCCCTCGTGCCGTCTCAATGCTCGGGAATACGCTATTCTTATCAGATAAAACAAGTTTTGATTGCCTTTTGTAATGAACAAATTAGTGATCCCGGTACACGAAACACAAGCTTAACCAAAGTCAGAACAACCTAATAGTGACCGAAAGCTTTTTGAATATCAGAGAAATACAGGACAGAATAAAGTTTGTTTGTCCCTTGAATGTGCTTGACGAATAAGAGCATTCTTAACGACCATTTAAGGAATGCATGAAAGCGCCTGCCGAACTTGAGACGATCGGAAATCGATTACAAATTTTCCATTGTTTACGCCTGACATTCTGATTCCCCAACCATCCCGATAGCTCTCCACGAGCTAAAAACGGGGGTCGCGCGACTCGTTTTTGAGTTACAGTTAGTGGTTGTACTGTTGCTATGGTAACCTTATATGTCAACAAAATGATCACAACTTGTCACGAGAAATAACTCGGAATTTTTTTGATACCATGTTCGAGAAACAAACGAAAAAATTGTGGGAGTATCGATCCATCAAATAATTGGTGTTTAAAAATAACGAAACCATTTTCAACCATATTAAGGGTGAATTTCCGGGTGATAAAAGGAAGAGCGCAGCAAAAGATTTTTCTCATGAAAAGCTTAAAACTTGGGGGGACTTTCAAGGCGCCCGGCGTAGCGGGATTGCGCTGGTGAAAATCAAAATGATCGGCAACGCGCCAATGGCTTTCACTTTTACCACGGTATCTTGTAGCTCACAAAAAATAAAGGTCACAGAAAAGTTTACCATTAATGGACGTAACGAGTAGCTCAAACTTTGTGGAAGAAGTATCATTTCTGCCGCAAAATACACAGCTATTTCACGAGTAAACTGTTTAAATTAAGTTGCTATACTAATAAAAGAACCTTGCATGTCATAGGCGATGAAGGGAGGTGATCCAGGTCAATTTTATTTGGTGTCAAAATTTGCTCAATTTTTTTTATTGGCAGGAAATAGAAACAAACAAAAAAAGCTACTAATGACCAAATTAAATTGCCGAGAAAAAAGAGTAAACAGAATCAAAGTCGGTCTTCCTTCTCCCTCTTCCCTCCGTCATTTCCATTGAATAGCTGAGTCAAGCGTTCAATTAAAAAGGGAGCTTTAGTAACGAGGACGGCAACGGCAACGAGAACGCCTCAAAATAATAGGTTTAAATGGCGAAAAAAATCGCTGTGCATGTGAGTTTTACATTTTGGTACTTTTCTTTGCCGTCCTCGGCAAAAAAAAACAACGTGACTGAATGACCAATTTTAGGTTTTCTCAAGAGTTATGTATCAGTTATGTTATGTATCAGCGCGAGAGACGTGACTAACTTGGCCTTCCCGGTGGTGAAGCCATAAGTGGGCTGAGTTTAAGTTGGTTCTCGACCCTGCTCCGAGGGTTTTTCTCCGGGTACTCCGGTTTTCCTCCCTCAGCAAAAACCAACATACGGCTTATTCGAGCTGGCTGTAGGCTGTGTTCCAAGGTCATACATGGACCGTATAGCGGCCTTGTATATGCTTTCGGTTCGACCTTTTTGAGCTGCGTCCTTGCTGTATTTTGCGAGGACGATTAGCACAGACAGTTATTATTATTATAATGAGAAACAGCCAAAAGCTTCCTTTGCAGGTGCCATCTATAATCCGGCGCAATAGTTAGAACCATGATCTTCTACAGTTGCAGTGCATAACAAACGGCGATACAGCAATGTACTTTACCACGCAGTGGTCAATTAGAATAACTGAAAAGCTAGACTCCTTGTATACATAAAATGAACCAAATCCCTCAAATAAAAATTCTCGCTAAAGAAAACGTTATGCCAAACACTTTTCCTTCATGCTTACAATCAATAGCCTTAAATTCCAGCGAAGTCCGAAATTGTTAAATTTATTAACACAGAAAAAGACTTAATTTAAGGTAAAACCACAAAACATGGCACAAAATTTGATCCTAACAACTAAAGGTTTAAAATTCGCTCTTACCTGTTAATGAACACTGCTATAATCCAAAATATAAATTATCCCTCCTATAACAGTTTCCTCTCATTTTTGCTGGAAACTAAGTAAATCGTAGCTTTCAGTTCTTTAGCGGTTGCGGGACCTTGTTCGTCTCCAAATAACTGCATTTACATCTGCCGGTGGTTTCTTGTCTTTTTTATTTTATTTTATGTAAACCGTCATATTGGGCAAAATGCATTATTTACGCGGAAATATCACCTTAAAACCCGACCTCCCCTGCCTCAATAATGACCCAAAAATAAACAGTGAATTTCTGTTCCTTTAATTTAACAACATACCATGGCATGCTATCTTATAAATTTTGAGACAAAGAAGAGGAAACTAAACTCTCTTTTCCGTTTTGCTTCTCGACATATATATGTGCAATTGAATTTACAATAACAGTCACAGCCTCGCCAAAATATGCAAATACACTCCGTGTGGTCCAGTTATGTATTTACTTTATTAAATAAACACTAATGGTAAAGAATAAATACATATGAGAAAACCGTCCAAATTGAATTTTCTTGGCTTGCCTTCAGACAGTTGGGTAAGAAAACAAAAGCACCTTGACACCCTCATTTCATTTGCATTTTGACTGAAATCTTCACGTTCATGATAGTTCTTATCGGTTTCGTGCCAAATATCGAAAGACAACTCAAAACAAAATAAAAAAACTTTTCTCCCTTAGTTTTACAGAAGTTGAAAACTCATTTCAGTAACTTACAAATTTGGTGAAGTGACTAAATGACACATCCTCGCATTTAAGTATCTTTTTATCAGAAAGAAAAAATACCTTATAAGTTGATTTTATACTCTCAGCAGAGTTTCTAGCTTAAGTTACTCACGTTTGATGACAACTTCAGCATGTCAAACAAAGTTAAGATAACGCTGAAGCAGTGCAGCCATCGAATGCGAGCATCAGGAAGGTTTTCAGACAACAGACGCAAGTTATACACCACACAGCAACAACGATTTCCTTCTCAATTTGATTGTCTTCTTCATAGAACTTGTATAGCTTGTGAAATTATAATTTTAAAAGACTGAGAACAATTAAGCTAACAATTAGTTTTGACGATGTCTACGGAAAATAGACAAAGCAATTATTTTGAAGACAATTCTAATGGCCACTCTGACGAAAATTCTAGCGTATACGGTTGTGCGTTTGTCAGATGTGTGGGGGCATTTCATCGCCGCTCCATTGTCCATTTCTACGGCTGTGATAGATACACCAGATCCAATACATTTGAAACCAGATGGCTATTGACAATCCATTAAGTTTTTGCTTATTTTATAATAGAAACCAAGTATATGCATTAGGATATCGATGTAGAGTTTACATTATGGTGTATAATTTTGCCTTTCAATTATCAAGCAAAGTAATGTAATTTTCACCATTTCATCATCAGCGCGGCCGGGGAGACTGGATCGAGGAGCCAAAGGAAAAAAAATTAGGAACAAACTCTCTCTTTTGGAATTGACTGATACATAACGCGAGCGCATGACAGTAAAGTTTTCTTTCTCCTAGTTTTGCCTTATTTTAACGCCGTTCGTAGTAATACAGTCCCTGAATAGTTCCCTCAGCATTTTCCAAGTTAAACAACTTGGAATGATCGTGAAAGAGTTACAAAACCGAAAAGTTAGATTTTCAAACAACGTTTTCGTTGCCGTCGTCTTATGCCATATCGTGTGCAGGGTGTAGGTTGCTTACTGCGCACGGTAGTACACATAGAAAAGTACTCCTCAATTATAGCTTTACGTTTCATAAATGAAAATAATAAAATATGTCATCCAGTCTTTATAATTAATTACCCTTAAGCTAGAATCGTATTGAACATGATAAAGACTCTCAATGGAAGCCTAAGCTCGTTGTTTTTCGTTTGAATGGCAGTTGCTTTGAATTATTTCATTAACAACCAGAAAAGTTGAAAACACCTTTTGTAGCCTAATGCTTTCTTCTTTTATGAAACAGTGCTACAAGAAATTACCGTCCAATATACAGCTGTTATTTGAACAAGAACGATAATAAATTGAAACAGTTCGAACATATACACTAACGTCGGAACCGTTTCAAGCTTAATAAGCCCGCGCATTCATTAGATTACTGATACTAAAAACAACTCGTACACTGGGCGGACACATGGCAAATGTCGTTTAATGCAAAGAAGTGCACCATCCTAAGAGTCTCATGTTCGAAATCTCCAGTTGAATTCCAATACACCATCCACGGAGAATCCTTGCAAGCTGTAGATCACAGCAAATACCTTGGAGTTGAACTATCCAGTGATCTAAATTGGAATGTTCATATTGCTGGCATTATAGGCAAAGCCAACAGATCTCTTGGCTTTATAAGAAGAAACCTAAATCGTAAAGGAGCATGCAAGCCTATCTTGCTTTAGTTAGACCACAGCTTGAGTATGGATCTTGTACATGGGACCCGTACATTCAAAAACAGATAAAGGACATTGAGAGTGTGCACAAACGAGCGGCACGTTTTGTTAAAAGTGAATACAGCACCACTCCTGGAACTGTCACGAAAATTTTGAATGATTTGAAATGGCCAACACTCGAGGAAAGAAGGAAAGTGGCACAACTCACAATGATGTTTAAAGTAGTTTCTGGTCTATCAGCTATACAATTTCCACCCTATATATTATTCAAAAGGCGACCGGGCACTAGGCAATTCCATCCTAAGAAATTCATTCAAGTTGGTGCTAAAACGAACAAATACCAACACAGTTTTATTGCAGAACAATCAGAGACTGCAACTCCTTACCAAATAGTATCATTGAAAAGCAGTCACCAGAAGCTTTCAAAAGGGCCGTCATGTGCCATCTATAAAAACGCTGACATTTTAACTTAATACTCGCACCATAATTGTATTTTATTTATTTATTTATTTATTTATTTTATGTATTTATTTTTATTTTTATTTTTTGTATGCACATGCATAAAATGCATATGCATATGCATATGCATATGCACATGCATATTTTATTTATTTATTTATTTATTTTTATGTATTTATTTTATTTTTATTTTTTTATGCACATGTACATTTGCATATCTGCCGTGATGGGATATACCCTTTGCAGATTATACGATTAAAATTAGAATTAGAACTTCATCTACATTTAGAGGAGTAAGGATCGCGATCACATTATTTGGCATAAAAATAAAACAGTGCTACAGGAAAAGGAACACGCTGTAATTGTTGTGTGAACGATGCCAAGGAAAATTCTCTGTTTGCGCGAGAGACGTGACTATCTTGGCCATAATGAGAAACAGCCAAAAGCTTCCTTTGCAGGTGCCATCTATAATCCGGCGCAATAGTTAGAACCATGATCTTCTATAGCTGCAGTGCATAACAAACGGCGATACAGCAATGCACTTTACCACGCAGTGGTCAATTAGAATAACTGAAAAGCTAGACTCCTTGTATACATAAAATGAACCAAATCCCTGAAATAAAAATTCTCGCTAAAGAAAACGTTATGCCAAACACTTTTCCTTCATGCTTATAATCAATAGTCTTAAATTCCAGCGAAGTCCGAAATTGTTAAATTTATTAACACAGAAAAAGGCTTAATTTAAAGTAAAACCACAAAACATGGCACAAAATTTGATCCTAACAACTAAAGGTTTAAAATTCGCTCTTACCTGTTAATGAACACTGCTATAATCCAAAACATAAATTATCCCTCCTATGACAGTTTCCTCTCATTTTTGCTGGAAACTAAGTAAATCGTAGCTTTCAGTTCTTTAGCGGTTGCGGGCCCTTGTTCGTCTCCAAATAACTGCATTTACATCTGCCGGTGGTTTCTTGTCCTTTTTTTTTTTTTAATGTAAATTGTCATATTGGGAAAAATGCATTCACGCGGAAACATCACCTTAAAACCCGACCTCCCCTGCCTCAATAATGACCCAAAAATAAACATTGAATTTCTGTTCCTTTAATTTAACAACATACCATGGCATGCTATCTTATAAATTTTGAGACAAAGAAGAGGAAACTTAACTCTCTTTTTCGTTTGCTTCTCGACATATATATGTGCAATTGAATTTACAATAACAGTCACAGCCTCGCCAAAACTTGCAAATACACTCCGTGAGGTCCAGTTATGTATTTACTTTATTAAATAAACGATAATGGTAAAGAATAAATACATATGAGAAAACCGTCCAAATGAATTTTCTTGGCTTGCCTTTGACAGTTGGGTAAGGCACTGTTCGCACTAAGACGAAAATTTGAGTTTGGCGTTTGCAAAAAAAGTGAAAATTTTGTAATCACCAATTTTTTGTTTTCGTCATCCTGTTCGCACATGAAGATGCGAAATTTTTTTTAGTGACAGATGGCTCTAATGCAAGGCAACCGCAAAACCCACACTGAAGGAGTCCGTCATCCCAGTGACGGATGGATGTCAACGAACGAAGGATTTTCTCGCCTGACAAAATTTTTACAGCCTCCAAAGTTAGTCGACGGAATCTTTGAAGTTTCGTTGCGCTTGCAAAAATTTTGGTGGGTGCAAAAAATTGTTCGCACTAGAAATGGCTTCGCGTTGACAGATTTTTTGGTAAATCAAACAAAATTTCGCGTAGTGCGAACAGGCCCTAAGAAAACAAACCACCTTGACGCCCTCATTTTATTTGCATTTTGACTGAAATCTTCACGTTCATGATAGTTCTTAGCGGTTTCGTGCCAAATATCAAAAGACAACTCAAAAAAAAACTTTTCTCCCTTAGTCTTACAGAAGTTGAAAACTCATTTCAGTAACTTACAAATTTGGTGAAGTGACTAAATGACACATCCTCGCATTTAATTATCTTTTTATCAGAAAGAAAAAAACCTTATTAGTTGATTTTATACTCTCAGCAGAGTTTCTAGCGTAAGTTACTCACGTTTGATGACAACTTCAGCATGTCAAACAAAGTTAAGATAACGCTGAAGCAGTGCAGCCATCGAACGGAGCATCAGGAAGGTTTTCAGACAACAGACGCAAGTTGTACACCACACAGCAACAACGATTTCCTTCTCAATTTGATTATCTTCTTCATGGAACTTGTATAGCTTGTGAAATTATAATTTCAAAAGACTGAGAACAATTAAGCTAACAATTAGTTTTGACGATTTCTACGGAAAATAGACAAAGCAATTATTTTGAAGACAATTATAATGGCCACTTTGACGAAAATTCTAGCGTATACGGTTGTGCGTTTGTCAGATGTGGGGGAGCATTTCATCGCCGCTCCATTGTCCATTTCTACGGCTGTGATAGATACACCAGATCCAATACATTTGAAACCAGATGGCTATTGACAATCCATCAAGTTTTTGCTTATTTTATAATAGAAACCAAGTATATGCATTAGGATATCGATGTAGAGTTTACATTATGGTGTAAAATTTTGCCTTTCAATTATCAAGCAAAATAATGTAATTTTCACCATGTCATCATCAGCGCGGCCGGGGAGACTGGATCTAGGAGCCAAAGGAAAAAAACGAGGAACAAACTCTCCCCTAGAACTAGTCCCCCTCGGCTCTTTCGCTTCAGGTTTCGACGTTTTAACGTAACGCAACCTACCAACCAAGACTGCTGCCAGACTGCTGGCGGTCTAGAGAAGGTTGATCGGACTCGCTTTGTCGAACACTAGCTATTTGCTTGCTTTCTCGTATCGTGCATGTTGATTAAAGAATAAGAACCAACACGCATATAGTTACCAAATGATACGAGGTGTATATGTTCCAGGCTCGCTACCTGTTATCCATAAAGTCAAACTACATAACTTTTATTGTCTAAAGAGTTTTATTTCAATCAACCGATTATATTTTGCACATTAGAATTGTATTCAATTGAGTGTAAAAAGTATTTACTTTCACAGTCAAACCTCTATTAAATTAAGTGGCCCTCTATTAAGCGGTCACCCTCTATTAAAAGGACACATTAGTCCGGTCTGTGACTGGTTGGCAAAACTCGCGCCACATTTTTCAACCAATGAGTAGTAAAAAAAAACAACAACAACAACAAAACAATCGTGATTTCCCGCGCAGGCAATTTCCCGCGCTTGAAGTCAGCTGCATGTAATTGCTTCGATTTCTGATTGGCTCACTGCGCTATTGTGCTTTGTCGGGACAACATAGGCCTTTTCTGAATTATCTTTGGTCTGTTATTCATAGCGAGGCCTGGTGCTCAACCATTCACATTAAAATGAGTTTCATTTGCATGTGACTCGCTTTGAAAAAGAGGCCAAAGGAATTCAGAAATAGCCTATTGCAAAATCGCTCTAATAAGCCAGGATTAGAGCTTTAACTCACTGGCTAGCTGACTGAGTAGTTTGAATGCAAAGTTAGAATCCACATCCTAAATTATTGTATTACTTCTCAAACATTTTTTGGCAGGAATTTATGTTCGCACTCTTTGTTTTCCTCTTTTCTCACCATCTGATAGTTTGCGCATGAACTTTCGCGACTGAAAACTTTAGTCATTAGTGTTTTACTTCTCAAACATTTTTTTTGCAGGAATGTTTGCACTCCTTGTTTTTCTGTTTTCTAACAATTTAATAGTTTGTGCATGGACTTTCGCGAAAACTTTAGCGGCCAATTTAGTTAGCTTTTGGATAGTTTTTGAACATTCTGGACACTTATCGAAAAAAACAAAACGTATTTCTTAGGCTTGCGAGTGGGGCAAATATGTAGCAAATTTGGAGGGCTCCAAATTTCAATTAAATTTGCGCCCGCCGTTTCCCTTGAACAATTTATCTGCAAATGTAACGCAAATATAACAAATTTTTTTTCAAGTTTGAACTAGTTAATTGCCAGAAATTCGAATTTTAATATTCTTGCCATTTTACAAGAAAGTTTCCCGAAACCACAATCGATGGAAAGGCCGTCTTGAAATTTACTTCTCGGAGTTTTGAGAAACGCGCTCCTCTATCCGCGGGCCTTAAGGCCTACGTAATTCTGTGGTACTGGGTATAGAATGGCTATGCAAAGCTTTCCGGTGGCATACCGTGGAATATTAGGTCCTAGCTAAGGGATCGTGTATATACTGAGAAATACTCAAAAATACCGAATACGACTGGAAAACCTCTCCGTTTTAGTGCGTCTAAAACAACGGAAAGTCCAACTTTTGGCAATTTTCCAGTGTATATACTAGGTGATTTAAGAGCAAGATGGATAACAAGAGGTATTTTTTTCCCAAGCTTGCTCTGGACGGATCACTTATTTAAAATTCTAAAATAACGCACTTTCTAAATTGGTTTGGATATTGATGCAGCGAAAGTTGTGAATTTAATACTCTGCGACATTAGGGGACAAACCCATCTTCGATTGCTACCGAAAACAGTTAAACAAAAGAAATGTGTTAATTAATTTTACAGGTCGTAGAGGAATCCTAGTTTAAAAACTTCGCAACCGAAAAATGTTTGGGAGTAAAAAGCAGATTGAGAAATAAATTAATGGGCAGGCCTCATATCTATCAGCAGCTAGTAAAGATGTCGAAGATGGCTGAGAATTTCTTTCCGGTTTATATTCTACATTTAAATTATAGCAGCATGACTTCCTAGACCGCAAAGCGATTTCAAATCATGGTAATAAAAAGCAGAAGATTGTAATTAAAGTTTTTTACGAATTTCTGAACAAAAAGTCCAAGAATACTTAGTCTCTGAAAAGTATAAAATTAAGTGGTAACAACTCATAAATTGCGTTATAAATATAGTTCACAAAGCATTGTTGCGGTAATTAATATAACTTTTTTAAACCAATTAAAATTCT
Source organism: Pachyseris speciosa (assembly GCA_016490735.1). Lineage (NCBI taxonomy): Eukaryota > Metazoa > Cnidaria > Anthozoa > Scleractinia > Pachyseridae > Pachyseris > Pachyseris speciosa. The sequence goes on from JAEMWC010000099.1 coordinate 374,723, forward strand.
ATTTTAGCCCGTAATATCCTTTCTTGTAAATTGCGGTTTATAATTTTATGGCTACTTATCAAAGAAATTTTAAACTACACTGGCAAAATTGCATGATTAAAAAGAAATAAAGTGAAAAATCAATAGACGAAATAAACCTGATTTTGTTTGTGTGTGTGTGTGTGTGTTTTTTTTTATCGCGCGCAGTCGATTTCCCCTCGCTTGGCTTTTTCTTATATTTTGACCGTCTCAGAATTCGAAGATGCTTTGAATTTTTTATTTACCTGTATATATACCAAAGAAAAATAAACATTCCCTTCCCAAATGCAATCGCATATGCGATGTAACTGTTAACCATACGAAACAGTGGGACGAAATATATACGCCATCGAACTTTTTCATGCAATGATTTGTTTCCGAATTCGCAGAAATCATCAAGGCATTTTCAGCACCATGGACAAGCTTGCCCGCTAATTTTAAATCAAATTTGTCTGAAATAAACCAATACTTTAAGTTGAATAATCAATCAAAGTATTTACTCAAGAAACATGTTTATGTACTGTCTAGACGGTAAAAGACGTTATAATTTCAAAGTTTCGACATTTTACCTTGTTCTGGGAAGCAATAATTCCTTCTCTGGAAAGCCAGCTACTGTATTTCTGTCTGATGTCAGTACGTTCGAGAGCTTTCTTCGCAAATCCGCAAGATTATCAAACAGCCCTCAGTGTCGACGAACTTCGGCTTTCACGAATTAACTTACAGGGAAAAAAAATTTTATATATATATATATATATCAACAGCAATGGTCTTCCAAACATTCATACGAGAGGCTTCGATTTCCCTAAAATTTCCACCGGCTAAGAAACCTGCAGCTGATTCCAAAAGTTTGGTCTATGCGGTTTAAGAGTCTTGCTGTGGCAATATGCGTTCAGAAAACCAACACTGGTTTGCAGTCCTTTCAAGGGATCTCTTTTCATTAATGAGTGCACTTTTAAAAATGATCCGTTTGATAAATTAATTTCAAGTCGCCGTAAGAGGTATTTTCGTTCTCCGAAACAAAAACAACAAAAAAAAAGCAAAAACAAAACAAAAACAAAAAAACAACAACAACAACAACAAAAATAAAACAGATCGAAATTTAAAAAGTCAGAAGACGCCTCGTTATTTAATATTTTTAATATATGATGGGCAAGGAGTTCTGGCTTAAGCTTCAGGTATACATATAAGCTCGGGTTATGAAAACTGGTTGCATGTGTATATTGCATTCATTTGATAGTAATTACGCGCTTTAAAATCTCTTCTCAGCCAGCGATCTTTGTGTCTTTTAAATACAGTTAACGTTCTTCAATTAAATGCTTTCAAAGACAGAGCCATTAAAAATGTGACAGCAGTAGTGCAAAGTATAAAAAAAGTGCTATCTTTGAAGGCAACGTCTCTATGATTAATATCCAGACCCATCAAATGTCTGACAGAGCTACAAGTTAAAATTGCTTTCATTAGACGTAAAAGGATTGATATTAAAATATCAACTAGAAAAGCTGGGAGTGTTGCTTAAGAACGGATGTTTTCGATGCTGTGAAAGTCGAACATTTCGTGTTCTGTTCAAATTGAAAGGACTCAAAAGCACTGTAAAGGTGGACCAAATGCAAAGGAAATTTGAATAAGAAGAAACTGCAAGAAAATCAAGTGAAAAACAGCGAGAAACTTCTGCTGTGATTTTCTTCTGTAGCATTTATTGATTGCCATATATTTGATAGTGCAATAATGTTGCAAAACTTTTGCTCTGAATATTCAAAATGTCAATCTGATCGGCCCGCGACTTCGGGCGTTTGAGAAAGTTTCTCTGCTGCTTGTTATAACTAAATTCATTGCAGAAAATTCGACGTTGTCAAACCAACGCTCCTATATATAAGCCATAGAAGTGTAATAGTTGGAAGCGCTGTGAGAGGGCAAGTCTGCAGAATACAATACCCACCTGGTTTCGAAAGTTGTCCAACTGCCGTGCGAAATTAAACAAATCACTTTAAAGTAGATTGACGAGTGATAATTGCAACAAGACCTTTTGCACTGATGGGAACCAACTCGCGCCATTTAACACAGCCTGTGTCTTCCTTCACGTTAATCGTTTTCCACGAACCCGTTTCAGAAGACAGCTCTCGGATTTTCGAATTGATATTAGAGACACGTCTAGGAGCCACGTGACCAGGCGCTGACCTCACTACACCTTAACGACAGCAAGACTTGAAGTTTTCAAGTTTCTCGTTTTGCTCAAGGTTTCTTTGCTTTTCTTTTCCGTTATCTCACGTATTGACGCTGCGAAAATGTAAATTAGTTATTTTTCTAGTTATGGAGAGGAAATTTAAGAGGGCATGTTGAGCATTTTTTCTTCTCTAGAAAAACAAGCATATGCATACGTAGGTAGCCAATCCCATATGGCGTCGATCAACAACCAACGCATTTGTTTTTTACTCTTTGATCGCCATAAAGTACTTAAAAATATTTCTTCTTTCGCGTTTAGACTCCATGTCTTTTAGATGGGCTACCATGAGGCATTACGTAGCCCTGGCAGCTGAAAAACAATTACTTGTTTTCTACGTGAATATATTGATCGAAGATGAAATCGTCTGGCTAATAAAACGGTAGACGCCATGATAACTGAAACGCATAACCAGAAACTTCCGTTTCCACTTCGTCGTTAAGCTTCGTTAACTTGAAAACATCATGTAGCTAAATGTCACCGTGTAATCATAAAACGCTGTGTCTAAAAGAATAAAATCAATTTTAATGTGGACTGCGTGCATACTGTTAGATTTTCAACTGGTCCTATGCTGTGATTCTGAACCTAATTCAGTACACGAGCTCCAGATTTCTATCGCTTGGTAGCTGATGAGAGCGCAGTCCGAATCAGCTATCACGTATACGGACATTGAGAGCGAATAATCTAATTGTTTTAGTATAAATCTACTAGTCGTTCAAAATTAAACAAGTAAGTTATCTAAATCTCCTCGCAGACACTTCGAAAACGCGAAGAAGCGGCCACCATTTCGATACCCACTATCTACAGCAGAATATAGATAGCGAGTAGCGTAGCCAATTAGAACACTAGTAGATTTATAATAAAATAAATAATTATAAATGGTGTATCCCCCTCCACTTTTCCAGGATAAAAAGCAAGTAATACCAAAAACAATCGAAGTTACTTCTCTAAGATAACCGAACAGCAGGGCACTGGAACACGATTAGCGACGCTGTTTCGCAGACGTCCCTTTTCCGCGTGCAACAAAGGAAAAAGGAGACGTTTGCACGCAGGCTAGCGTTTTACCGAAAACTGGTTATTCTTGTTTTAAAACACTGCTTTTTTGTTGCTGAAATTATATAAGTTTCACCACACCGTGTTAGTTTTAAATGCATTTCCAGTCATTTCAGAGGACTTTAATTTAAAAACTTTCCGGGAAGCATGCCCCTGAACCCCCCCTAGTTGCCTCTCGCTAGCGCATTCCAAGTGAGCCCCCCTCCCCCTCCCTCTTATCCCCCCCCCCCTCCCCCACTTGCAAACGTGCTGCGCTGGCCCTGAAAAGTGCTAATCGCTTGAGCACAACAGTCGGAAAGAACAGATGTATCGGTCCTGTAGTGGGCATTTCAAAGGAGAGAACTCAGCTTGTACTTGTAAAAGATTACAGAATCATCTTGTAAGTAGTATCACTGCTCGAAACACCGTCTACGGTCTCTTTCTTTTTAGCAATAGCAGAGCGTAGGATAGCAAAATAAATTGCGACAAACGCGAACTACTTCCGACACTCAGCCGAAAAGCACCCGAACATCGCCGAACAACTGTTCACTTGTTGCTCTTTGCCGGTTGAGAACTGAGGTGGCGATGTATCAAGGCGTCATCTACATCAATGATTTATCAACTGTTCTAATTCTTTGATTCGTGTATCAATACAGTCAGTCAGTCAGTCAGTCAGTGATACAATAAGCCTTTACTAACCCGGCAAAACAATACTAGTCACGCACTTAATGCATATTTTGTGAATCTCTAATAATTCGATCTTGTGTTACTGACATCACTATTCGTTTCTTCTCTAATAGCTTCTTATCTATGTAATCTATGTGCGTCTTTTGAACTGCTGCATGTAATGTGCTTTTTTTTCCTTCTTTCTTTAAATTTTATATATATTTTATTTCTGGGCCCGCAGTAATTGGCTACTTAGCTGTTGCGATGTCCCTGCCAAACGTATTGATTGTAAGGGTTTTTTTTTTTGTATCATAATGACGAAGCTAATAAAATAAAATAAAATAAATGAAAATAAAACTTAAAGTGGCTAACACCGGCTTCCAGCACTCGCAGCAGGCTTTTACTTTAATGGATCCTTACTACCACTCTTTACACGTGGATACTTTTATACTGGTATCAAACAAATGATGCCCAATCAGTGATTAAAAAGTCATGAAAACTTTTTCCACGTGAACATGAACATAGAGAGCTTAAAGGAGCACTGTCACCGGGATTTTTGCTGTTTTTGGTTCAATTCTGCCAAAATTACTGCCTTTTATCTGTTATCGTGCAAATAATGCTCCTACAGAATCAGCAAGATGAATTCCAATGAAATTTTAGCAAGAAGAGCTAAACCATAATAATTTTTTTGGTGATTTTTCAATGCATAGCTTGAAATTTTGAAAAAACTGGCAAGTTTTTTCAAATTTCAATCCATTTCCATCCTCGTCATCTTACATGGAATACAAATGTTTATGGTGTCAATGCAGTACTACAGTCACTGGTAACAAAACTAGACCATTATTTTAAGGTTTCCACTGATGCATAGGCAGTTTTAAGCTTTTTAAAGTGATGGTACAATAGCGTGACACTGCCCCTTTAAGCGACAAGGACGGCAACGGCGACGAGAACGCCACAGAACAATAGGTTTCATATGGAGCAAAACAAGCTCTCTGCCAGTGCTTTTTAGTTTTTGGTACATTTCTTTGCCGTCCTCTGCAAAACGACAACTGAAAGAGAAACTGATGACTGATGTAGGATTTCTCGACAACGGCGCCGCGCCGGTGAGCGCACGAGAGTAATTTTTTTGTATTTGCTTTTTCCTAACCTTAATAACGCCGTTCACTGCAGTAAGTTAGTTCCAGGACAGTTCGCCCACGTCTTACAAGTTGAACAAATTAGAACAATAGCGAAAGGGGTACAATAACGAGAAGTTATATTTATGTTGAAGTGATGTTTTCTTTGCCGTCGCCATCTATATCGTCGTTGCTTAAGGCCCCTAAGAACTAAAAAACGAACACGGCGAATCCGTTTTGTATTATTTGGGACCAATAATCTCTCATTATGAGACTATTTTTTGCAAAGTTTAAAAAAGCTCCTGGAAGTGGAGCCATCGCAACTTTAATTTTAAAAACCATTTTTATACAATATCTACCATGTCGACATCAATAACTTACTTGACTGAGTTTTGCTTTCGCAGCAAAAGAGCTGAAGCCGATTTGATCTTCCCTCACCTTTGCTTTCGGAGTTTCGAGTGTCACCCAACTTGTTTATATCACGTACGAGTCAGATTTATTACCACTCCTAACAGACTTGATCATGACCTCTCCGATAGTGTTATGTTTACTAGTCGATGCAAACTTGAACCTTAGCCCTTCCCAGCTTAATATTTATCTACGAACGCATCGTACTAAATATTCTTTGAGGTTTGGAACAAGACCGACCAAGTATTTCGGCGATTTCTAAAAATGGATAAGTTCCAAACGGTTGCGTTCCAGTGGTTACAGTATAATTCTTGGTCGAATGAAAATAGTTTTTTGAAACTTCAAAAAGATTGATTTATATCGTAACATTTTCTCTCCATTATTTTTCGGGATCAAAAATGGCTTTTGTTTTGAATTCAGCGCACGCAAATATGTACTTGCACATAATCCACACCTACATGATCTATCTGTTTACAACTTCGCACCAAAAATGAAAACCTCGTATACCCATACGCCGCCGGCATATTAGTGGTGGTGAACGCGTGTTACCAGCACTGATTTCCCAGCCGCGTCTTAGCAACATATCGCAAACCCGCGGATATCCCGCCTGGTCTTTTCGACGGCTTCAGTTTGGAATCTTAATCTCATTGAAGTGTGAAAAATAGGAAAATTATTTAAAGTTAAGGTTTTTACTGTGCAAGTTAGAAGCTAAAAAGTTTCTTGTGAGCTGTAAGTTTACTTAATCGCTTTACGATATGCTAAAAAACTGTTTTAGTAACAATTAAGTGAATCAATTTTCCGGAAGTCAGAAACAAAGACGACGCCGACCGTTGACCGCATATTTCGCTTTAAAAAGACCTAAAACGTTTGTCTTGGTAAAACGTAAAATGTTTTAGTAAAATCACAGACTCACGAAAAACTTCTACGGAGCTCTGAAAAAACTTCCAAGTATAAACTTATATCTTTAAAGAACTTTCATCTTGTTTTCTTTCAGTTAAGTTTGACCACAGTCAAAAGTAATCACAGGTCTCAGGCAAACAGATATTGGATGCATAAGCTAAATCGTGAGAAATCTGAAATCTGACTTTGAAATGTGGATCGAGTTCGAGCTATATTACAGTATGAGCTAGTAAGGGAAATATCTGTGGTCAAAATCTTGAGGAGATCTTTTGTCGGAAGATGTGGGGTGACGTACTCTGCTAGCAGAGGTTTCTTTCTGGCAAGACTTTTAGCATGTACAAAGTCGTTCGCGTCTCTTGCATTTCGCGTAGTCAGCTTGTTTACTTCCTCTCGGAAAAGTAAACTAGCCGACTACGCGAAATACAAGAGACGCGAACGACTTCATACTTGCTAAAAGACTTGCCAGAAAGAAACCTCTGCTAGCAGGGTACGAGTGACGTAGTTCTTGGCACTAACACGTGCCAAGATGTCGGAAAACAATCCTTAATTTCCTTTTAATTGGTCAGTATTTATAATATTTTTTGGAATGTTGGACGTCAACTATGAACAACAACATGTGCTCGTAATATGAAGTAACTTGGTAAAGGTGAATTGAATTAAGCTTCAGAAAACAGGCTGACGTTTCGAACGTCAACGAAGCTGAAACGCCCAACCGCAGAGCAAAAATTGGGCTATTGGTCGAAATGTCTGCACTTGAAATTTCACTTTATGGTAGCCATTTTACCAACAATAACAACAACCATTTTATTTTGCTATTTATTGCGTTCGCAGAACGCAGTTCTAATCCAGACTGAATGACGAGATTTTTGGACGGTGGGTCCTGACAAGAGCTGCCCCTGCAATCTGTAAGCAATCTGCGGGGGCGAATAAGAATGACATCATCGCCAAGCCAACTCAAAAGCTTTCAAAATGGCGGCCGTCGGCGAGGAAGACGAAAGTGATGTCTAAATGTCTTAAATGAGCTGCTACAGCCTGGAAATGGCGAAAGTAAAACTGGCGGCGATACAACTACAATAAGTGGACAATTCATCGAGTAAAAGCGGAATTGAATCGACGAAATGTTTCGAAAACAAGACCTGTTTGATCGAGTTGTTGAACACGATGAAACTGGGATTCTGCCAGAGACCTCTGCTAGCAGGGAAGGTTCTTTGTGGCGAGGATTGGCGATTGAAGCGGATGATCTGCCACCTTACCTCTCAAGAAACGACCTCGACTAAAATTTGTTATATCAGGATAAACAAATGTCTGAGAAATCTTTTGTACACCTTTTTACACCACGGATCGGTCATTTCGATTTCGTCACTGAAACAAACAAATATGCCATGCGAAGGAACATACCATGTTGGGTCGGAACAAGTCCTGAGGAGCTGAAGGAATTTCTGGGGATTACTGTCTGGATAAAGCTCAAACAATTGCCGATTTCTACACTAATTTGTTCGTTGCTGCTACAACTATTTTCAGAAATTATGTTTTAATATTGTGTTAGTTAAAGTCGCTATTATTGAGGCTTTCCAAGCACAGGTGTCCCAAGCTCAACAAAGGTGAAGCGTAAAGATGTTGTGTTACTGACTATAATAAAAAGTTTTGTACGGGAAACAAACAGAAAATACCACACTTTCTTAATAAAATCAACTTACCTCGATACACTGTTGTATTCTTTATTGTCTAGCAGTTTTTCAGGCTGGTTTTTAGCGATTTTAGCCGGATTTTCGCCGTTTGGGTTTCCTAACGATAAGAAGAATGCAAAGCAGTACATCACTTCCAGATTGTCAGCCGCTCGGAGCGAAGAGAACAAACGTTTAAAATGTACCCGCTTGCCTATTTTCCCCAAACGATAAGAGAAGAGATATAAAACGCTTCCTATCAGCCCAATCTCAAGCCAAAACTACCACCACAGCTCTTGCTAGAAATGTTTTTTGCCGAGCTAGCTCGTCCGATAAAGTTTGTCAACATGCTGGGACAGACCGCCATGGACACGACAAACTGGGTTACAAAACTATCCCGGCCGGGGCGTAGGCAGGCAGTTTTCGACAGATCAATCACTTTGCTCCATGGGTCGTTTCCGTGGCAGCTAATAAAATCGAATGGGTATTCTCAGAGTTGAAAATAAAAGAATGAATAAATTTTGACAGCACTTCCAGCAGCAACGATTACGATTGGTCTCTCTTGGCGCCCTTGACCTTGACAAAATCCAGCGTGTGGACGCCATGGAGCAAATTGATTGATCTGTCGAAAACTGCCTAGAGTTTGTTGTGTCCATGGCGGTCTGTCCCAGCATGTTGACAAACTTTATCGGACGAGCTAGCTCGGCAAAAAACATTTCTAGCAAGAGCTGTGGTGGTAGTTGTGGCTTGAGATTGGGCTGATAGGAAGTGTTTACATCTCTTCTCTCATCGTTTGGGGAAAATAGGCAAGCGGGTATATTTCAAACGTTTGTTTTCTTCGCTCCGAGCGGCTGACAATCCGGAAGTAATGTACTGCCTTGCATTCTTATTATCGTTAGGAAACCCAAACGGCGAAAATCCGGCTAAAATCGCTAAAAACCGCCTGAAAAACTGCTAGACAATAAAGAATACAACAGTGTATCGAGGTAAGTTGATTTTATTAAGAAAATGTGGTATTTTCTGTTTGTTTCCCGTACAAAACTTTTTATTACAGTCAGTAACACAACATCTTTACGCGTCACCTTTGTTGAGCTTGGGACGCCTGTGTTCCAAGATGCTGTAAGTGTGCTTTTAGTGTTCAAAGATCATCATGGACCACATGGCCCTACATATGGTGGTTTAGGGTTAACATACCAAACCTACCAATTCTCGAACGCACTCTCTAATCTACGATTACAACTAGTATGAAATATAGTACAACAAAAAAGGATAAACTTAAATAAGCAAAAAACTTACTCAGAATAGTAAAAACTAAACGAGCTGAGTACTTACAAAAATTATTATGCTTTATTAAAACCTCGAATAGCTATGCTAACTGTGGGTAACAAATTTTGTACAGTTGTTGGGTATCTATTATTAATAAATGCTTTGCCTTGTGGGAAGAATAAGAAAAGAAAAAGAAAACAGAATATAAACAAATAGTACCAGTACCAATTATTGACAGAGCAATAACAACATTACCGGCTGACCATGTTAACAAAGCTGATTTGAAATTGAAGCAGCAAAAAAATTGATGTTGCTAATTCATGACTGAGGCCCTTTTAGGGTAAATTCCGACAGACGACACGGCTCTGGAACGGCGACATGAAGGAAATGAAATGACGACGAACGACAAGATCGCTCCCATGAAATGACGACAGCGAAAAATATATAAAAAGCAAAATGGACTGCGACATTGACGATTTTAAATAAGACAGCGACTTGATGGCATTTGGGCAGAGGAGAATGTCGAGAATGAGTTTGTATCTTTTAAAAGTTAATCGTTCTGTCAGTCTTTTGTGTGGAAGCACACTGAGTTACGACCCCTGAATTAGGACAACGCATTTTTTGTTGGAGAAACGACCTCAGAAACGTTCCGAACTTTCGGAAATTGCGACATCGACATCAGTATCACTGCATGAAATTCCAACAGCGACTTGCGGACTTTCCGAAATTGCGACATGTAAAGGTTTGAAATTCAGACGGGGGACATAAAGACCCCCCCGGCCCCCCTCCCCCCCCTCCCCCCCGTAACAGGGCCTCATGACTGAAATGCCAGGCATTGCCGTCCACTAATATCATTTAATTCAATTATTTAAAAATGGAAGATGCAATGCAAACGAGCCAAAGCCAGAGGTTTATATGGCATTGATCAATGGTGCGAGACTTGCATTCCATGATGTGCTATAAAAGGTTGCAGTAAACAAAGAAAATGCCTAGCTAAATACAAGAGATAGTTACAAGGTGATACATAAATAACTAAACCCGCTAAACAAATAAATTGAATCGCTCTTGTTTTATTTGACTTGTTATATGTTGCTGTTGTTTGTTTGTCCGTTTGTTTTTCGTCTTTTGCGATCTGAGCCCACGCAAAATGTCTGATCTTGTCCCATCCACTGCCCCGATTGATTCCGTCATCCCGTACAGAAGTCTGCGGACTTTGGACGGCTTAGCGACCGCTCATTCATTTGTTACGTGACAACAAATAATTTGTCGATGTAATTTGTCGATGTCATCTCGTGGTTGAAGGAAGTGAGGTCCTTTGCCTGGACTTTTGTGAGAATGTTGCGTTGTGGATGTCTCAGATTGTCCCAGGGTCTTGGTTATCTTCCTAAAGGAAGATCTAGTCAAGTGTTTTCAGAACGTTTGAGCTTGAGACGGTGAGTTACATAAGCTCTTACCAAATTAAATACAAAACTACAAACGTCGTCCGCCATGATTTCGATAGAATGCTTCGAGCACCGCACCGTTCTAGAACAGTGAATGCGGTTTATGTTAAAGAAGCATTTAAGCAAGCCTAGTTCTGATGTAAGAAATGAAGATCTCGTCTCGCCATCTTTACGCCCCACGAGCTTATATTGCTTCAGGAAATGCAAGCATTTGTTGATAGGAAGTCCATAAGGGTTTCATAATGTTCAAAGTTCAAGTCGATTCTTTCTTTAATTTTAACGTGAGCTTAAATCGGAGAAAAAAGCTAACATAACTCGAAACCTGTGATATGGCAGGTCACTAAATGTTTATTAAAATATCGTTTTCAGTTTGCTACTGAGTACCATGGACTGAATTTCTTAATCTTCAAAATGCCGGTCTTTCAAACATGGCGAATCGGGGATGAGTCTAGGTATGATAGGGGGCGTGATGTAGGAAGGGCATGCCACACAATTCTCGTGCTTGTCTTCTTAAATCTGTTCTTTTACTTTTAAAGCGTTTGTCAGAAATCGAAAAATTTAATAATCATCTATTGAAAATTTTGCTGGAAATGTTATGTAATTATATTCTCTATTCTGAATGTGTGTGTACAAAGTACATGTAGGAGTGAATATGGAAAAAGGCATGTGCAGTGCTAGTCACACTCACAGTTCAGCTGTAATCACTGCAACCAGTGGCCGTTAAAAGACCTTTAGATGCTTGTTTAATGAAATTAGTAACTGTTTTTCAGAGCACCAGAGTTGTAAACATGCCATGAATACCATTGATAATTATTTCCAACATGACGTGAGCATAAAGAGGCTGACAACATTTGAGGCATAAGCAGTATTTATTGTTAGTATAAATCTACTAGCGTTCTATCATGAATGCCATTCTCTGATTGGCTACGCTACTCACTATCTATTCTGTGATAGAAAGTGAATCGGTAGTGGTTGTCAACAAAATGGTGGCCGTTTCTTAGTGTTTTCGAGGTGTCTGCGAGTGGGATTTAGATAATTTACTTGTTTAGTTTTGAACGACTAGAAGATTTATACTAAAACAATTAGATTATTTGCTCTCGATTTCTATCCGTGATAGCTGATTCAACAATCATGCGATAGAAATCAAGAGCGAATAGTCTACCGGTAATTGTTAAGTAGAAAAGAGAGATCCCCTGGGAGAGAGGGAGGGTACAAGATTAGGTAGACATGCACTAGTAGCAAGCACGAGGTGATGAAATCTAGTCCTTTATATGCTCAGATTGCAAGGAAAATAATTAACTTGTTTTACCTAATAACAAAACACCCAAATTATACACTTAATGAGAGTACAGCATAAGGAATCTCATGTAAACAAAAGGGAATTCAAACAAAACAAGGAAAAACCACTAATAAAATGCACACACATTGAAGAGAAAGAAGATACAGTTTCAGTACATTAATGTACACATAATGTAAGATTATCCATCAATTTCCCTTCATTTACCAACATCTGGATAATCCAAATTTATGTGATGAGATAACCCAGTTTGGGCTTCAGCCTGGCTCACACTTTTAATACAAGTTTACATAACTATAACAACATATAATCATGTGAAGGCGAAAAGATTGAAGTCCAGATTAAGTTAAGTACGGGATACCTCACAAATTAATGTGATCTGGTAAGCTGAAGCCACTCTAAGGGCACTAAGGCCACATGGTAGTGGGCATTGTCCCTTAAATCTACCAAAGCAAAGATTGAGCCTAAGCATTAGAAGCCATGGACAGCTGTTTTGGCCTTGTTAGGCCTCATGAGCATGGCATAGCTAATGCACAGGCTCAAGTACCCACATATCACTAAAACAAAGCTTAACGTTTTCACTGCTAAGGAAGTGTGGATTATGTAGAGCATCTTTTTGGAACACAAAGATTGTGCTGCATAGTACATGTAGCTGTATCAACAAGTTGGGTTCAATTTTATCCTTGATTTAATTTTTTCTCCTTTTGTTTTAAACTAATTATCATACATTTAGAGTAATTAAACTGATTATGATTATGATGATGATGATGATGATGATTAGTAGTAGTAGTAGTATACACTACCATGGCCAACTACAAAGGGAGAAAAATTTAAACCAAGAATTAAATTGAACCACAACTTGGATGCATAAATTATTGATGAAAGTGCAAGGAGACTTAGATTGTACTTATACAGGTTAAGTCAGGTCGTTTACATTATATAAGATCTGAAGTCAGCCATTCAGTGCATGTGAAGGGCACAGAGCACCCTGTTGATTGGCCAAAAGGACTACTTACTTGAGTATACAAAATCCATAAGGCCATGTGTACTTCAGTTTTTATTCCACCAACGCAATACAAGCTGACCATGAACCATGACCAGCAATAAACATACCAACTACATGTACATGTACTTCCTTTTCTCGTCACAAAAAAGATTATGCTGCACCTACAATGTAAGTGACTTTAAGTAACATCACTGTCAAAGCAAGTCAAATAAGTTGTGAACTCTCTGATGAACTTTTCATTGACTTGTTGGTGTTAATGAATGATTTCTTCAATAATGATTTTCTGCCAAAAGCATTTTCAAACAGATAACTAAAGGTACATGTATACATGTCAGACATATGAAGATCCATGCAAAATGCCAAACTGATAGGTAGATATTTTGCATGTTTAAAATGATAAACACAGTACATGATAACTTAGTAGGTCAATTACTTGTATGTAACCATATAATGATAATGATAGCAGAAAAAAGTCTTTTATTTGTGTCTTCATAATCTTCATATTCTCTGACTTGTTATCAAATAGGCAATGTTGGTTGTGTGTCTGGCCTCAGCACAGATTACAATTTTTCACTCATTTTGTACTTTCATTTCTGCTTTGCGACCACAGTTGTCATTTCAAGGTGGAGTTGGATTACTGTTCCACCTGGTTTAGATCAATTTAAATCATTAGATTACAGTAATAATTATTAATCCTGTCATTTTCCTTTTCAGAGTTGCCATTGTTGGTTCACAATTTGCGAGACATGGATCTAATGCAGCTGATCCTAAGGTGAGTACTTTGGTGAGACTTTATTTCCAAACAGAAGATACAATGTTGCACTCTTGCTCTTGAAATTAATGTCTGGTGCAGTCTGAGTGTTTCAGTATACTGTATGGGAACTTGCCTAGTGCAGCAAAGGTTTATTCCTGGAATGAGCATTCTCAGTTTGTGGGCTGAGTCAGTGTTAGTATGAAAATGACAATTATGACCTGTACGTGGCTTGGAGTGACATCTTTTTCGAGGGATGTAGTTCTATACTCCTAATTTCTTGACATTGTGGAGAAGTTGAGTTTGGTTCTGGGTTTTAATTGGCCATGTTAATTAACGTATATCCTGTGCATTTGAATGAAGTCTGAATGCACAAGTCAGGTGGTTTGTAGACAAGAAAGTAGTGTTCTTTTCATCAGCATTCATACAGTGAACTTGTACATGCATATTAATAATAAGGACACATTGTGAATATTATCTACTTACTGAACCATGCAAACACAGTTTGCCATTCAGCTTTTAACACGCATCTCAATTGAAAGATAAACGTTTTTGCCCCGAGTCGGAATCAAACCAACGCTCCCCAGTTTATACCAGTCAGGCATGATAACAACAACACTACTGGAGCAACCACGCTGGCAATGTGGCCACTTTAGAAAGTGAGTAGTACATTGTATCACACATCGGCCATTCCTCGGAACATTATTTTTTCTTTCGAGACTTCTGTGTGTTTCCTGGCTTCTAAATTCCCTGATAGGGAATTAGAAATATATAATTATACAGTATGTACAGTGTAAATACATGTACCTTCAAAGCCACGAAAGCTGTCGGGTAGAGCAATATCTACTTACCGAACCATGCAAACACAGTTTGCCACTCAGCTCTCAACACACATCTCAATTATTAAAATCAAATTTTGATTAATCTCTTATTCTCTCAAAATATCAACTGGATCAATTGCAAAGCTGGTGTATGAATCTGATTGTGTCATGACAGAAAATAGCTATACCCCCTGATTGGAGGGTTTTCTTGGATCAGTTAGGGCCCATAACCCTTCTTCAAATTCCATTTTAACTTTACTTTAGTCCACTGAAAAACATTGGCATTTGAGAACCTCTTTCAGAATTTCTTGTGATAAGAATATTATTTTTGGATAATATTAGTTATGCATAATTTATTTTGATTTCCTTTATAGCCTGGAGAGACAAAGTCTTTTGTCATGGGTCTCTTTACTGGTGAGCCCAAAATGCAGCAAGTATTTCCCTTTCCTGAAGGTAAATTTAAAATTTTTTATTTGAGAAGGGGTATTTTCTGAGATATTGTGATGTTAAGTTAGCCATAGTGGTATGTCTTGCATCTATCTTGTGATTTCCATATTAACTAGCCTGTATTTTGTACAATGTGTCTAGATTACTTAGTGTACATGCATACCTACAAAATAATTTAGAAAGTAAGTTATTGATTTTATCAATTGAAAGTGACTGAATTTTCACTGCAGATTTACAATGTAAATAAAGTTTGTGTACATATTGAAGAAAAAAACTTACCATCATTGGAAAAACATAAGCCAGTTAAAAAAAAAACTGGTATAAGAAAAAATTAAACTGGATTGAAGGAAAATAGACTGCATTGAAGAAAAATGAACTGGATTGAATAAAAATAGACTGGATTGAGAAATAACCACAACATGTACAATGTGCGGCTGCATGCTGGGTCTTTTACAATTGGTACTTAAAAATAAAATATTATTTTTATAAATAAATATTATCTGTCCATGACTTTTTTTCATGCAGTGTTGGACTCTGACCAGGAAGAGACCTTGAAGGCATATGTGGATCCTGTAGCAAAGTTTTTTGAGGTTTGTTCCATTTGTTTTGATGGAAGATTTATTAAATAAATAAATATGAATGAATAGGCAAAACATCAAACAGGTGCTATTTTGAATTGTTTAAAAAAGATACTGTTTACTCAGATTATTCATTAAGATGTTCATGGTCCATGTGCTGAAGGGTGTTTTCAAGTCAACATACCTAGATGTGATCATTGTCTGGTATTAATTAATTAATTAATTAATTAATTTGGATTACAATATTTTAACTGCTGATTAAAAGTAGCTTTTTTAATTAAGGATAAAGGTTGTTGTAATATCTTATTGAGGTCCAAGCTAAAAAGAGGATTTGCAGCGAAAAGAAAGCTATTGTTTATTTTAGATCTCAACTATAAAAGCTAGATCTGTCAAGTAATCTAGCAGTACAATGGTAGTTATGTGTGACCCCATATACGGTATACATGTAGACCTGTTTTTGAATTATTCCTGGACCCTAGTTTGGTCATTTTTGGACAATGGTTGAGGGTGTTATTTTTAAAGATACATTACAGATACTGCTGGCTGTAAAATCTGTCAAATGATAACTTGTTGATTTGTTTTGCCTGGTGATCTTGCAGGAGTGTAATGATCCACTAAAAAATGACACAATAGAAAAAGTTGATGATGATACAATGGCAGGGCTGAAAGAAATGGGTGCTTTTGGGCTGCAGGTATATAAATACTGTAATAATTAATAAATATATCTGCTGCAGGTATATAAATACTGTAATCATTAATAAATATATCTGCTGCAGGTATACTGTAATAATTAATAAATATATCTGCCATTAAAATAATTGTATACACATTCAGTTACTTATTGTTATAACAAATGAAAAGAATTACAGTGATTGTTTCTGTTCATGAAATGGTCAAGCATGCACATTCTACTGTCTATTATTGTACAAGACAGTACAATTTGCACGGGTCGGTACATTTCACTGACCCCCAGTCCATGGACTACCATGATGGACTACCGAAATGGACTACCTATATGGACTGCTAAATGGACTACCAAAAATGGACTACCCTTAATTACCTACCTTGAAAAAAAAAATTAGTAAAGTTTGGTTGTTTTCATCGATTGATTGTGATTATTTTTTAAATGCTGCTGTTCAGCTGTTCTGCAGGCGCATTCACTCGTCGTGCATGATGGCTGACAGGCTGCACAGATATTTTGGTCTTTAAGTGCCCCCAACACCGAAATATTTTTTTCGCTAAAATTAATCTTTGCACCTATTCAAAACGCATTGCACCTTTAATTTTTTATAACCAAATCTCGACTTTTTACAGGCTGTAAAAGTTACGACATTAGCCGTCATCTGTCACACGATCAAGCTAGTAAGGAGCGTGGGTCTTTTCCCCAGTTAAAGTCACAAACTGATTTTCATCGCGCTACGTCTTTGTAAACATGCATACATAATAGTCAACTGGGGAATAGACCCACGCCCCAGCTGACTTGGTCGTGTACCAAATGATGCATAGTTTATCGTAAGCCCCATAAAACTCTAAAGGCTGGAAATAAATGCTACAGGTTTTTGGAATATGTACAAAGTATGATATTAGTGGAAAAAAATAATAACTATTCTTGGGGCTAGGAATTGGGGCTAGGTGCACTTTAAATAAGGTAACGCTTTTGGGAAGCAGGCTGCACCCCCACCCAATTTTTCAAGGAGTACCCCCTGGGCCTGGTCATGTGATCTATTTTTGAGTTGTATCTTCTTCTGTCACTTACCATTTTGAACATCATGACAGCCAGGCAAGGAATCATCTGGAAGATTATAAATCAAATTTTTACGCCAGCTGCAGCCTGTCAGCCATCATGCACAACGAGTGAATGTGCCTGCAGAACAGCTGAACAGCAGCATTTAAAAAATAATCACAATCAATCGATGAAAACAACCAAACTTTACTAATTTTTTTTTTCAAGGTAGGTAATCAAGGGTAGTCCATTTTTGGTAGTCCATTTAGCAGTCCATATAGGTAGTCCATTTCGGTAGTCCATCATGGTAGTCCATGGACTGGGGGTCAGTGAAATGTACCGACCCCAATTTGCACTATTGTGTAGAAGATTCAGTTTTCTATATTTGACTTAAAATTTAGTGTTATTGCTGTTGTAATCATAGGTGCCAACAGAATTAGGTGGACTGGGTTTAACCAACACTCAGGTATGCTGTTGCATGAAGACAATACGTTAATGAGTGTGAGACAAATAATGTGTAAGTAATGAGTAAAATATAACTAAACTGCATGACCACTAGCCTGGGAGGATAAAACCTTTTTCTGTCTCTTGCTTTCACTTGTGGAAAAGGTATCTGTAAATGCAAGGTGGGAAACAATTTCTGTGACATTTCCAGAGGGGCAGATTGTCATCAGGTAGATTAATTGATTGATCGATCAATTGAAGGGTGTTCTGCTTAAGGTGGCTGGTACCGGTTTTACTCGCGTGGAGAGTCTGGCCACTTGTGCGCGCGTCACACTTTATATGCGCGAGATTTGAAGAACAGGAAAAACAAAAACAAATATGGCGGTGCGAGGCTTTCTTCGAGCAAGGCTACGTTTGTCCTTTTCAAAAGAAATTTGCCTTTAACTAAGGCAGTATGTACTCGATTGACTTAAGTTAATTCAATTTACATAGGAAAATTTGTTTCTGGAGATTGATAATGCATATTAAAGTTCCAAAGAGATAATTCCCACCTCTACTGCGATCGATCGTGTCGGGAACTGAGAGGATAGGGAGCTGGAAAGTAATTGTAAAACTGCAAAATTGGGATAGCACTTCAATTTTACTTACAGGTAATACATCTCAACATTCTATTATTTCTCCGCCTCACAACTTCCTGCTGTTTGCTGCGAATCATATTTGCATTTGTGTCAGAACTGCATGCCGTTGACATGTGTTCTCAGGTGTTCTGCAAGCAATTTAGTCAATTCCACGCTTTCGCTTGGTGTTATTTAACATAAACCTGCTTAGTCATGCCACAAGTTGAGGAGAAATTGTTTTAAGTGAGCCCAAACGCTTGGCCAAACAGTAAAAACAACAACTGTGGACTATTACATGTAAACTCCACCGTACTGAAAATCAACTCAGCTTGTGGACTGCAAACAAGGCTACGGTAGGTGCCCATGCATGTACGCGTAATGGTTAGTGGCAGTCAGCAAAGCACATGAGCAGATATCGATCTTTTAGAATCCAGATTTTGAAATGCGCTAAAACGTGCGTGGAAATTGCTCAACTCACGAAGGTTTATGCAAGAAAGCGAGCCCGGTGACCCCCTCTTTTTATTGTTTCAACATTTTTGTCTTGTAAAGGGGAAATGTCACAAAATTCAAGAAAATTCTATCAGAGAAATTTTACACTACTCATAAATTGCCTTTTCTCGTATTTATATAAAATCCACTTGATAGAAAATTTTTAAAATTTTTTTGCAGTTTCCTTTTCAAATGGCAAAAGTAATCACGTAAAAAAAATAGGGGGTCACTGGATTAGTTTTCAAATTATAAGTGCCAGAAGCTTAAATGCAGCTCTGAATAACCCTCAAGTACCATTGCCATGGTAACAGCTGATGGTGTAATAATAGTTATTTTCGGTCAATGACTAAAGGTATAATTTAATCTTGCAAAAGTTTACTAACAGCCTTGGTTTGCCTTTGTGTTCTTTTCTCTCAAAGTTTACGTCGTGAAAAAGCTGAAGACTGGTACCAGCCACCTTAAGGGGCGTACATTGCTTTTTTTGTCTTAAAATCCAAATCTCACTTAATTCACTCTACTTTGGCACACAGACTGGTTATGGTGTCAGAAATGAAGCTCTGCACTTATTTTGTGATTTAAAGGCCTGGATTCAGCAAATTAGCATATGACTTTTACCTGCAACTGGACCTACTCAAACAAAAGAAATCAATCATGCATCAGATCCTTTTGTTTCTTTTCTTGAGATTTGGGGAAAAGTCATAAGCTAATCCTTTGGATCTTAGCTTTCTAATCACAAAATAAGTACAGAACTTCATTTCTGACACCATTTCTAGTCCATATGCCAAAGCAGAGTGAGTTTAGAGATATTTTGGATTTTATGGCAAAAAAGCGATATACGCCCCTTTTTCAGAACACCCTTTAATTGATCATTCAGTCGATTAATTGGGTGGTTGATCTATTGATTGGTTGATTGATTGACTGATTGAATGAGAGATGGTTTGGTTGATTGACTGATTGATTGGTTGATTGACTGATTGATTAATGAACTGACTGCCTGATGCATGATTGATGGCTTGATTGATTAAAGGATTGACCGGTTTAATGGTTGAAATACAGGTGTGTTATTAAAAAAAAAAAGATAAACAAAATGAAATCTGTGTACCTTTCCTCTCACTGCCACAGGCTCACGTACATGTATAAGTAACTGCTACATCTGTGAAGCATGCCAGTGAAGTGCTCTTAGATGTTTGTTTGATTAATGTGAATTCCTCTGTGTTCTCAGTATGCCCGACTTGTGGAGATTGTAGGTGCACATGATCTGGCTGTGGGAATAACTCTTGGAGCTCATCAGTCAATTGGCTTCAAAGGAATTCTACTTCATGGAAACAAAGTTAGTTGATAGAACAACAAAGAGTATATGTACATACATGTATATGTACATCAGTTCAGGTGGAATGATGCATACATAATGATACAGTACACTGTCAATATTAGATGAAAAATTATGGCAATGCCCCTAACAAATTTGCCAGACAATATGTACAGTGTACTGTAGTTTTATTAAGAACTAATATTCGCACCTTTCTACTCACCTCTTTCTTTCAAATTCCATGCAGATTCCAATTGAAGGGCTGAGGGCATAACTGACCCAAATGACTTCTAGGGCCTTTTTTGTATATGCTTTTTCTTGAAAAGCAATGGAAAATGGTCAAAATAAAATTGTGGGGCAATTTTGTTCTATTGAATCAAAGGCCACATGCAAACATTCAGCTGATTTGGATGAAAAAAAAAAGCCCTAAAAGTCATTTGGGTCGGTTATGCTCTCAGCCCTTCAACTGAAAGTATTGATTTTATCATATAATCCTGACTTGATCTATTGTAGTACCACATGATTGTACAATGTACATGTACACATGAGGTAACAATATATAATGCATCACTAACCAACAAAGCCATTGTGATTGACAAAAAGTAAAATAATCAGAATTTAGTTTTGTTTAGTTACATGTATGTGTGTTACATGTAAATATAGTGGTGATATTGTTTAACCATAAATGTGCACTGTTTTGTTCCAATGTAGTGTTGGATAAAATATTTGGTGCACTACAATACTGGTAATTTTTAATATTATGGACAGGGTTTCTTGTTAATACTGATTTATTTTCTTTTTAAGGAACAAAGAGAGAAGTACTTGCCCTTGGTAAGCAAATCATGTTTCAATAACATCTTACATACATGCATGTACAGTGTAATAAAAACCGTGTTACCAATAGCCATCCACTGCTGAGTTGGCTTAGTTGGTAGAGCACCGGACTGTTGGTCACCGAAACCTTTGCGGAGGCTGTATGCACCACTTGGCAATGAGGAATAATGATGATGATGTTTCTGTTAGTCTGTATTAATTTTACCGACTGTTTTCACATAATTTCCCAAAGGACTTTGTTTTGCTTGTTTTTTCTTCTATGAAAATTGTGAGGTTTGCATTTTCCATTGAAGACTTATTTCAAATTATAGTTTAATGTTAACTTGTCTTGTGCACATAGGTTGCACCCTGTGAAAAAATGGCAGCATTCTGTTTAACAGAGCCATCAAGTGGATCTGATGCTGGGGTAGGTACACTTTTTCTATCAGGGGCGGATCCAGAAAATCCATAAAGAGGGGGGCCGAAGAAATAAATAAAACCGCCTGATGCAGAATACCACTTAAAAGTCGGTTGGTTACCGAAGCTTTTTGAAAAACTACATGAAAAAAGGGGGGCCGTGGCCCCCTCGCCCCCACCCCTAAATCCACCACTGTCTACTGTGCTCAAGTAAGTACCATTTTGTGCATGTGAGAACCTTTTTTTTTTTTTTTTTTTTTTTAATTGCAAGAACACATAGTTACTTACATTGTACTTACCCTACTTATAGAATATGACACAGTACTTACTCCACTTACGATACGATACAACACTTACTGTACTTACAGTACAATACAATATTTACTCTACTACTTACACTATCTTTACCATGCGATTCTTACATAATTACATTACATTACATTACAAGGATACCGTTCTGCTAACGCTGTAAAATACAACATCTTTCACTACTAACCTAGCAACATTGCAAATTACATTACAGCATTGTATAAAACAACTGCGGGGAGGGGGTGAGAACTTAAGCCAAATTTGTTGAAACGTCTTGCCCAGTAGCGTCTACTGTTTTAATGATACAATACAATACAATATTCTTTATTTAATGAAGGTGACGTAATTAACCCAATGAGTTATCTAACTTACGGCCTTCAAAGAACATCATCAGATGAGAGATAGACCATCACACCGGGAACTACGTCCCCTACTCTTTTCGAACAGTGTGTGGGTTCTTTTACGTCCCACAGAATCAATTATGAAGAGTTGTGAGACGGGGCCTACGGTTTATCGTCCTTATCCGAGAAGACTAGAAAGTCTAACCATTTGCAGATGTAATTACAAAGGCAGCACTATCTCCTTAGGATTTCATCGAAAGAGTTAGAAATTTTCTGTAGATCAGTCATGCAATTTGACTAGTGCTGGCATGCATTCTCATTCACCTTTATGGTCGTAATACCCTGAAATTTAAATCAAGGGGGGCGAAACCCTGCATTCATGATTTCAACCGACTGATTTGGCTCAACATTAACTGCAACAGACTGGTTTCGCTCAGCAACATTGTTACGTACATGTAACACGTACTTACAGTAAACCTTCAGATGGGCATCATTTAATTAACCATTGCTTTCATCCACGTTTGTACGATAGTCCATACGGTCACGAGCTGAACTAAGCAAGGATGGGAAACACTATATCCTCAATGGAGGCAAGCTTTGGTGAGTAATACGTACATGTGATTACAGTTAGTATGTTTATTGAGTTACCACACAGGGATGTCATTCAGGGCCAGGGGCGGGCCACAACAACAACAACAACCACAAAACTATAATCGCTGATTACTTAATCCGTGGCTACGTTTGCATAACTACAGCGCAAAATACACCTTATTCCAAAATGGCGGCAAATTTATTATTCTTTGGTTTGCGTGTTAATTAGCTCTCTTTGCCTCATTTTCACTTCAAAATTATTTTGTATTTTGTACATGTTGACGAGGCAAAAAGGGCTAATTCACATACAAACAAAAGAATAATAAATTGGTCGCCATTTTGGAATAAGGTGTATAAACCCCACCACTTTGGGGCAGCCCTTGACCACGACTGTTAATGACTGCAGTTTGCATGTACTATACAACTACCGACCCAGACTCTATTTTAGTAGCAGGTTTGGAACTCCATGGATGCGAGTTTTTATTATCAATCAATCCGGGCATTGATTGCTGTCTTGATAATAAGTAATCTTACCTGGGCATGCGCTTGTATTTTTACTTCCACAGGATCAGTAATGGAGGACTAGCCGACATTTTCACCGTGTTTGCTCAGGTACAAACTACCACTGCCATGTACTTGATCGTCTCGCCTCCTCGGTTAATTTGAAGATTAAGCATATTTTTCTGCTAGTGCCTTTCTTCTTTGCAAAGCAAGTTTCTAAACCTGTTCCTGGAAATATCTGGCGTTGTGGATAGAAGAAGGGACGAAGGGTGCATAATCAGATTTAAAAGCTGTTATGAAATGCGCGCAGATGACTGGACGCAAATCATAGGGGTCAGACTTAGAACAAAGAACTAAAATGGAGGGTATAACTTACTACTGAAAATTACTATGTCTTTTCGGTGGCAATTTTATGGCTTGTGAAACAATTGACTGGTTCTAACTAGCGCTATGCTTACGTGTTTAAGACTCCAGTGACGGACGAAAAAACAGGTGAAACCAAAGAGAAAGTAACAGCATTCATTGTCGAGAGAGGATTTGGAGGCGTGACAAGGTAAATACATATACCGTCTATTCTGTTAGATAAAAGTGGCCAGATTTGTATTATTGTACCTAATTATAAGTGTACAACTTCAACGATCAAAAGTATGTTACCGCCCTCTCACGCACTACGCGAAGCGCTTTGCGCACTACTTTAATCGACACTGTAGCAAATCAAATCAAAAGCAAATCAATTTATTTAAGCTCGATAGCGTGAGGAGTGGCTGCCCAATCTCCTGAGCCGGGGGCTCATATATTAAACGTCCGAGCATTCCGGATCGAATTGGAATTTAGAAGTGTTGGTTTTTGAGGAGAGGGGAAAACCGGAGTAACCGGAGAAAATCCTCGCGGAGCAGAGAAGAGAACCAACAACAAACTCAAGCCACATATGACGTCGAATCCGGAAATCGAAGCCGCGCCAAATTGGTGGAAGGCGAGTGCTCTCACCACTGCACCAACCCTGCTCCCCCAACAGCGCGCAAAGGCTAAAAAACTGCACACGTGTTGCGGCTGAAATATCTCGCGCGATGTTGTTGATGATGATGGTGATGATAAATGAAACTTATATTTCGCATATAGCATACAAATATGTTCATATGCGCATTACAAATAATAGAAACAGGGTAAGAATAAAAAAGAATAACATGGGCGTGAATCAACAAATATAAAGACTAAAAAACGTCTAAGAATAAAATCGCTAGTAACAATTGATCATTGTGAATTCTCGGCTACCGAAGATTGGAAAACGCCTTTTGAAAATTAATTAACGTCTGGAGATGTAACTTACGGATTGTATTATTCGCTGAACATTTTTTGAGCGGTGCTGCCATAGGTATCAAGGAGGGTGGGATGGCACTGAATTGTCAGGTGAAGGAGATCACGTCGGTGTTGATACAGCTTCATGTGCCAAGGACATCACATTTAACGCGAAACTAAGATCTGTGTTTTCTTCCAAAAGAGAACACAAACTGCATACTGACACGTTCTCCCGTTGTACGTGAAGAAACTGTGAGGCGCTTCCTTGTTTCGAAGATGCCGTGAGTGTTTTATCGGATATATCTGTTTCTTCTTCCAGTGGCCCACCAGAGAAGAAAATGGGAATTAAGGCTTCCAACACAGCAGAGGTGAGTGAGACCGTACCCTGAGACTTGTGTTACCTGTAAGGTATGTATATAGCACTTATACACATGCATCGGCTTCCCAGTAAGGTCGACCCCCGGCCAAACCAAGGGGATTGTAAAATCAGTCAGGATCTTGCAGGCGAATTCCCCTGGGTGAAATGTCGCTCAGCAGAAAATCCCTCTGACATTCCTTACAAATTCGTCAATTCTCCCACCCCTTAATATTTGATCGTAAAACAATGTCGAGATTTTCCTCCACCCTCGGGCAAAGAATCCCATCCATCTCCGTGCATTGCCCCACATATCTCCCTGGTTGGCCCGGCGGTCGCCCCCGCGGGAAAGCCGATGACATGTCCGTTACACGTACATTATGCAAATAAGTTATGGCAAGGGGACCTTCAGCATAGCATTGCTCTGTCATGTGAATGGTCACGGACTTCTAACTTAGACATAGTTTCTAACTTAGACATAGTGCTACTACACGTTTAGGGAGAAGCTTGGAAATACAAAGAACTATTTTGCTCTATTGTTTTCTTGTAGTTAGGTTTTTCATTATGGAGTTTCAGTTACTAATTTATATTTTTTGTTACAGGTCAACTTCGATAACGTCCCTATACCTGTTGAAAACGTTTTAGGAGGTATTAAATTGTCATTATTTCATGCGTTATTTGCTTTTTATAGGTCCTATCAGCTCACATTACAAATACAACAACAACAACAGCAGCAGCAACAACATCAAAACAAATAAATAGGCACTCTGTGAGTGCATATGGCTACTGCATGCACGCTTTGCGGGCTTATCCTGCCACCACAGACTTTCAGTCACTCGGACAATGATTTACAGTTGAATATTTCAAGGTTCTGATGCTTTTGAAAGCTGCTCTCCCTAATACATGTTTGTTGCATCTGAATTTATAACAACAACAAGAGGCTACAATTAGCCTAAACCCGGGCTTGCAAAAAACAGTATTGTATCCCTAACTTAGTGCTAAACAAAAGAATAGAGGGAAGTCTGTCTTTCTTACATCGGACGCATTGTGTTTAGCTTGTGTTGGAGTCTATTTCTTTAGACCCCTATCAACATATATTCCTCTAAAATACAGCTCAACCATTGAGCACAATAATTATAACACTTGTAAAAAATATTTCTAAAAGAACAAGAAAAAGAGAAACAGAAAAAATAAAGCCCGTGATATATACCACTAAAAGACATCGAACCCGGGTTAGCTGCGTCACAGGCAGGAACAATGACCTTTAGGCCACAGAGGTTTATCGTTATGCAAGATGATAAAAATAGTGTATTGATTCCAAAAAAAAAAAAAAAAACTAATCACACTTGTTTTCGCTTCGATGGATAATTGTTTGAGAAAGGAAACGCTTATCGAACGATGTAGGATTTTTTCGCATAAATGTGAATGGAGTCTCGGTGAAATGTGAGTAGAAAATTAATTAGCAGAGTGAAACTGTTTACAAATACGTCAATCCAGGGTCATTTGAAACACAAGAAAGGAACGTTTCTGGACAGTTTCAAGGGACGCTAGTACATTTGTAAAATATAATCGCTTATCATTCAAAAATTAAAGTCCAGAAATTGAGATATTGTGGCAAAATAGTAAATAAACTACCTGTCAAAGTCTCAGGGGTGTGTGATATCCCGTACTTGAGTTATTCAACAAAATGTACATCTCAATGGAGCGGATACGGGAACACGGCAGTCCATCTGGAGTTAAATTTTGGTCATGTTAAAAGCTTTCTTCTCGCTGTTGAACTTGCAAACAATCGTATAGACACTTGTCTTAACATATTAGTTGTTCAGACTTCAAAAACACAAGGTGAATCGACGTTTTCCGATACGTGACAACAGGCATCATTCTTGCTGTTGATATGAGATTTACACTCGAATCACTCGGCCGTGAAAGGTCAAACTCCCTTTGTCTGTAGTCTCTAATTTTTGGCGCTCCCCTCGCGTCGCGTCTCCTCGCAACTTCGCGCGCGCACGTGCCCCCACAATCCGTCGCCAAAATTAGAGACTACTCGCTGTCTACTGAAGCAGACACGGGGAAACACGGCAGTCCATCTGCCGTTAAGTTTACTCATGTTAAAAACTTTCTTCTCGCCGTTGAACTTCCAAACATTCGCATAGACACTTCTCTTAACATATTGTTTGTTCAGACTTCAAAAGCCACAAGATGAATCGACATTTTCCCATACTTGACAACACGCATCACTGTTGTTAAAAATAGTTAGCGCTTGCGCAGAAACGCCGGAAGTGCCATTTGTGGATGATACTCGACGACGAAAAAGAAGAACCGTCGGTAGTTTAAGACCCGGGCGCCGCGCGAGACGCGCGCAGCCCGGGTAACAAGAAAAAGAGAAACAGAAAAAATAAAGCCCGTGATATATACCACTAACAGACATCGAACCCGGGTTAGCTGCGTCACAGGCAGGAACAATGACCTTTAGGCCACAGAGGTTTATCATTATGCAAGGTGATAAAAATAGTGTATTGATTCCAAAAAAAAAAAAAAAAACTAATCACACTTGTTTTCGCTTCGATGGATAATTGTTTGAGAAAGGAAACGCTTATCGAACGATGTAGGATTTTTTCGCATAAATGTGAATGGAGTCTCGGTGAAATGTGAGTAGAAAATTTATTAGCAGAGTGAAACTGTTTACAAATACATGTGTACGTCAATCCAGGGTCATTTGAAACACAAGAAAGGAACGTTTCTGGACAGTTTCAAGGGACGCTAGTACATTTGTAAAAACTAATCGCTTATCATTCAAAAATTAAAGTCCAGAAATTAAAATAGTAAATTAACTACCTGTCAAAGTCTCAGGGGTGTGTGATATCCCGTACTTGAGTTATTCAACAAAATGTACATCTCAATGGTGCGGATACGGGGAACACGGCAGTCCATCCGGAGTTAAATTTTGGTCATGTTAAAAGCTTTCTTCTCGCTGTTGAACTTGCAAACATTCGTATAGACACTTGTCTTAACATATTAGTTGTTCAGACTTCAAAGACACAAGGTGAATCGACGTTTTCCGATACGTGACAACAAGTATCATTCTTGCTGTTGATATGAGATTTATACTTCCGAATCACTCGGCCGTGAAAGGTCAAACTCCCTTTGTCTGTAGTCTCTAATTTTTGGCGCTCCCTTCGCGTCGCGTCTCCTCGCAACTTCGCGCGCGCACGTGTCTTTCGCCCGCCCCACAATCCATCGCCAAAATTAGAGACTACTCGCAGTCTACTGAAGCAGACACGAGGAAACACGGCAGTCCATCTGGAGTTAAGTTTACTCATGTTAAAATCTTTCTTCTCGCCGTTGAACTTGCAATCATTCGCATAGACACTTCTCTTAACATATTGTTTGTTCAGACTTCAAAAGACACAAGGTGAATCGACATTTTCCGATACGTGACAACAGCCATCACTCTGTTAAAAATAGTTAGCGCTTGCGCAGAAACGCCGGAAGTGCACTTTGTGGATGATACTCGACGAAAAAGAAGAACCGTCGGTAATTTTAGACCCGGGCGCCGCGCGAGACGCGCGCAGCCCGGGTAATTACACATTTAAATGCAACAAACATGGGGAGAGCGGCTTTCAAAAGCATCAGAACCTTGAAATACTCAACTGTAAATCACAGTCATATCGTTACGTTTTTCTTATCTTTCAGGTGTTGGGAACGGTTTCAAAGTGGCCATGCATATTCTTAACAATGGAAGGTTTGGAATGGCCGCGGCCCTCTCAGGAACAATGAAAGGACTTATAGCGAAAGCTGTGAGTACAGTGTGGTTCTTAAGCTCCAATAAGATTTGTGTCTTGTGTACGTTTTCTCATATTCTGTTGGCACTGTTTTGATCTTAATTGTTGGCTTGGTAACTTGAAATTCTCTTTTGCCGATTTACGTGGTGTACGCTCAACTTAAATTATGGAAATGTAGAAATCTTGCAATAGTCTTGCGTCGCTCGTTTCTTGTTGATACATCTTTGTGTGATAATCTTTGTAATTCTGTTTCATCATCGTCGTCATCATCATCATCGTCATCATCGTCATCATCATCGTCGTCGTCATCATCATCGTCATCGTCATCGTCATCGTCATCATCGTCATCGTCATCGTCATCATCGTCGTAGTCGTAATCGTTATCGTCGTCGTCATCGTCATCATTATCATCTTCATTCCTATATTATGTCGTTGTGCTCACTTTTGGTTTTGCGTTTTGTTCCGTCCGTATAATTTAATTTATTAGCCTGTTGTGTTTGCTGTATTTCAGCGTGTCCTCCCATGTCATATCTCGTTGTTTCGCTTTGTGTTTGAGTTTTCCTGCAGTATATGTCCAGTGTCCATTTAGTTACTTCCATTTTTTTTCCTTTGTCGTCTATTTAATCTCTCCCTTGTTGTCTTAGGCTGACCATGCTGCTAACAGGGTTCAGTTTGGCAGCAAGCTGGAACAGTTTGGAGTTATTCAAGAGAAGTTAGCACGCATGGCCATGTATCAGTACGTTACCGAGGTGAGTTGTCACTGTAGAATATGTGAGGTAAAAACACCCTTAAGGTGGGGGTACACGTGAATTTGAATGAAATTTGAAAGAGTTTGAAGCAGGGATTGAAATGGGGTAAAACTGTTTTGAAACACCACCGGATAGTTGACACCCCACAAGGACACTGCAGGTTGCTGGGGAAATGTTTGGTGCCCGTCTACTAATTTCTAACTTCAAATCCCAATTTTACCTTCATTAAATCTTCAATATTTCCTATTTCCCTAAATATAACGAATCCTTTGAGAAAAAGGATCTATTCCCAAACGTACCCAAAAATCACCAAAGATTCACAAAATATCCCATAGCGTTGCTTCGTGAGATGAGCACAGGGATGGCTAAAAACGCAAACGAGTTATCAGCATTAAATCCATGTTAAGCGACCTAAAAACGGTGTTCAGGTGTACCCCCGCCTTAAAGAGGGGTGTGTGTGGTTGGGGAGAAGGGACCAACATCAACTTCCCATAGATGGATTGGTGCTGCGCTCCCTGTGGAGTGGAAACAGATGTTGAAAACCAGGATTTTAGGACGGTTTTCAACTGGTTTTGTATTGCTTTTCTTTGAGATTGGTTAGAAAACCTCGCGCGACTTTTTCAGCCAACGAAAAGCAAAACCAAATTGTTGGGTTTTTTTTTTCTTCTCGTTAGCTGAGTGTAAATCTAGACTTGCACGCGGAAGAAGTTTATTCGTTACCCAGCGGGCAAAGATCATTGCGTCCGCGGGGGCAGCGTCAGTTGACGCGGTATATATGCAAGTAAACCTGGCGGAAGCCGTATGAGAGAGACAAGATCGGGTGATATAGAAAGATATGAAAGCAGAAAACGTTCACAAATCATAAAGATTTCATTTCGACAATCTTTATCGTACAAAGCAAACATATTAGAATTAACAAAGTGAGACTTGTCGTGTACAATCGAACAGAACTCCTCAGCACCCTGTGATTTTGATTGGCCCATTGACCTGTTTGCATCTGTTTTGATTGGTCAGAGTAATTAGTCTGGTTTTGGTCTGACAACACTCGATCGAGAGACGCTCTATAATGGGAGTCATTAAGAAGTGTCTTCCCTTGGCTCCACGCGAGCAAGCCATTTGCTTTGGCAAGATTTGTGCACTGTATCTGAAGCCACACATGACAAAATAGATGATGAAAATCGTACAGGGTGATGATAACAAGTATGCAGTTAAGACAATTTGTTTCCAAATGCAGATTTAACTTCAACTGTTCTTACTATTTTAGTGCATGGCTTATATGATAAGTGCGAATATGGATCAAGGAGCTGTTGATTTCCAACTTGAAGCGGCCATCAGTAAAGTTTATGCCTCGGTGAGTACAGCATGCACTCTTGGTTTGATAACCATTAAAATGCCTGCAGTGAGTTTTCTGGGCTTAAGCGATGACGACGGCTACGTCAATGGAAACGTCATTTCGAAATATAAGTTCTCTTTGTTATAATTCTTTCATGATTATTGCAACCCGTTCAACTTGCAAAATGTGGGCGAACTATCCAGGGACTAAATCTCTATGAATGCAGAACGGGGTTGAAATGAAGTAAAATTCACCGTCATCGGCTGACGTTCTCCACAAAACTTTGATTGTGCACTGTGGCAATTTCGCGTTTGTTTGTTTGTTTGTTTGTTTGTTTGTTTGGTTTTTTTTGCAGAAGACGGTAGAGGAAATGTACCTTATTACTAGCCCCTTAAATTTCTCTAAACTTTTTTTATTTCTCAGAATTGTCCAGAAAATGCACATACAAAAACTTTAGTTTTTTTAAGTTCACGAAACTTAGGGGCAGGTCGTTTGAAAGAACGGTTTGCTCAATTTTCACCAAATTTGGATAGAGTATGTCTTTTTGAGTGTAGAATGCAATAAAATAGTTTATAAAACCATCAGAGTAATAGCTGATTCAATACAACTGGGCCAAACTTAAAAAGAACTATATTTTGAATTAAAGTCGTTGCCATGGAAACATGCCCCCCCTAAACCTCAACAAAGTAGGTCATTGCATTCTGCCATGTGTCTAGTATGTGTGATTCAAATTTGGCTGCATTTGGACTGTTCTTGTGGGAGATTGACCTGCGCCAAAATTATTCATACCTCACAGCAGGGTCCCATGGACCCCCCCCCCCCCCCCCCTTCACTGGTCCATTGCTTGACAACACCTCATGAAAGTCAGTTGCAAAAGTAGTTGAACCAATGTACTTTTTATTCAACATAAGTTTGATTCAGTATCTTTGTAAATGTTTGAATGCTTTGTACCAGAAATATGCCAAATTTTGGTCAATTTTGCGGGTATCTACTACCTTAAATTTAATATATTTTTGCACCTGTTCGAAACGCATTGCACCTTTTTAAAAAAAATCTGGGGCGCTTACCAGTTACACGTTCAATCCATGTGGAAATTTTACGTGTAAACATTCAGTGTTGCAGCTTTGTCCAAACGAAAAATGGAAAAATCACAAAATGTACTAGTGTCAATTGGAAAAATCAAAACGAAAAGAAAAAGTGCATTGATTAAGGCGATGACCTATAATTTCTGAAACGTTCCAAGTGGAGTGGTACGTACCATTTCATTTTCCAAAATTCCAGAATTTCCGGGTTTACCGTGTAAACCGTAAGGACCCCTTGACTTTTTACAGGCTGTAAAAGTTGCGAAATCTAGCCATCATCTGCTCCACAACCGAGTTAGTAAGGGGCACGGGTCTATTGCTGATTTGACGTCACAAACTGATTTGCATTGCGGCACGTCTTTGCAAACATGCATGCAAAGCAGTTTGTGACGTCAAACCAGGACTTTTACAGCCTATAAAGGCGCAATACGTTTCGCACAGGTGCAAAGATTTATTTAAGCGAAAAAAAATATTTTGGGGCTAGGTACACACACGTGTAGTCATTGTTTTTACTCATTTTAATAACCTACTGTTTTGTGGCGTTCTCGTCGCCTTTGCCTTGGTCGTTGCTTCAGCTCCCTATTGACTACATGTAGCTCATTACATAATTATCCTCACCCCTGTGACAAGCGGAGGGTCATCAAGGTTTTAACCTGGGTACTGGCCGTATGTCGATTTGGTGGCTAGTGCTCACCTTTGGAAAAAACCTTTAATACCCTGCTGTCATCACGTATATTCACTGTATTTCCTTACTTCTCATGGCACTAGTTGAGAGAATTAGTCGAAACATCAGAACATTTCATGTTCGGTGATCATTTTTTCTTATGACCTGCATGTTAATCGAACGGTTGATGTTGTAGGGAGTAATTCAATTTGCTTAAAGATTTAAACATTTACGTTATAGCCTCAGAGAGCGAGGTTTTCTTTCCACCTCAGCATCTTCTAGCCTTATTAGAAGACCTTGAAACCGAAATATTGCGTTGCGGTGACCTACAGCT
>JAEMWC010000099.1:412500-422500 GCA_016490735.1 Pachyseris speciosa
TGTAGGCGTCGGATGCTGCTGGAGACTTTGCTGCAACAGTGGAAAAGTTACTCATAAAACATGGCAAAAAAATCATCGGTAAGATCTTTTTCCGAGACCTTGCATTTGCATGTAGGTTATATTTAAGGTAACCAGCATAATAATAATAATAATAATAATAATAATAATAATAATAATAATAATAATAATAATAATAATAATAATAATAATAATAATAATAATAATAATAATAATAATAGTAATAGTAATAGTAATTTAGAACTTATATAGCGCATTTTCCATGTGTATATGATCAATTGCGCTTTACAAGCAGATGAAATTGGAATTTGGAAATGTTGGTTTTTGTGGAGAGGGGAAAACCGGAGAACCCGGAGAAAAACCTCTCAGAGCAGAGAACAGAACCAACAACAAACTCAACCCACATATGACGCCGAGTCCGGGAATCGAACCCGAGCCACATTGGTGGAAGGCGAGTGCTCTCACCACTGCGCCAACCCTGCTCTTCATCGTTTCTGAAAGTTAGAGAAACAGAATTTGATAGATTTCTTGACTAGGTTTTCATGGAACACGGCAAAAAAGAAAAAAAACAAACAAACAAACAAAAACACTTAAACGTTTCTTTTGTTTTTCTGTTTTCGTGCCCTGAAAAAGACCGAGATTCTTCACTTTAGTGATTTCAAGGTAGCCACTGATATCATGTTTGCCTTTTTCTTCCCAGACAAACAGTTCTTGCTCAAAAGACTTGCGGACGCCTCTATTGACATCTTTGGCATGGTTGCCGTGCTTTCCAGGTAAAAAGCAAGTTTAAAGGAAACGCACATCTCACATGACGCCTCCGACATATAGGCTCACATGACGCCTCCAACGATTATGTAAAATTCGACTTAATGACAATATATCTCTCGCTACAGTGAAGAATTGACTGTCAAACTTGCCTATTTTGCCATTTTGCCGTGCTCTTCTTGCAGTCAGTGGCCATCGTAAAGGAGAATTTCTTTTTCATTTCGTCTTTCAACATCATTTGCATCACACATTTCTCATTTCTTTTGTTTCAGAGCATCCCGTTCACTGAACAACAAAGTTAGCACTGCTCAGCATGAAGCGCTTTTAGCATCCGTATTCTGCGACGAGGTACAGTTAACAGTGTTTGTAGTATGCTAGTATCAGAATCAGTTTAATGTTGTGCGATTAAACTGAAGGGGGGGGGGGGGGGGGGGTAGATACCAACCTCTCAGAATAAAGTGTCTGCCCTACGATACTTTTAAGAAAGAGTATTATAAATAAACTTGAGTTTGTCGCTGCCGCTGTTAATTAATTAATTTGATTTTGCTGACTGACTTCATTATGCTATTTGTTTTTAAAAAAAGAAGAAGAAAAATAAGAAATAACATAAATAGAACGTATGTAGTCTAAGTTCGCGGAATATTTAATTTCTTGTGCTGCCATTTACTTGACCATGGCGGTGTCCAACAGAAAGCTTTCGCTACTTTGGCCACCGCTCACATATGAATTTATTCCTTAACGGATTAACACTTGTTAATGCTTCATTGTTGTCATTCCTTTCCCTTATAAATTGTATTTGAATGCCCTTTGTAGTGTGAATAAATAAAAGAATTAAATTGAAGACTTGAATTGATACCATAAACGTGTGGGAGAATACTCCTTTTTGAAATATTTTGTTCTTGAAAATAAAATAAATTTACCCAGTTTGTCCCGGGTCGTGTTGTCGTGTTGACAGCCGTCTGTTGCGATGAACGGTAACGGTATCATATCACATAGTCTCATGGCGGCTTACAATTCTCCTATGGGGTGACATCGGACGTCAGCCTATAAAGGAGCTTCTGGCTGCTGCTATCAGTCCAT
Organism: Pachyseris speciosa; assembly: GCA_016490735.1. Lineage (NCBI taxonomy): Eukaryota > Metazoa > Cnidaria > Anthozoa > Scleractinia > Pachyseridae > Pachyseris > Pachyseris speciosa. The sequence goes on from JAEMWC010000099.1 coordinate 414,364, forward strand.
ATTTTATCTCACCCAAACGTTCGTTTCGGTTTGCTCCCCTTGTTAAAATTCATGTGATATTTTCATCCTTATAGTTTTGCATGAGTACTTATATTGTTACTGAGCAAGGGTACGGTACTGATTAAGGATTCTAGCCTGCGTGGCAGGTGTAAAAAGGGGAGGGGAGGGGGGGGGGAGGGGCCCCAATCCCCTCTCCCTTTTTCCCTCCCTCTCCCTCCCCTTTCTACGCCCGCTACGCAGGCTATGAGAGATCATCACAAGTGTAAACTCCAGTCATGTCCAATACTGTCGACATGGTACGAGTGGAAAAATACGTTTTACAACTCGTACGAGTCGACAACTTGTGTCGACTCGACAGACAGTGTTGTCCAGTGGAAAATGCATCTCATTAGTTCACCCAAGGGTCCGCTTCGAACAGTTGTCCAGTTGTACGAGTCGTACGATTGGACAAAATTATTGTCGGCTCGACAAAATAACTTGTCGAGTGGAAAAATGCATCTTATTAGCAGAAAGATTAGCATGCATCTCATTAGTTCACTCAAGGGTCCGCTTCGAACAGTTGTCGAGTTGTACGAGTCGTACGAGTGGACAAAGTTATTGTCGACTCAACAAAATAACTTGTCGAGTGGAAAAATGCATGTCATTAGTAGAAAGATTACCATGGCGGAAAATCGAAACAAGCACGATACACATACGTATGCCTAGTTCTCTAAGCCGCGAGCAGAAAGAAGCGACAAAGCGTGAGTTACTGGTTTAAACCACAAGCGGAAAGCGCAACCGGCAGAAACAAGCACGCTACACATGTGTATGCCTCGTTCTTTAAGCCACGAGCAGAAACAATCTCGCGTTATCATGTATATGCCACTTTAAGCTTCAAGTGGAAATGCGCAACCGGCAGAAACAAGCGCGCGTTACTCATGCGTATTCCTCGTTCTTAAAGCCACGAGCCGAAACAAGCGCGCGATACTACAGTTTCGCTCCGTTCTTTGAACCACAAGCGGTAACGCGCAACCGGCAGAAACAAGCGCGGTACACATGTGTATGCCTCGTTCTTTAAGCCAGGAACAGAAACAAGCGCGCGTTACTCAAGTATATGCCTCGTTCTTTAAGCTGCGGGTCGAAACAAGCTCCTCTTACACGTGTACACCTCGTTCTTTATACTCGAGCAGGAAAACGCAACTGGCAGAAACAAGGGCGCTACACATGAGTATGCGTCGTTCTTTAACCAAGGAGCAGAGATAAGCGCGCGTTACTCATGTAAACAAGCGCGCTACCCATATGATACTGGCAGAAAGAAGCGAGGAAGCGTGCGTCACTAGTTTACACCTCGTTCTTTAAACCACAAAGGGAAAATCAGAACCAGCATAAACAAGCGTGCTACACATGTGTATGCCTCGTTCTTTAAGCAACGAGCAGAAACAAGCGCACGTTACTCATGTATATACCGCGTTCTTTACGCCTCAAGTGGAAATGCGCAACCGGCAGAAACAAGCGAGCTACACATGAGTATGCCACGTTCTTAAAGCCACGATACTACAGCGATACTAAGCGCGATACCACAGTTTCGCTTCGTTCTTTAAACCACAAGTGGAAAGGCGCAACCGGCAGAAACAAGCGCGGTACACATGTGTATGCTTCGTTCTTTAAGCCACGAACGTGAACTTCCTCACATAAATGGTTTCGCGTCCTAAATAAGACGTAAACTGCGTGGGCGCGTGCTTAGGACTGTTGCTAATGGCAACATTGCATGTAAACGACGCTGAATCAAAAATAAGACGCGAACAATTTATCCGAGATCTTCGCGTCATATGTAGGACGCGAAAGTGTAAACCATACAGTTCGCGTCATATTTAAGTCGCGCTTTAGATAAGACGCGTCTTATTTTATCCAGAATAAATGGCCCTATCTCAGGGACCGTTCCTTACCATATCTAACTCGCTAGAAATTTCCAAATCCCCACAATAATACCTATCTCCCCTCGCATTTTTGACTCGACAACTTCTTTCCGTTGACCCGTCAATCGCTTTCTCCACTCGGACGACTCGTACGACTCCACAACTTTCGCACTGACTCTTGCCACGTCTAACTCGCACCAAAATTCTGAATCAAAGTCACCCTAATTTTGTCGATTTCTCCACTCGAACTATACGGCTCCACCACACTATCGCAGTGACCCTTACCATGTCTAACTCGCACCAAAAATCCTAATCCCTAATGAGATGCATTTGTCCACTCGACATTACCCCGTCTGTCGACTCGACAATCGCTTTCTCCACTCGAACGAGTAGTACGACTCGACAACTCTATCGCAGTGACCCTTGCCATGTATAACTCGCTCCAAATTCTAAGTGCCCCAATGAGATGCATTTGTCCACTCGACAACCCCGTCTATCGACTCGACAATCGCTTTCTCCACTCGAACGAGTCGTACGACTCGACAACTCTATCGCAGTGAACCTTGCCATGTAAAACTCGCTCCAAAGTTCTAAGTCCCCCTAATGAGATGCATTTGTCCACTCGACAACCCCGTCTGTCGACTCGACAATCGCTTTCTCCACTCGAACGAGTCGTACGACTCGACAACTCTATAGCAGTGACCGTTGCCATGTCTAACTCACTCGAAAATTCTAAGTTCCCCTAATGAGATGCATTTGTCCACTCGACAACCCCGTCTGTCGACTCGACAATCGCTTTCTCCACTCGAACGAGTCGTACGACTCGACAACTCTATAGCAGTGACCGTTGCCATGTCTAACTCACTCGAAAATTCTAAGTTCCCCTAATGAGATGCATTTGTCCACTCGACAACCCCGTCTGTCGACTCGACAATCGCTTTCTCCACTCGAACGAGTCGTACGACTCGACAACTCTATCGCAGTGACCCTTGCCATGTCTAACTCCACCAAAATTCTAAGTCTCCCTAATGATATGCATTTGTCCACTTGATAGCCCCGGCTGTCGACTCGACAATCGCTTTCTCCACTCGAACGAGTCGTACGACTCGACAACTCTATCGCAGTGACCCTTGCCATGTCTAACTCGCACCAAAATTCTAAGTCCCCCTAATCACATGCATTTGTCCACTCGACAACCCCGTCTGTCGAGTCGATACAACTTGTCCACTCGTACGAGTTGAAAAACGTATTTTACGACTCGTATCATGTCGACAGTATTGGACAACCCTCCTAAACTCTCCTTTACTAGTAGCAAAAAATAAAGCCTGGAAATGACACTTAGGCCTGCACTGGAGTTCGAACCCATGACCTACGATGCAACCTGTGCGATGATCTCTCACATATTGATTTTGCCATGGTTTGACTCAAGACTGCAAAACTCCTGTAACAATACCCTTCAATTGCGGTTGTCTTTTGCGTTCTGTTTTTAGGCCGCTGACCGTATTAGACAGAGCCTGGACTCGTTACACGACTCAAACAAACTGTCCAATGACACCAAAATGTCCAGAATAGCAGAGGAGGTCATCAGAAACATGAACACAGTCCCAGCTCACCCTCTGGGGTTCTGAGCGCCTTGCGGAATTTGAATCATACGAGAGGTGGTTAATTCCTAAAGAAATCTTGCTGGCAATTGGCTTACAAAACACTCCTTAAATGATGATAAATGGTTGTTCTTTGGAAGATGTATCTAGACTGTCGAAAACACAAGAGTCAACTGCAAAAAAAGTTTATTTTTTACCATGATTTTCTTTATGTCTGTATAAACGCGTCACTCCTCAAGCTTTGTGTTGTAAGCTGGGACATTTTAGTGAATATAGCATGATATTCAGAAAAGAAATGAAAATATTGCCATGGCAACAGTTACATTTCCAGTTAACATGGCTGGCTTTGACTCGAATTTTTCTCTTGCGATTGATACATTACTGAGTTAGGAAGAGGACGCTAATTTTCTGATACCAATTCCGCAGTGACTATTTAACATTGCCTTGTTACATTGTAAGCTATTCGATTTCTATGCAATGGCTGTAATTTTGGAGATGGAAGGACAGTATTGATTCCCTTTAGCCATACTTAAGGCAATGAATGCCGTGCAGGACTAAAGAGAAGTAGAATACTTTCATGCCGCCATTACCAATGTATATTTTAAGATAAAAGACACGCAAGTATATCAACTGGAAAAAAAATGTGATTGTCCAAAAGGGATGCTATTGAATGCCTTTAGAGAGTAACGTTAGGACAGTGAATTTTTATCCCTCGAGACGATAATTGAACTAATAGTTACATATATTATCGACGTTATTTATGAGGCTGGTCCCGTCTAAAACACTGGAGTAATAAAGCGTGTCGACTGGAAAACGGAAAACGGAGTCCGTCTGGTTAAGTGTTTTAAGGGGGCATGTGATGTGGACAACTAAGGTGTGCGCACGCACCAGGCTGGTTTGCTAACCACACCATTCTAGTCCCTCGAGTCTTCGCTCCGTACTGCGCAAGCTTGACGAAACGAGCGACTCTCGAAAGATCGGATAGGTTGACGATTCTGATTGGCTTTTTCAAACAATTCAAATAAACGGAAGTAAAACAGAACTCTTACAAACTCTTACGCGGAGCTTAAACCTAAGCATGCGTTGTTTAGCCGGAAGTCCGATATTTTCGGACTTCAAATTGGATCTTTCCATGCAGGGTCGCTTGTTTCCTGACTGCTTCAAAATTCTTCAAAAGTTGCTCCAAAGTTGCTCATATTTCCAAAAAGTTTCATAAAAGTTGCTCCTTTCTAAAAGCATTCCTTGCAGGATTCGTCTGTATTTTGCGTTTTCTTGTTATTGGAGCTTTCTGCAATAAATTTTAAATTTACTTTTAAATTCGCTTCCTTCCTTTTTGCCTCGCTGATAGGGTTTTCAGTTTCGTCTGAAAACAAGTCGACTTCAGAGTTAGAATAACTGTGAATTTATTCCGTCTGATGATGACAGTTCGTGGCCGCCAATTTGGAAACTGTCGACCCCCGGGGCCAGCGGCGCTGGCCAAAAACTCGCACAAATTTGGTAAAAAGGGTTATGAGACTATCAGAGCACTCTGCTTCGCTTGCTTTACTAAAACGTTAATTAGCCAGGCGTCCAAACAGCTTTCTGGCTACTTTTTGCTAAAAGTTGCTCGACCGGCAAAAAAAGTTGCTCATTATGCTCACAGTGGTAAAAGTCAAAGTTGCCGAGCAGCGTGTGGGTAAGCTTAAATTTGGTCGACGGGACGGATGCTCTAGGGGCTAGCTAGGCTCAGTCTCCAGCCGCGGGTGTCTCGGTGTGCCCGCGATCCTCCCCACTACCACATTCACAACCTTCAATTGTTAATCTAGTAACCTTCAGGCGTTGATTTTAGCTGCTTTGCATCCCACATGTTTACATATGCTTTAAATACGGCGATGTTTTGCAGAAATTATGCATACGTTGGGATAATTATGCATGACGTCACGGACAAGGAGACCAACCCGCGCGCCCAGCCGTGGTGGTGGGGAGGATCGCGGGCGCACCGAGACACCCTCGGCTGGAGACTGAGCCTAAGGGCTAGCTTGCAGCCAAGCAATCTCGCACCCAGAGTCCTCGGACTGTTTGGTCAGCGGGCGGACGCCCGGAGAGACTCTGGGATAATGGTAAAAAAATCAATTTTTTTGATTGGCTGGCCCGTAACGGCTTCCATTGTTTACCCCAGATTTTCTGGGAAAATGACCGGTGCATTATCCCAGAGTCTCTCCTGGCGACTAACCGCTAGCCAAAGAGCCCGAGGACTCTGGGTACGAGATTGGCAGCCAAGTGTCTAATGCACCGATGACATTCCCCTTCCTTACCCACCGCTCCCCCAACGCACATGCAAACACACCCCTCCAGGCATGTGAAGGTTTGAAGTTTACTTTTCACGAAGCCCCCTCTCAACACGTGACTACTTTTCATCTCGGTAAGCGGGCTGTAATTTCCCATATGAACAGTTGACTGAAATTCATCCCGCTAAATGTTCAACTGTTAATGCATGATGCATCTTTTTAAAAATTACTGTAAGCTTATATATTGGCAATCTTCTCAAACTCTTTTAAAAGCCTTTTTTGAGTGAATCGGGCAAAAGTCGATTACCTCGACCAGGGTTTTGGCTAAGAGGAAATCCTTACCAGACTCGTGACTTTAGCATTGATTTGTTGTGTGGCGTTCTCGTTGCCGTCGCCGTCATAATTTCGTAAGCTTCCTTTTTAAAATTGCTATGAATGACGTCAAAGTAAGGAGAAAGAAAAATTTGCCGTTATGCGCTAAAGTTCTCGAAAAAAAAAATGCAATTTGGTCATTTCACGTTGTTGTTTTGCAGAGGATGGCAAAGAAATGTACCAAAATGTAAAATGCACGTGCAAAGCGATTGTTGTTGCTCGTTTACCCTATTGTTTTGCGGCATTTTCTTTGCCGTTGTCGTCCTCGTTGTTTTAGCTCCATGGAGAACCACTGGGGTGCGCGCGGAACACTTTGTAGAAATCTTAGAAGGAAAGGGGAAAGGGGGAGAGGATGCAAATGTGGTTCTGCCGCGTCGCTGGGAAGTGAAAACGAACAAAATGAACACTTCATCTCCCGAAAAGGAATGCACTGTTATGCAGATTGTGCTGAAGGCTTAACGCAGCAGCTCGGCTGCTAAGCCACGCCAAAACTTCTACACTTTGTTTGCCCCAAACAGAGAGAAATTCAATGGTCCTCTAAGCGACGATTAGAGAGAGTTTTTTTAAATTTCAAAAACACTTGAAAACCTTCAGTGGATTAGAGGAAATGGCAAGGAGTAAAGGCCTCGGAGAGAACCCCGAGGTGGCACGATTGCTAGAGTCGCACCATATCGAGACCTTTTCACTAAGGACACAAGATGCGTGGCAGTTTGAATTTGACACCCTTATCCGGGAATGTATTTTTTGGAATGGTAAAAAAAAAAAGAAACAAAAAAAAAAAAAAAAAAAAAAACGGGATTCGGGAAAGAAAAGAAAAAGGTGCGGGATGCGGGATTCTTGTGAAAATTGAGCGGGAATGCGGGATCAAGATCCCCCTTCCAGACCCTGGTACTCGTGTACCGTCATGTCAAGGACGAACCAAAAAACTAGTTCTCCTAAGTACATGGCTTAATGGATTTGAAACAAAGAAGAAACTCAGACAATAATTCATGTGGGTATGTGAACTTTAATGGCTATTTAATGATTATCTGTGTGTTAGTCATTCATACATATTTAACATTGACCCTGATGACTTTATAGAGTCACGTTGTAAGCTTATTGATTGCATTAACGTTAAGCGACTCAAAAGCGCTCTTATTAACTGCATTGCTTTCTGCTTCAAGCACGAATTTGACAGGTTTCGGCGTTACTTTCATGTCCCAAGGGAAATTGTCTGCGTTTTAAACTTTTTTCTGGCCGTATTTTCCAAGAAACCCCTTCTCTATTAACCCTTCAAAGATTAGCCTGATTGCAGGCGGTAATTTTATTTGTGTTTTCAAGCGTGAGATTCGAAGCCCGGTAAATCCGGCCGCCATATTGGACGATATAGTGGACGATAAAGTGACCTTCCCCCTCGCTTTGTCACTCGTCCCAGATCCTCCACTACATCATCCAATATGGCGACGGGATTTACCGCGCGTCCACTCTCTCGCTTGAAAACACAAATTACCGCCTGCAAGCAGGCTATTCAAAGACCTAAAATGCCTTTCTTTGTGTTTTTATGTTCTGAGTATCCTATGAAGTGCACGCCATAGTTAATAATAAATATGATACAACATTTGCAACATGCAAATGACTCAACCAAAATCCAACCAACCAATCAATTGATCAATCAATGCAATAATATGAGTTGTAAGCACATTCCAAGTAGAAAATTTCACGAGGAGAAAAGATAACACGCTTACTCAGTCAAGCGAATGCTTTTAATCTAAGGAAAGCATTAGGTTTCCATAGCCAGCCATTTCTTTTTTTCTGAAAGGCTACGTTCTACACAATAGTAACTATTAATTGCCAAAGAGGGTTTTTCTTTTTTTCTTTTTTTCTTTTTTACAGTAACACATTTATACTTGAAATAACTTCTGAGCTGTCCCAACAGTGACTGACTTTCTGACCACTAGTTTGAATGCCTCCCCCACTGGGGTACAGGAGACTTGTGGGAGCTAGACCATTGAGCTGACAGTTC
>JAEMWC010000099.1:430000-467500 GCA_016490735.1 Pachyseris speciosa
TTTTTCGTATAATTTGATAGATCGTTATCTCTCATTTTCGAGGTCTGTCCAATTTAATCGCCAGTTTCACTTCAACGGGATGCCGAACCATGTTTTTGTTTTCACTGAGTTCGTAACTCTGACAGAATAAATTTGTTACCTGATAAAAGGCTTTATAGCCGTTTGTAACTTGATCCACTCGGAAGGTGCCTAGACAGCATAACAACATTATGCATCAACCAACGAAAAAACAACCAACCCACCCACCCACCCACCCACCCACCTCCTGCCCTTCATCCGTCCGTTCGTCCATCCACCCATCCGTTCATCCCTCTCTCCGTCAGTTAGTCAGTCAGTCAATCGATCCGTCAGTCAGTCAGTCAATCGATCGATCTGTAAATCAACCAATCAGTAATCAATGTATGGATAAAAACATGAACAGCAACTACCAAGTTTTATTATGTGTGATTGCAGTAGTTGCCCCTGTCACTTTTCGAGAGGTATCCGCCTTACCTTCGATGTTTGCATTTTCGTGAATTTCCTCATCCGAAACGTTCTGCATGGAATTGTTGAGGTGTTGAACTCAACACAACGTGTTTGACTTTGGCAATTCACCTCTGCACGTAGGAGATGCTTGTTGCTGGAGGAACTTATGCTTGCAACGAGAATCCATCCCCCTCCTATGTTCAAAGTTCAGTTAAAAAAAGTAATTGATGCGTTTGAGAGACAAAAAGGCAGAGAAATAAATGTGAAGACATCAGTGGAAATTATTGAGTAGACGAACTGGAGAAATGCATACTGACAAGTATATGTCTTGATGAATGATAGAGCCGTGGGGGAGATGGGAGAAAGGAAAAACCTAAACAGTGGATTATTTGGATGCATCTGGAAGGCGATTGGATAGAAGACTCTATTTCATCACAATTCTTGTTCTCCACAAAAGCCGTGCAACTTAGTTTATACAACGATTGTTAAAAAATTATAAATATGAAAACGGCCGGGTTAAATATCAATACTAATATTGATGGATGGACGAATGGTTGAATCGGTGGTTAGGTAGATGGGAGGGCGGTTAGGTGATTGAACAAATTAATGGATGGATGGGTGGCTGGCCACATTGGGTGGGTTAATGGATTGATGAATAAGTGGCTGGATGAATCGACTGCTGGATGGGTGGGTGGGTGGATGGATAGATAAAGTGATGGGTGTGTGGGTGGGCAGGTAGATAGAGGGATGGAGGGACTGTCAAGTGGTTAAAGCGGCAGTGTCACGCTATTGTACCATCACTTTAAAAAGCTTAAAACTGCCAATGCATCCGTGGAAACCTTAAAATAATGGTCTCGTTTTGCTGCCAAAGACTGTAGTACTGCAATAACACTATAAACTCCTGTATTCCATCAAAGATGGCGAGGATGGAAATGGATTAAAATTTGAAAAAACCTGCCAGTTTTTTCAAAATTTCAAGCTATGCATTGAAAAATCACCCAAAGAATTATTATGGTTAGCTCTCCCTGCTAAAATTTCATTGTAATTCATCTTGCTGATTCTGTAGGAACGGTTTTTGCACGATAACAGGTAAAAGGCAGTAAGTTTGGCAGAATTGAACCAAAAACAGCAAAAATCCCGGTGACAGTGCTCCTTTAAGGTTGGATGGTTCATTAAGCGAATGGTTGGGAAGTGGGTGAATGGATGGATGGATGGACTGCCATGTGGGTAAGGGTGGATGGTTCAATAAGCGAATGGATGGACGTATGGTAGGGTGGAATAGATGATGCGACAGACGAAAACTCTCTAGATAGGTTCCGTCATACCATAATTAATCATATCACAGTAGACTTCTATTTCTTGTCCTTGATCATGATGTGAATCCAGTATTACCCCGACTTGGCATCTGATACAAGAAGGTGAATTTGTGCACATGACTTCTGAGGGGTGAAAAAGGAATAAAAGAAAATTAAAATAAAACGTTAACAGGTCTCGTCGATACGGATCATGATGTCTTTAAAGAGAACGTATTTCACCTTGCAACAAATTGCGAGCACCGATTAGTTTTATAAGGCCTAAATGTTTTAGTTTCATGCCTTTGCACTATCTTGGCATCCTATTTACAAAAAATAAGTTATCGAATGGAAATATAAGTAAATAAATCGTAGCCATCAATCAACGTTTGCAAACCTAAAAAGGGGGCCAATGTGAAAGTTCGAAACAGCAAAATTGCAATCATGAAATCTCTCCGATTTGTATTGCGTACATTACTAATTCTTCCACGTAATCAGTTCTGAGCCGACGAGTTTTACAACAGCATAAGAACTAAACGCAGCCAAAGATATAAACCAGGGAAAAAGTCTAGTAGAGGTACAATTTCACTGAAACTCCGGGTTTCGTTTGATTATGATTTGTAATCTAAGTTTTGAATATTCAGTCATGATTTCTGCAGGATCCCGAGATGAGAGATTATTTCATTTTACTGATAGAAAGGCTTAGTTAATTTCTAGTTGTTTCGTTTTTGTTTGTTTGTGTGTGTGTGTGTGTGTGTGTGTGTGTGTGTGTGTGTGTGTGTGTGTGTGTCCACCGACGAACATTGTTGTGGTGCAGGTTTGGTGGTGATTAATGATTTTAAAAGTTAAAACTAAGGTTTGCCAGGAAAGGATAGCAACAAGAATTCGCAAATTTAAATACAACTTAATTTAAGAAAAATGCTTTTCTGGCTGAGCTCAGTGACTGATGAAAAATTGAAACCATCTTTTAGCGCAGGTTTTTGCTGAATACGATAGTACATCCCAAACCAATCCTCGCTGACCTTTGACCTTTCGAATGAAAGCTCGTTGGGCATTTATAACTACTGATTTGCTTTGGTACGGTTTCGCCTGAGTCGGCCAAATGTGTTCTAATTTTTACTCTGTGGATTAAATCCTTCAGTCAATCTATTCACTTGAAATCACTTCTAGCGCTTGTTCGCATGGAGCAGTTTTTTATTTGCTTGTTTGTTTGTTTGTTTTTCATCATTTCTAACACTGAATTTTGAGATATTTTCTTTTGAGCATAGGAAGGACAATCTTATAAACAACAGCCAACTTCGTACTTACCATCTTCATTTTAGGCCATGGGTTATCCGCATATACGTAACCTTTGGCAGGGATGTACTTGTCCGCAGCAATATGGACATCGGCCTTGTTAGGTTCGCAGAGCAAATCAATAGTCTTAAAGTTTATACTTCTACACTTAGTTTCTTTATCACATTCTCTGATACAAACGCTTATTGTTTCTGCTCGTCCTTGTTTAAATGTATGTCCCATTAGGCGTGAATTTGGGGAAGATGACGTTTCTTTGCATTGCGGTCCTTTGCAGTTCAAGGCAAAGCGAATTAAAACAAAGAAAATAGCTGCGACTAAAACATTCCCAAGTGCTTTGCCAAATCGGAATGTAGTTCTAATCAAGTCGTTAGATTTTCAGTTCGTTAGCATTGCAAAAAAGTAACCTAATTCGTGACCTGAAGTAAGTTCCTTAAGGGCTGTTTTGATTCTGTATGTTAACTGCGATTGTTTTAAATGTAATCAATAATTTATAATGATATTTTGGCTTACGAGGAAAGAGGAACCCTGCTTCGTTTCAATTTAACTCTTTACAGAGATTTTTCAGTATTCCTTCAATGATCTTTAGACTCATTTGGCCTTTCAAGTTGACGATCTTTAACAAGGTTTTGTGTGCATGGCTGTTCAAGGAGTCCAGCTCAATTTTACGAAAAGAATCAGGAAAAAGAAACGTAGTCTTTTGCAGGGATTCAGTAATACAAGTGTCTCGGACCCCAATATTTAGTTTCAACAACAACAACAATCTTTATTCACGCTATTCAGGTACAAAGAAGAAGTAAAATAAAAAAACAAAAACAAAAACAAAAACAAAAAAAGAAATTATAGAAAACGAAACGATAGAAGTTATATAGCCATATGTACAGTTTTGAATCAGTGTGCAACAGCCAAAGTAGCAAAGCTTTCGAGTTGGCTGCTGCTTATTTGCAAGGCAAGAAGTGTTATCGGAATGGAGATATTGCATTAAAAATTACTTTCAGAAAAGTCAGAAAACGATAGCAGATATGATTACAAAGTGAATTTGGGTTGGAAATTCAGAACTTATTGACTGACATTTGAGGAGATGATTTTTATACCGCTTTTTAAAACCGCTAATAGAGAGCCGTTTGTTGGTACCGTTTCCCATAATTTAGAGGTTACATATACCAAGGTAAATTTGCCAGTATTGGTTCTTACTTTTGGTCGATGAAAGTTACCCTTAGAGGCGTATCTAGTATCATACTAGTGTAATGTAGAGACTGTTCTGAGAGAATCGTGAAACGGTGAAGGAATACTGATTGGAAGACTTGTTAAATATCTTATGTGCGAGTACACGTCTGACTCAGTTTCACTGGCGAACGTCTGCTGTTTAGGTATGCTATTAATTTTACAGTGTTTTGTGTTTCAATTTAATGAGAGCACTACACCGTGGAATGGGAATTTAACTCCGTTGTTATCTTCAATTTCTCATCCATCCGTCCATGTTTCTCAAATATAAACGCTACTTGATCTGCTGTATTATTCCAGTCTTGAGACGCGGAGAACTTCCTCGATCAGTATTGAAGTTTGTTACAAATTAGCTTTCGTGAAGTTTTCGCACACTGTGAGCCTCTTTAAATTAAAGTTGAAAGTTTTCAAATTAAATAAAATTTTGTCACCGGCTTGGTGTAATAGGTCGGAAGATAAAATAAGTTCACCTCCGATATACTGTATAATTAGTTAAGTTCCTTTAATTGGTCAAATGATATTGCTCGTTAAAGTTATTTTCTTAATCACACAGCACGACATTTACCTTGGAAACAAACTTTTGACATCAATATCTCAAAAGGCTGAATGCAACCTGAAGGTATCGCAGGTAGCCCAAGCTCGGCGGGCATAAAATATAACCACTGCGTAATAATGACAATTCCAAGATTTTGTGTGGGGAAAAAACTTCCGTTTTGAAGGCAAATTATGAACTTAGCGTAAATAAAAAAGATGTCTTCTCAAAATTCCTTTTTGGGGGGTTTTGTGTCCTATGTAGTTCCTAGGCCCATTTAAGGCGATTTTTTGAGGTTTTAATTCTAAGATCTTCTATTTGTATATAAATCCAAAATTCCGAGAAATCGCCTGAAATCGGTCTAAAAACCACACAGGATACAAAAGGAACATAAAGGAAGTTCAGGGAAGAAATTTTAAAAGCTTAACTTTTGAAAAATTGTCTTCGAAAAGGAACAGTTTTTTCCCATACAAATCCTTATAATTTGCGTTATTACGCAATAATCTGCCCTTCGAAGTTGGGTGACCTGTGCAGGTTATTCCACTCGCGACTGACTGGAGCAGCACTGGAGGATATATCTCCCCAACTGACCCCAACAGAGGTTCTGCTAGGATGTCTTGAGTTCCATTTTAGAAAAATATTTGACCTCTCGAACCGCTTTGTTTCACGTCAAAGATGAAAAAGAAAGAAAACTATTGCCTCTTGATTAGAATCGAAATAAAACACAAACAGCGGAGATAAACATGGCAAACCAACGCATTTTATATAGACTTGACGTCTTGTATGCTAGGCAGCATACATTTTCAAAATTAGTGAACCGAAGTGATTAGTCTGATTTTCTGTATTCTGTACACCAAGTTATAGTTATCATTACACAAAGTTAACGACAGTTTTTAATAAACGGTCGCGTGTTGTGGGTTATTTGTATCTGGCTCAAATTAAATCTCTGTTTGGACCCAAAAATCTCTCGATCGTCACCGTTTGAATGTCGTGTTTTTAAGAAAAACCTTCCATATTTAATGAGCTGAGGCATTTTGTTCGGTTCGCATCCGCTTTGTTACTTTTAGAATCTCGTGATTTCAGGGAGCGATCTTTTTGAAGTCGGTTTCGCTGGAAGGTATGTTATGTACGTGTATGGACCCAGTGAGAGTTGGAGGGAATGACCATGGGAGGGAGGTACTGAGAGCTTGCAAAAATAATAGGATAATATTCGTTTTTTACATAAAATAAATTTACATTAGAGCTAAGCCTGAAACCCTAGTATGTCCTAAGGAACTCGAGTCCAGTAGTTTTTTCAGGCTGGATTGTCTGGAATTGAGATATTGCGTCCTGATAATGATGATGATGATGGTGGTGATGGTAGTGGTTGTGGTGATGGTGATGGTGATGGTGATGATGAGGAGGAGGAGGATGTGGATGAAAATGACGATGACATACGATGACAATGCCGATGACGATGACGTACGATGACAATGCCGATGACGATGACTATGACGTACGATGACGATGACGATGATAACAAATACAACAACTAAGAAAGTCTAAGAGTAAAATCGGTACTAAATTTAATGATTCATTACCAGAGAACATTAACCTAAATCGCACTAAAGGCACTAAAGGTGAGAGAGACTAACTGCGCAGTTCGGGCAACCCTGAAACTGGTTGTGAGCTTAAAACGTAAACAACATCTCAGTGGCACTCTCTTCCACACTAACGTTGTTAAACGCCGTCAATTTAGGTAATTGCATTCAGAGTTCCCACGGTTAGCGAAAAATCTGGGAAAACAGAGTTTTTTGAAGTTCAGCTAAAAGTCAGGGAATTGTGTGTCAATTACATGTAAGAGAAATTCTAAATTGTACCTAAAAGCCTGTGAAAAAAGTAGGGAATTTTACTTTGGCTAACTTTTTAGGTTTGGGATTGGTGGGGATGTGGGAGGGACGGGGGGGGGGGGGGGAGATTCGTTTGTTAACAAAGGTAGTGTCGTTTCAAAAATTCCTGCAAAAGAATTGATTTATATGGCCTCATTGCAGGTTCATTGCCTAAGGATTTGTCTTGGACGAACAGTGAAAATTGGTTTGTGGGCAGTGAAAAGTCGAGGAATTTTTTCTATCCCTGCCACTTTGTTAAAGAAGGTGGGATGGCGTGACGAGTTTCGTAAAACGGTCACAAGATGATGAAATCAAAAATTTGAAAGTAAACACGATCTGGTGAATACCTAATTTAGCTAGAATTCATACAATGCAATCACAGAAGGTCTCCTTCAAGCTCACCATATATGTTTATTAGCTTCACCGTCTAGAAAACCTGTGGTTTATGTTAGCCTTGGAAGGCTGAGTTGGGGTGCTTTATTCAAGACCTTGTGTTAAACTGAAGGAGTGCTGATTATAACAGCGAGGTAAAAAGGTAGCTTGAACTTCTATTTTATTTGTATTTTTCGTTGTTGAGTTATAGTTAAAATGCTTCTTAGATCACTGGCTGATCACTTAAATATATCATTTCTGAGCATCACAACAAAATGATGGTAAAAATACTTAGACCAAATTTCGCATAAAGCCCTGTCCAAACGCTCGCAATATTTCAACGCAACATCTTGCAACATTGTGAATGATATATGAAATGAATCACAACTGCGAGGATCATTCTTCATTTGATCTTGCAACATTGTTGCATCATGTTGTGACGATGTTGTGAAGGGGCCGGCCAAACGCACGCAACATTTCAACCCCCCCCCTCCGGGGGGGGGGTTCTTCCTTATATGAGCTATATAGGTATGTGCGGCCCCAAAGGGTATGGTTTTTTTTAGCCGTTTTGGTCTGAAATAGGGTATGAATTTTGACCATTTTGGTCTGAAATAGGGTACGATTTGTGCGCTCTTGTCGTGAATTCGGTATATTTTTTACAAGAAGCTACTTCTTCATCTTTAGTCGATAAGACCATCAATAAAAGCCCTTCTTTTTTGTCTTTTAATTATGTTTACGCCAACTGTGTACGTGAAATAGGTCTGAAATAGTGTATCGAATTTTTGGTCAAGTCTGAAATACTTATAGGGTAGGGAAAATAGCAGATTTTGGTCTGAAATAGGGTAAGGGTTTCAGGAAGCGGGCCGCACACCCCCACCCAATTTTTCTGGGAATACCCCCCCCCCTCCCCGGGATTTCAACCCATCATGACGTACTATCCTTCGAAAGCAAATGGGAAGAATTTATATTGCTATGAGTTAGGCCGAATGGCAATTTAATATTCTGATTTCACATGCTTAGTAGAATCCTCTACCCCAATGGCTGTTTAACAATTAGATTGGGAGCTCGAGATTTCTATCGCGTGATAGCTCATGGCAGATGAGGACGCAGCCCAAATCAGCTTTCACGCATTATAGAAATCGTCAGCGAATAATCTAACTGTTTTAGTACAAACCTACTAGTCGTTCAAAACAAAACGATTAAATTATCTAAATCCCCCGGTCCTCGCAGAGACTTCCTGAAAACGCGAAGAAGCGGCCGCCATTTTGTTGACAACCGCTACTTACTATCTATCACAGAATAGATAGCGGGTAGAGTAGCCAGTAAGAGAACGACATTCGTGAAAGAACGCTAGGAGATTTGTACTAAAAGGGAGAAGAAGTGAATACTCCTAAACCTCTCTCCGCCACCTCTGATCCTCAGCAGAGTTGCCGTGCAGGCTCTCAATCCCCGCGTCTAACAATATTTTTGGAGCGTCTTTTCGGTACTAAATGGCCTTATCTTTTTAAGGTTATCCTTGCGATGCGTACTATATATAGCCTACAAATGTCGTCTTGAATATGAGGGCTTCCGGAAGTCATTGAATAGCTTAGTTCTTCTCTCCATTTGTAATCCTGTGAAATTTCGTAACAAAAAAGAATGAATTCATTTTTGCTTATGTCTAGCAAATTATTGCGTGTTTTTCACATCTCCCCATTGGTTGGCTCTTTTGAACTCTTTTGTGACCCTCTTGAACCGCTAGTTGACATTTCTTAGTCTTAAAACGTGTTCAATCAGTTTTGGGATTAAAGACCCTCGACGAGTTTCCTGTGCATTCCTTCATGTTCCTTTTAAAGTTCTTAAAATCTTCTTCAATCTTGGAATTCTTTACCCTTAGAGGTAAGATTAGCACCCAGTCTGGCATCTTTTAAGCTAGACAAAATGTGCAACCAGTCTAGGACTACTATAGAGGTTTGTTTTGTATATCATGGTCTATATCAAGAAAAGTGGTTTAATGGGATCTTTGATCTCAGATAAGTGTGTGTTACCTCTTCATCGTTCGCTACTTACATTTGCGCGCTGGTTCTTACCTTCTGGTATGAGCATGTGGTAAGGGAGTGTGCTCTTTACGTCGCAATTGATTTCACCTGTAAGAGTCCAAAAAAAAACATATTTCATTGTAAATACACTTCTTTCTTTGGTTTTACATCGTTGGAAAGATTTAAATTAATTGAACTTGATCGACGTTTGTGTCTCCTCGTTTAGACGCTTACTCGTTGCTAAAAATAAAATGTTATTGTCTTAGAGCAGAATGACATACAAAATAAGTAAGTAGTAGTAAGTAACTATTTAAGAGTCATTGCTTCAGGCGAAACTCACTTTACAAGTAAAAATGCAGACAAACTAAATGCCTTGCGAAAAAATACTACTCGATAGCTTTCACTGACTTCACATGATCCATATCTCCTCACGATTCAACTGGCCAGGCAGTCAAAAGGAAAAGAAATGAAGCGTTAGACTCGTGCACACATTGTAATGCAGGTGTCATCGGCTTGCCCGTGGGGTTGACCCCCGGGCTAACCACGGGGGTTGTAAAATCAGTCAAGCAAACTTGAGGAAATTCCCTGGGGGTCGAGGAATCTCTCAAGACAAAGTCCCCTGGGTGAGGTGTCTCTTAGCAGAAAATCCCCCTGACAGTCTTTAGAAACTTGTGAATTCCCCCACCCCCTAAACTGTCATCGTAAAACAATGTCGATATTTGCTCCTTCCTCGGACTAAGAATCCCATCCATCTCCGTGTATTCACCCACATATCTCCCTGGTTGGCCCGTGGTCGACCCCACGGGGGAAGCCGATGGCTTGTGCATAACACAGTCTCATCCCACCGATGTCTTTAATTTCGGGGAAATTGCGGATTTAATTTATTTTCATCAAGCTGCAACACTGAACCAAAATATTCCTAATCTAAGCCCTATCAAGAGTCTTTGAAAGACGGTTTTCTCTCATAGAATAATTGCACTTACCTCTTTTCCTGCTTGGCAGTGATAATTAACTTCCAGATATTTGTGCGTTATTCCACATGGATTACCAAACACCTCATTGGACGCGTCCAGTTCGCAAAAGTTCTTTCCGTCACACTTGTCCTTAACCATCTGTTCTGATTTTGGCAAACTGCAAAACGTGGACAAATAGAACAGGGCCCAGTTGTTCAAAGCACGATTAAGCTAATCTCCGGTTAGAGTGAACTTTGAGTCCAGTTTGGTTACTATTCAATAAAAACACTTCCAAAAGATTCACCCTTAAGTTTTGACTGGAATTTACTTAATATTAAGCAGAAAATTTCATTTACAAAACCTCAGTGAGCGAGACGAAAACTTCGATTAACTCCAAATCCTTGGTTAGCGTTAATCGGCTTTCGAACAACCGAGCCCAGGAGGATTACGACAACAAAATTCCCTAATTTTTTCTTGACTTTGATTTGAGTAGACTCGCAGAACGAAACAAGAGTCCTGTGCTCAAACCTCACTCACTATGTATAGTATCATTATTTTGAAATGGCCATGGGTTGTGTTCTTCTCTTTAAGGAGATTAGGTTTTTTGAACATGCAGCTTTGGTCGCTTAAAATACGCCTATTCTATATGTGGTTAGATTATGTTCCTGCAGAACTCCCCTTCCCCACTTAAACTAGAAAATATAACATGCAACCTAACCTTTTGTTTGCGAAGTTAAACGTTTCTTGAATAGAGCCGGCTAACATAACAATTCTCACACTTTTGCCGTCGTTATCATCATGATTCATGGGCTCCCGGTGTTTGTTTGTTTGTTTGTTTGTTTGTTTGTTGTTGTTTTTTCTTTAGGCGAACTCGGTTTTTAAGTGCATTCCTCTCCAGAGGAATCGTCTGGAGAAAAATTCCCTCCCTCCTCCCCCACAAATGCAAATATTCTTGTTCTTTACTGCTTACAGGCATTGGTCGTTGTCGGCTAATTCCTCGCCGCATGTCCATTTGTCTTTGCGCCCATAGTTCGCGTTCACAACTTGAATCGTTTGCCCAGGTTGGCACGTGATATTCTCGGGTTGATTGAACTCGCAGACCTCTCTCTTAATCATTTCTGTAGAACAATTTAAACAAACGAAAAGTGGACATCTGCTTGTATGGAGGCCCGTTCTGGTCAAAATGGTGCATATAATTTTTAACTGTGCATGAATTAATTTTACACGTTGATAGAATTAATATTTTGCATTTCTAAAACATTTTGTTTAACCGCCAAATTAATTTTACCATACCTATTAATTATATTTTTAGAAGACTTCTATTTTGTGTGTTTGTAATTATTTTTGTGTGTGTTTGGAATTAATTTTGTGTGTGTTTGGAATTAATTTTGTGTGTTTTTGGAATTAATTTTGTGTGTGTTTGTATTTTTTTTGTGTTTTTTGTCCCATACGTCTTTGCGGAAGTGTTCTCGGCCATGTGCTAACAACATGGCGGCTCGTCAACAAAGGTCACGTCGAGTGGTGTTACGAGAAAGAAATGAACGTGGGTTCGCACTGTTTCTCCAGAATCTTAAAAGCGTTCTCAATATTTTGGCTAATATTGGTGAACAAGAGTTGGAGACAGAAACACACACAAAATTAATTCCAAACACACACAAAAATAATTACAAACACACAAAATAGAAGTCTTCTAAAAATATAATTAATAGGTATGGTAAAATTAATTTGGCGGTTAAACAAAATGTTTTGAGTAGGTTGTGTTTAAATTTGCATTCGCATAACAGCCCATATTACAGCTGTGTGTTGAGTGACCTGGCCTTTGAGTGGAAGCTAGACTGGAGGTGACCTTGATTTGATACAAATCTCTCTGTCTGTCTCATCCAAATGTGGACTAGTTAGCATAAGAACGGTATGTTTACATAAGAAAAGCAGTGCGGTTATCGCCAGTCTCCTTTCCCTTCATAGGTAAGTTCACCAAGCATGCGATACACCATTTTGCTAATGATCAGTTATAGAGACCATAATATTCAGCTTTGAAGGAATGTATCGTGTTCGATACATCTTTTTGAGTGACTTGGGAATAGATTAGATTCCAGTTAGGCACAAATATTTGCACGAGAATACAAGTTGGTACCTGTCTGGTCGGGTGGTTGGCTGGTTAATTGATTTGATTAGTTGGTTGATTAGCTGGTTTGCTGATTGATTGATTGATTGATTAACTGGTTGTCTGTTTGACTGACTGACTGATTGATTTATTCATTGATTAAATGAATGATTGATTGATCAAAACAACACACCATCAACGCTCATCTCACCTGACTTGCAAAGATAGTACACTTGTAAGTACTTCTTAATCCCTTCGCACTCTGGAAGATTACCATACTCGGCTTCGTTTGCCTCCAAGCTGCATGAGTTGGAATCGTCGCATGACTCCTGTACCATGCTCAATACTACGTCATAATCTACCTTGCAGGTGGTATTAATTAACTCGTTGCCATCCACGCATGTGTCGGGGTGTTGGCGTCCATAGCTAGCCCATACAGTAGATATTACATTCTGTTGAGGGCATTTCATTACCCTTGCTGGCTCACCCTCGCAAATTGTCTCGACGAAGAATTCTTTCAAAAAAGATAAATATCTCAAAGTTGAGATGAATTGATTCAAAATTGGTTAAAACACCATCACTTGCAAATACTCATCAAGTGCCCAATGGCTAATCAATGCCCTACAACATTTTCAATCATTGATTATTCATCGGTTATTGAATGGTATCAGGAGCCCATAGTGATGGGCTCCTGCTGGTATAGAATCGAGCAAAAATGAACAATTTAGTTTAATTTTAACTTAAAGTTTGTTATATTCATTTATTTATTTATTCAGCTAAACTGGATAATTCAAAGTGTTGTAACAAACGAGTGAAATCTAGTCTGCAAGGGTTGGCCACTGTGAAAGAAACATTTTATTCGAGGCAAACAAGAATAAAATATATATATATCTAAAAAAAGTAAGGTAAAACGATAAGGCAAAATTTAGCCATTGGTTTCCCATTTATTACTGGATGATTACTGAAGGCTGCATATTTCTTAAATATAGGAGAAATGTACCTTTCACCATACTCGGCTCTCGCTTTTGAGGCTTCCTTAGTTTTGGATTTGTTGTGTGTGTTGTTGTTTTTGTTTTATTGTATAACCAGGCTGACTTGTTTTTATAAATGTCTTCAGTGTAAATTGCCATTGGATTATACGGCTTTCTAAAACTTTTCCGGCTGTCCTTTTCTATTTGAAGTTCGCTGCAGCCAAGTATACATTAGTTTCACAATCTGTTTAATATCTTTAGTAGAATTGTATAGCTAAAAGTTTTTTACGTTGGTTGGTTGATTCTAAAATATAGTGGAACGTTTTGTTTGAAGTTCAGTACACATACTAACCACTTGCTGTCTCTAATTCACGGATAACCACAGCTGTGGTAAAAATAAAGGCAACAAACACCGATATCTGGAAAGTAAATATACATAAAAGACGTTATATAACCTCTACCTAGAATTAATGGTGAATATCACAACAATATTAAATAATTATATAATTATTTTCATTTCTTACCTTTTTTGTCTAGTTTATCAACTGTACTTGTTGTTTATTTTCTATCAGGGGCACCCAACGACAAGTTTCGGTAGATATCTGTTCGGTGGAGGGTAATTCGCCTTGTGTTTTCGGCGTCGATTCAAGAGTGCACTCGGATTTTCGTAGCTAAAACGTGGCCTAAAAGATTCGCAATTGGGAAATCATAGCCCCTGAGGTTTTTGAAAAGGTCATAATTGCTGTTTTTGGCAGTCAAAAACGTCAACTACCATTTTCGGAAAGAAAATAGTTCCCTACAAAGTTCGAGGAAAGTTCATTTCAGCTTGCATTTTCTCAAAGGAAGATTTTGTTCTCTAACCTTTTCGGGCAATTAAAATTTCAGCTAGGGAATCCGAACAGATAGCCTCCTTCGCAGACGTCTTTGGGCTCGTCACGCGTTCCTTGCCCACGAACGACGTTCGTGGGCAAGGAACGCGTGACGAGCTCAAAGACGTTGATTGGGCTCGTTGGGTGCCCCTGTTTCTATGTCAACGAATATAATGTTAAATACGAACGAATTCATCAAATTGTAAGGAATCGTCAAATACGGTTAAAATTGAAAACATGATCACGTGAAACACGAAATTGTATCACAAATACCCTCAATTTATTCGTGTCCTGCCGTGGTTGATAATCATGGTCTCCCATTGGATTAAACACCGTGAAATCACTCACAAAGTTCGAGTTTTGAATAGGCTATTTCCGAATTTAGCCTCTTTTTCAAAGCGAGTCCTGGTGCTTATCTTTTCATATGAAAATTAGTTTCCATTCCCAAGCAAATTAAACTCATTTTCATATGAAAGGTTGTGCACCAGGCATCGCTTTGAAAAATAGGCCAAAGGTAATTCGGAAATGGCCTATTAAGGTCTGCTGCCAGAATTCAGTACTGAAAGCATAGAAATGCTGGCATTTTAATTGCAGTTGTAGTGCCACAGTTAGGCTATCCCGGAAAAATGCACCACTAAATACGTCGCGTATTCAAACTACAACTGATCAGGATTCCGAACGGTTGAAATTCAAAGTCGTTGCATGTTAATAGTACCCGAGCGGGTTGAAAACCTTTCCACTTCAGTCTTGTGATCACGAAAGCGAATGCTGTTGTTTTGTTTTTTCTCTTTTGTTTGTTTGTTTGGATTTTTTTGTTTTTTTGTTTTTTTGTTTTTTGTTTTTTTGTGATCCAGGTTCATGTAGTACGTCTGACAACTTTAACCGCAACAGTTAAGAATGGGGCAGAGGACTCGGCCTATCATAGCCTACCCTCGTTAAATATTACCCTCGTTAAATATAGTTTCTAATTCAACAATGGTTGTTAAAAATGGTCTTAAAACTGCTACTGCAGTTGTAAAACAAAATAAAATCGTTTCGTTTAACTTAACATAAGATTTGCAACGAATTTCGTTGCATAAAAGTCATTGAAGAAAACTCGTGCAAGAAATTGAAGGCGAGAAATTGCTCTTAAGTCGCGATCGTCTTTCCGGCGGACAAATCAGCGAAAATTGTAAAATATATGCCATGTCAATTAAACACAATTATTACAAAATATTTGTATCCGCTTTCACTATACAGTATTACTACAAGCATTGCTTGTAGTTGATGCCTGTGTGTTTGTTATTACAACACGTGTGAAATTATCAAAACGATTGTACTTGATCGCTGAGTTCAAATTTAACATTATGCTAAAAACATATACTATACCTCGATCCTTGAGCTTGGCATTTTTAGTGTGTATTTGTTGGTAGAAGCAACTTTATTGAAAACAGCCCCGCTGTTTCTTTTTTCCGTTGAATAGTGCTTGATAGCGTCTGAATGAAAATATTTTATTCTAACACCAGACCAACCACGTTCGGTTGACACCAGACGAGTTTTATGAATAGAAAACAAATGACTGAGTAAGGCCACCCGTTTGTACTATCAATATCAACCAGAAACCGCAGTGACAGGCTGAAGGCGCTGTCACTCTTAGAGTTGTTTGTAACTTAAGGCAGTTCTGTGTCACATTTTCCCCCGTCACGGTCTTACACTTTATTTAAAGACCAAGCATTGCTTCTTTCACGGGGGTGATATTCGGGGTGATGTACAGGTTATGCAACAGGTAACATTTGCGAAGGTACACGTGAAACGATCAGTGATCTTAACAGCGCTTCTGACTAGAAAGTTACCTACATTTTTGTCGCATTTAAATGAAATAAGTGGTGGTTGCGCGATCATTTTGCAGTATTTTAAAGTTATTAAGAATGATGGTTTCTACTGGATTATTATGAGGGTGAAATATGAGGGTGGATGGAAGCAGTATAGCCACGGTGTTTACCATTTAGAAAAATATTGCGGAAAATTCGGTTGGGAATTTTCGTTCGGATGGAATGGTACGTTTTGTTTACCATTTGCCTAAAATTTCCGGATTGTCACGTCGCGCTCGCTGATTGTATAGATTACGCTCGGCCAAAAGCCAAGAGGACTGAAACTAGTACGAAACATAGCAACTTCTAAATAGTAAACGAATTTCCAACGGGAACTCCCGTTTGTCCCGGGAAGTTTCCAGTGGGACGAACCACAAAAACGTTTACCCTTACATTCCAACCGGAATTTCTGTGAATTTGTGGTAAATGGTAAACATGTACAACCCACGTTTCTCGAAGAACTAGGGCACATTTCCTCTGATTGGTTGGAAAAATCAGAGTCATAAGATAAATGCAACAAATAACTGTGAGAATCTGTGGGTTTGTAGTGCACACTGGTACATAAGCCTTTGCCGCTGATAGACGAAACTTTGATATCTAGAAAAGCCAGCGAAGTTTCCGAAATTTCCCAGGTACATTTTAGAGCTGGATGAGAGGAATTAACGGAGGTTATAAATTGATGACATAGATATATTTCCTCCCTGCTAGATGAACTTGCGCCAATGCAGTAGTCAATGTAACAACCGTAGAGTTCAGGTTTAGGGCCGTTGTACTGTTTGAAGAATTGGTGCTCGACATAACTTACAATGAGATTGGCTTACTGGAAAAGCAAGGTCAAGACGGCTAAAACCAAACTCGTCAATAGATTTGATTCCGTGATCCTGGTTAATGATAATGTAGGTAATAGAAACTTCGAGAAAATAATGAATTTGAAGCCCGTGTTTCACAAAAGGGGTGTGCGAGAAGATTAGAATGTGTTAAAGACTTTGTTAAGATTGACAACTTAAGTAGGTTAAACGTTAGAGCAACTGCAACTGGCCCAAAAGTAAAAAGAAAAAGATAAAGACTCCGTGGAAAAGTGCAAAACAAGCTGGAATTGCTGCGAAAAAACTGATTCGTGTTCTGTACGCAATACTTATAAATGAACGCCATTTTACCAACTCTTCTCCATAGTTTTTGGGCGTATATGATGTATCTGCTGATCTTTATAACTTGTAAGAGGATTAAATGCGAATGTTTACAAGGAAAATTTAAGTATGTAAAAAAATACAAATTCATGCAGGTATTACCGGAATTCCTCGCCGGGCCCGGCTTAAATTGGATAAGGGATAGCATTTTTCTATATGAAAATAGACTCGCGGTGATCGACTGATACACTGCAAAACACGTCGTCAGGCACATGAATTCGATGGCACAAGAACCGTATACGAAGTTGGAGGAAGCTGCTAGTCCCGCATCAAGGAGATGTCGATGTACGACAACCTACGTGCAAATAACATGCCAGATATCATGTATAGTCATTTTGATTATCTGTGTTGTGTCGATCGAAAGGCGACTGTCTGTCCTTGAACACCGGATCGATTCCATGGCAGAAGAATCCAAGAATGTTCATTCAAGGCATAAGGGGAGATTCGATCGGCATTTGGATAAAAGGGGTATTCGCAGTGATTCCCTAATCTCGGCCGAGCGAGATCGGACACTAAAAAGGAGGTGAGAAATGAATCGTTGTACTTCTGCAAGTTCTCCAATTTTTAGGTATCATTATTATGATTATCATTTTATTAAATGTAAATATACACTTCACAAGATGCTGTTAATCATCCACACTTTCATACGGAGCTGCCAGGCATCTTGTAATTAAATTCCCCCTCAGTTCAATTCTTCGTGGTTTCACAGTCATAGCCGTACGTCACAAGTTAAATGTACAAAATAAGAGCATCACCGGAAAGAAAAGCTAAATAAAATTACAAACAGCAGCTTCCTACAGCTCTCTTTGATGAGGAGAACATTAGGATTTCATCTGGAGGTCCACGAGCACCATGGACAGCACAACAGTAAAGATTCGCTGCGGTCCCAAGTGGTAGCTAAATGTATACTTAGTCGTTGACGTAATGTTTATAACTATAGAGACATGGCACAGCATTATAACAGCACTCGAGGAACACGCTTCCCTAAAACTTTTATTTGGATGGCCACGCCTTACAATTTTATTCAATCACAAACTTAACACGCAGTTGCATCAGTGATGGGCTCCAGGTTATATCCGCACTGAGAGTGAAGTGAAATAACTGCAATGCGTTTTATACACTACTGCGACAAAGTACTGCTCAGTGGCTTTAGTTTAAATATAGTCCCAATTGTCTCGTTAGAAAGAAAAAGAAAAAAAAAAAAAAAAACGCTGAGACCCTCCATGAAGAACATAATAAAGTGCATCACTCGAAAGGCCATCCCCTTGGACCTTTTCCACAGACTTTGACTCCGGAACTTTAGCCAGACACTTAAAACAAACTCTTCAACCCTTGTATTTATGACTGAACGAGTTGATTTCCCTTGATATGAAAGAGCTTTTGTCTACTCCTGGCGTCTAGTTCAGACTGCCAAGTCACACTTTCTGGCAATGTCAGAGAAGGGGTATCATTACAATAAAACTACGATTACAACAGTAGTAGCTTCATAACAATCGTTGGATTGACAAGAAAATTTAGGGAAATCGAGGTAGTGAATTTTGAAGTTGTATAGCTTTTCCATGTATGGGACATAGACCGTCATAAAGGCCCTTAGCTCTTTCAAATATAAATACGGATGACAGCAGACAAATCTTAGGATTACGAACATCGTAATCTCGTTAAGAGTGGCGCCAACGAAACCACAATGAACTTGAGAAGCAAATGGCATTCTTTGAGAGTCACGGTCTTTGGACACTATGTGTTTCACTCTACTGTTTTTCATCGTCAGCGAAAGCACGAAAATTCTGTTTTATAACATAAATTAGGGACCTATCGATTTGATTACGAGTGCGAGATTAAGTACGAGTACGACTTCTCAAATCTTAATTTGCGTGCTTTAATAGATAACCACTTTCGACGTCGACCTTGTTTTTAGAATCTCCTTATAAATCTGTTGGTAAGCAGCAAGGAAGAGTGAGGTTCTGGTTTGAGATTTAACAGTCATACTTGTACTGGTACTCAAATCCAAAAATCCCTATGATTTTAGAACACAAAAACGTTTGCGTTTTCGCTGACGATATAAAAGAGGAAAGTGAAATATATGGTGTCCCGGCGGCGAGAAAGCGTGACTTTAAAGATGATCTTTCAGTTCCTTTTTCCCTTAGTCTACACATCAATGCTACGAGGAAACAAAAAGAGTCACTTCGGGTCATTTAATGCAGGGTGTCATATATGGCCTATTTTTGTTTGATTAGCCGACGTTCCTTGTAAAGCCCCCAGATGCCATTCCGTTACTAACGCGGAGGATTTTATAATCACATCGTACTCTGTAATTGCTTCACAGATCTTCTGAAGCAGTACGCTTAGACGGTTTGGGCAGAGGAAGCTTATTGCATTTGTCAGGTTAGGCCCGGTTCATACGTCGCATTTCTGCCGTGTCGAATGCAATTCAAACAAAAGATAATGAGGCAAATCATCTCATTATCTATTGTCTCAATTGCATTCGACACGGCAGAAATGCGACGTATGAACCGGGCCTTAGTGTAGCACTTTGAGAACAATCTTTCTTTTGCCCTCCCTTTGCGCGTGCTTACTCTTTAGGTGCAATCTTGTTAACAACAGAGCGGTTTAACTGGAGCGTCGCGCGCCAAAGCCAAAGTAATTACTCTGGCCAATCACAGAGAGAAAAGGCAAGCAGCTTAATGAACCTATGAGAATGCGACGTAAATACATGTGGCGAGCGTCAAGCGCGGGAAATTGCGTGCATGCCTGTCGCAATTGCCGGTTCTTGTTTTGTTTCTCACTGGCTAAGAAAGTGGCCCGAGCTTCTAACCAATCACAAGGCATTGCAAAGCAAAACCAATCGCAAACGCGAATTACTTTCGATACTCAATTAAAAACCACTCTAAAATAATGTGTGGTACAGAGAGAGCCTTGAGAGCAAAGAGGATCAAGTCAACCTTTCTCGAGCAATAGTACTCGTAAATTTGGAAAACGAGACTCTCTATAGAGATAAAGCCACCCTGAAATACATCCGGAAAATCTAAACCCTTCTGTGATAAGTTTAACCTATTGGCCAATGGACTGTGGCGGGATTAGATCCACGTTCCACCAATTTTCCCACCCCTACCTATTTACCTTAACTTTTGTCAGTGTTTTGAAACTTTATATACTATACAAGTAAACTAAGAATGGAAGGTCGGTGCGTATGTCACTCCATGGCAGCCGTGCCTCTAAAGCCAGTGAAATAAGACACGCTGCGTTTAAACCAATTACCTATATTTCTATTTCCCAGTACGTATTTTGAATTAATATCGGTACATCTTTCCAGTCTCATCAGGCTATAACTGTCGTTTCAGCTCCTTAATTACTTTTCTGTCTCTTAACTTTACTGGGTCACCGCCTACTTACTACTACATTGTTCACTTCGATATTTCCGGTTGTTATATTTTTGCTACTACTCTCTGTTAAATTATTAGTCTATTCATTTTGACGGGGTTAAGTTGACAAAGAGTCAGCAACAGCCCCATATGCATTCACCTTTAATACTGCCGAAAATGGAAACGAGAAATACCTGTTAGCTAACAATATAAAATGCTATCTATAGGTTATTACCACATTGAAAAATAACCTATTCCTGGAAATGTCATTTTGTAGTTAATTGATGTTGTTGTTGTTACTGTTTGTTTGTTTGTTTCTGGTGCAAACTGAAATGGGGAAACATTTTGTCAAAGTTTTCGTTCGACCCAAATCGTCACTGAATAAGTGCCCTATCCCATGACATTGATCACAAGCTCCTTGTTGTCTGTACGTATTCTGCATAAATAACAGCTAATCTGAAATGCTCGTGAAACTACACTAATTTGCAGTTCCATGATAAAAAATTATGACTTGAAAAGAGATCCTTTAAAGCCTGGTTTTCACCAGCGACGCAAGCACAAGCATAAGCGCAAGCATAAGTAGCCTATGCCAAGTAAAAACGAACACCACGCAAGCGAACGCAAGCATAAGCGCAAGCACAAGGAAAAGGAAAAATTTTGATCCTTGCGCTTGTGCTTGCGCTTATGCTTATGCTTATGCTTGCGTTAAACCCGTTTTTTCACAGTGAAATAAGCGCTCTTGTGCTTGCGCTTACGCTTGCGTCGCTAGTGAAAACCAGGCTTTACCATGAGGTTTTTAATGCTGTCTAGCTTATTCAACGAGTCTAAGGAAGTAAGTATAGCATACGGAAACAGCCTCATTTGCTCGGGTAAACAATGCAGAAGTAAAGAAACAATTCGCGGCATTATGCGTACTACAATGTGGTGGCAAAACTAATCAGTCATATGCTATCGCTATTTTCTACTGTTGTCAGCTGTCGTTTGTGGTTTCAGGAAAGAATTTTTTTGGTTCGATTCCCACCGAGGTCAAAAGACTTTTTCTTTGCCTCGTGTGGTTCCCTGTTTCCCTTTAATAGGGCTAACGCCCAGTGGGTTATTCATGGGTTTAAGTAGCACTTTAATTTACACTTTAGAGTTAATTCTCTATTCCACTATTAACGTAGTATAGTCCACCGGAGGAAGGATTTACTATATGTAATGTACTGTACGCGGCAAGTGGAGTGCAGGCCGGCGAATTAGTGTGCGAGGGTATCCCCATTTCATGTTCATCAATGAATATTCTCTGAGTCTGATTGTTTTAAAGTGATCACGTTCACTTAACATGATAGAGAGACACTGTCAGGCTATAGCCTCCGTCTAGCGAAAAATCAAGATTGTATAGTATTCATAAGAAGTTATTTTGTCATTTTTTGTAACCTTTCGCTTTAACGATCAAAAAAGTAAGTTGCTGTAAATTCCAAATGCTGGTTTAGATCTTTCGGCAGAAGATTTAGTTGCGAGTAATGATAACAGGAGAATGTTTTTGTCTTGGGACCATGTGAAATTTAATATGCTTAAAGCGGACTTTAAATGGCGTATAATATTTGTTTGAACGCCGCACAAAACACTTGATCTCATTATGTATGTATTTATTTTTAAAGAGATGCGCGAACCGTACGAATGATTCCAAAGATGCACGGAATATTCACGAGAAGAGTTTTGCTTCTTTGTATTCAATACATTGTGTGTTCGGCGTATTGCTAATTGCACGTGCGATTGAAATCTCGAAATATGAAATTCTTGCACATATTTGAATACATTAGCAGACTCGTTTGATCTTCGGAGAAGGAAAATACTGCAATTTTCTGTCCGAGTTTTCATCAAGGATATAGAACGTCCGTAACTGCTACACCAGGGAGGTAAACTTAGAATGCTATACTGTACTGTGACAGAAGCAATTCTTATTGCAAAAACAAACTTCAGAAAGAAGATCAGAAGCTTCAAACTCGGTCTAAGTTTCGGCACAGTTTTAAGCCAATAACTTTCGACGAGTCTTGAAAATGAGGCATCTGCTTCTGTCACATGATAGAAGAGGTTATCCTTTATCGCTAAGTAATAAAACCATTTACCGTTTAATGCACTTCTCAATCATGAAACTCGGACACAAACATTGCTTTTTGCCAGCTCTAATTTCAGCAGCCTAAAAGTCATCGAAAATCGCGATCTGCTTATCAAACAACAATCGTGATGTAATTCCATCATCCACCAAGATCCCTGTCAAATTTCAGCGAAATCAACCATCACAATTTGAAGTTTGAACTGAATGAGACACCTACCCCAGAAATTTGGCTCATGAATTCATAGGCAATTTTCCTGCGCGACCTTAATATGCATTTCTACCATACAATTATAAGCCGACTGTCTAGCTCAGGATAGAAACTACATCGTTGTTTAAATAATAATAAATCCGTCCGATTAGAGGACGCAAAAATTTCATTGAGTGATTGCTACCTGGTGAGCGTTGCTTTTGCCTTCAGGGATTTCAGGCATCGGGCGGAAAAACTTCCTCCTCAAATCCACGGCCATCGCCACTGATAATTTTTTTTTTTTTTTTTTTGGCCTTATTGTATGGGAAGTATCGAAAGTAATACTCTTTTGAGTTGGTTTTGCCTTACTTCACTCTGTGATTACCTCAGAAAAAAACTCAACCAGCACTTTCTCAACCAGTGAAAATCAAATCCTAACCCAATCCCGACTTGCACGCGCGCATTTTTCTGGCGCTTAGCTCAGGCTACATCAAATTGCTTCGAATTCTAACTGGTTCTTAGCGCTGTTTGCGCTGTTGTGATTGGTCAAAGTAATTGCTTTGGTTTTGGATTTACGACGCTCAATTGAAACTCTAAGAGGGACGTGAATAGCCTGTGTAGCAAACGTTTCCGTGAGGTTCCGAGCAAAGAAATACCGAGTAACGGAATCTTAGATGTTGCCGCTCGAAAAATGGGGCGAGTTCGCTCGGACAAAACACTGAAAATCCCGTTGCTCGGTCTTTCTTTGCTCGGCAACCCAAGGAAACGCTTGCTAGACAGGCTAGGGAGTGAAAGACTCCCCGTGCTTGTTTACCTAAGAGTAGTCAATGCAAACACTTTAATGCGATAAGCTCACGGTGAAAAATAATATGTAATGTCACCAAGGTCATTACATGCTCATTTTATGCATTTTTTTTCCGGAAGTTTTAAAACAAGGCCTTAATTTGCCTTGAAAGGCGATAACAACTGGTCATACTGATATAACTGTCCTAAAACGATCAAATCGCGGTGAAAGATAATTTATCATGTCACCAAAACAATTGGATGTTCAAGTTAAGAACTTTTATTAGCATTAACTTTTGCAAAGAAGATAACAATAACAACACAGTGAAAAATAATCTGTCATGTCACCAAGGTCATTACATGCTCATTTTATGCATTTTTTTTTGCGGAAGTTTTAAATCAAGGCCTTAATTTTCCTTGAAAAGGCGATAACAACTGGTCATACTGATATAACTGTCCTAAAACGATCAAATCGCGGTGAAAGATAATTTATCATGTCACCAAAAGAATTGGATGTTCAAGTTAAGAACTTTTATCAGCATTACCTTTTGCAAAGAAGATAACAACTGGTGAAAATATTCAACTAGAATGTTATTTTTTCCCCCTTTTTTTTATTTGGATTCACTGTCGAGCTTTGAAAACGCCACTTTCAGAATTGTATGAGCTACTTAAGGAGTTAAACCGATTTTGTGCAGTTTCTACACCACTTACGCTCTGGAAGATTTCTTGTTAGCGTCGATCAGAATATCGCATCTTCTTCATGTTACCTTCTTGCAGTGGACGCGACCGCGTTAGGAAATGGGAAAACGTTTAATCTAGCGAAATCGGAGTAGATCGAAATCGGGGTCCGTGCATTTAAGAAACTATGGTCTATGTTTCCATCTTTCTTCTTTTCTTTCAAGTTCATCCCGTATCTCGTATTTCATACACTGAAGCCATCTTTGCTTTCAGATGCCATAAGTAATAACAAGAATGAGTTATAATTTGTTTTATGATTTTCATACATTTCCTTTTAAGCTTGAGTTTCATACAACTCACAGGATACTTAAGGGAAGCCAGATTTCTGGTGAATAAAATCCCTTGAATGAAAATGTTTGCCAGGGTTATATCCTTGTCGTTGTACATGGTTTTGGTATAAAGCTTTAAAGGCATCATATCAGATGAAAACGCATACACGCTTCCGTCCGTTTTCCTCATCGCATATCGTGGTTAGAGCTTGTTGGTAACGGCCTCACGACCCGATTAAAACTTTTGCAGTCTTAAATGATTTTTTCCTCATTTTTTTTGTCTAAGTTTGCATTTACGGAGAATTACGGCCAGTTTAAATAGAATAAACAAATTATCTTACCTTCGCTTAGAGCTTGAAAAATCCCAGTTACATGTTGAAAGTTGATACGTCTTGGCCACTCAGTATTTGAAAGCTTTAGGGGCAGCTTTATAAGCTAGTATTGCTTTCTTTTTGGTCCAAGGTTCTTTATGACCGACTGATAGCCGCCACTCTGTGTGTTTTGGCTTTTTAGCCATAAATCAACTTCAGTTGAAAGCCAATTCCATGTCCCCCCTCGGGCACTCTATATAGATATGACGTTCGCCCATTGTTGTACACCGTTTCCGATACCTGCAGTAGCACCTAGTACAAAAATCTATTATTTCAGCTCTTAAAAGGTTTTCGCTCTGTTTCACCCGATTCGCATCGTTCTTATTTATTCCTCATTTGTTTTCCTTTTTTTCTTTTTCTCGTTAAAAACTAATTTCAAATTAGTAATGCGTTTCTTGGTGAAAAAATTTAAACACTAGACAATCAAATTTGCTATGGCAATTCCTCGATGTCCTAAACTAGCTTTCTTTCAAAGGATTGTTACTACTGTGAACTTTTATGAAATGTCTACCAATTGCCAATTTCTTGTGCTGTATGTCGCGCTTTATATTTCCGGCTTTTACTTTACTTAATTAGAAAATGGCATTGAGGCGCAAAACCTATAAGTTATAAGCAATTGGATACGATTATTGACGGTTCCTAAGGGATATTGCCTTCCAAAGATTCTCGTTCCAGTCTGAGATCTATTATCTGGGGATTTTTGTTTTACCAGAAATAGTCAAGGAAAATCCGCTCAGCCTCTGAGTCGTCTAAAATTTCTTAATTTCGATATTTAGAGAGATTCTGTTTTTATATCTGTAACTATTGCTGTACTGTCTATAGTTGAAAACGTGTTGTAAAACGTGATTTTGCGCGACAAACAGTAACAATCCTGGTTTCAAATTAGGTAAGCCGAAAGAAGGCAATGTTCGCCAGATGGGACAAGCACGACCGAAGGAACCATACAAGCCCCAACTACATCATGTAGAACAGGGAAAGAGTCAAGAGTGGATGCCAGGTGTTGTATATCACCACTGGGGAAGAAACGACTGTCCGGAAAGTGCCACTTTACTGTATCATGGTAAGCATAACAACACAGCTCT
This sequence comes from Pachyseris speciosa, assembly GCA_016490735.1. Classification (NCBI taxonomy): domain Eukaryota; kingdom Metazoa; phylum Cnidaria; class Anthozoa; order Scleractinia; family Pachyseridae; genus Pachyseris; species Pachyseris speciosa. Next base: position 455,886 of record JAEMWC010000099.1, read on the forward strand.
TTATGACAAAGGTTCATGTGGGACGGGGCGGGAGATCATGGTCGCAGCTGTTACGAGCACGGGTACAATGACTGCCCAGTTTCATTATCTCCAGTTATAACGAGCTTCCGATCAGCTCACTGAACATAAGCCTGCATCGCTGATTCAGTCTACTGCCTAGAGCAAAACAGCTAGGGTACTATCGAGAACTGCGAATTTGGTCGGGGTGGGGCAATGCATGTTAGATCCACATAAAGAGTGTAGTAGTATAAAATATTAGTTGTCTAGAGACTCATACTAAGAAGAAGTGTCTGTCTGTCTGTCTGTCTGTCTGTCTGTCTGTCTGCCTACCTGTCAGCCTCTATTTAACAAAAACCCTTTAAACCCTGTTTAGAATGAAGGCAAAACGTTACGGTCAATGTCAATTAAGGGACACTGTCACTGCTTTCGAAAGGGTGTGTCTTGCTTTCAGCTGGTCGCGCTGAGTGTTTGACTGCTGTTTGTCTGTTTGCCCGCCGGTCTGCCTTCGGGCCCGTCAGGCCGTCTTTATGTGCGAAGATAAAGAAAGGTAAAAGTGGGTATAAGTATACTTTAATGAAAGGATCCTGCCTCAATTTTATACTGTTTGCAGGTTATATGGCCAACAGTCATTACCCAAACCAAGGGGGCGGCTCCAACTACATGTGCCTCACAAACAACGCTACCTACTCCAATCACTTCAGTCCACAAGAAAGCACAATTATCTACGGCACTAAATACCAAACAAAGTTCCAGGGTTTTAAGAACGATCTTAACAATAACCTTGCCGTATGCGCCGCATGTTACGTGGAATACCGTGGATCCCAGATCATGATTCCTGCAACCAACATGTGTCCAGTTGCCTGGACCTTGGAATATCGGGGCTACCTGATGTCTGCTCGCAACCAGCATTCCAGTGAATTTGTCTGTGTTGACGAGGACGCTGAACCAGGTGGCATAACCTTTTCAGAGGGAGCAACGTTGTTTGTCGTAGAAAGTCTCTGTGGCGCTTTACCTTGTGAACCCTTTGTTAATGGTCACCAGCTGTCCTGCGCGGTTTGCACCAAGTAACCATGGTTACCCATTTCTTGCGGTAGAGCGATTTTCATTGATTACTCTGACCAATCACAACAGACGTAAATAGAGCAATGGACCAATCGGAATTCCGCAAAGCAATTCCTTGTTGAGATAAATGGGCGTGAGAGTCGAAACTCAATCGAAAATGGCTCTATAGCAAGGCATGCCACTTTTCTCATGTTTTGGGGACTTTTTGTACGAATTACTGTTTGAATGAAAGCATTTAGAATCGGATGTGAATAAACCAGCCAGTTTTTATCACCGCCAAGATATCATCCAAACATTTATTCTACGAAAGAAAACATGTTAACTGCCTTGAACACCGTGCTTTGGCGACATGAAAACTTGAAACGTTGTCTTTGCTATTACGTTGATCACAAGAAGTAAACATATTTGTTTTAAGAGTCTGGATTTTTGAAAAACCACACTTTCTTTCTTGACCTTCAAAAACCTCAAAATGTAACAGTCTTTAAAATGTAAATAGTTTCACTCCGCATAAGTCCAAAAATGTTATCTGGCAAGCCTTCAAAGTAATAACCATCATCATAATACGGATAACCGGAATCATAATTTTAGTTATGGTGATGATAATGAAATAGACGATGATGAAAAACGACGACGATGACGACGACGACGACAACGATGACGATGATGATGATGATGTTGTTTAATGGAGATGATGATGACGACGATGATGATGATGATGACGACGATGATGATGGTGTTGATGGTGATGATAATGGTGATGATGGAGATGATGATGATGATGATGATGATGATGATGACGATGATGATGATGATGACGACGATGATGATGGTGGTGATGGTGATGATGATGATGACGATGATGATGAAGACGATGATGATCACGATGATGATGATGGTGATGATAATCATGATGACGATGACAATGAAGACGACGACGATGACGATGACGATGATGTTGATTACGAGAAGAATTTCCAATAGAAAATAATTCTCTTGACATAAATTTCATTCGCTTATGAGCTAGAGAAGAGGAGTTATAAGGTGTACCGTTTCTTGCATTGACGAGCAATTAAGCCTCGAATCATGATTTTACCTAGTACCTAAACTACCATTCCTGTGTTAACATAAAAGCTAAGAGTAAGGTACCTGTAAGAATAGTCCCTCGATATTGTAAATCGGCCATTTATTTTTATTTTTTATTTTTTATTTTATTATTATTACTTTTTAGCTGTGAAATATTTACTTGTTTTTTAAGGGTATAGTGTAAAATGTAATCATCTTTTGTTTGTAAATGTCAATTTAGCAGTAATAAAAACAAAATAAAAATAGTAGTCTCTCTACGGTTGGAGATTAAAGTGACAAATTGTCGAATTAAAACCGCCGATGAAATTCAATGATATTATAACGTTTAATATTCAGAACACTGCCACCCTGGACCCAGGTCCCCATTTGTCAAAGAGCGGATAATGTTGTCCACCGGATAGTCACTATGTAGTCTCGTAACCAGATCTCCCACTCCCAATCGCAAGTAGGAACTGGGCTCTAGACTAGAAATCCGCTGGACAACATTATCAGTTGTTTCACAACTGGGGGCCTGGGGCCAGAGTGGCAGTGTTCTGAATGTTAAACGTTATGATATCATTAAATTTCATCTAGTAGATAAAAGTTTATTTTAGCGATTTCTGCGAGAAGGCGTTGTTAATATTAATCCACATGCAAGGACAAAAAGACAAGAAGAGATAGAGAGAAAGGAAAAATTCTGGCCTGGTTGCAACTTATAGTTTTAGGAAACTTCCAGGATTTAGTCTGCCCTCAATTTTCCCGTGCAAAACCTTTCCTAGAGGCCTCACTTAAGGCAAGAGAGGATAAAGATAAGAGAATTAATACCCCATATAGGCTTGAGTGATTGGCTATCACTCACTCCTCTTGGGAACACCGGATTTTGGAGGACATCTAAAAATAACTTTAGAGGGATTACGATGGGGATAAGGCCTTTATGGGGGATTAATTCTCTTATCTTTATCCTCTCTTGCGTAACGTCAATAAGAGCAAAAATACCAGAGAAAACAATCTAAAGCTCGGATGAATGTAAACAAAAATTCATAAACGTTCTGTGATGAAGAATAGGTGATTGTGGTCGAACCAGCTCTGGGCCCAGTTGCTCGAAGCATGGTTAGCGCTAACCATTGGTTAAGATGTATTAAGACCTATAGGTTGCCAAGGCATTTAACCCGGGCTAGCGCTAACCATGCTTTCAGCAACTGGGCCATGATCTCTTGTTTTTTTGCCGCGACGTCAAATAGAATCATTATTAAAAAATTTTACACTCGATGGATATCCCGTAACATGCTCTGAAAGTTTTCGATTGCGACGGGGCCCCCAGAGGACTTTGAATTCGACGAAGTAGGATGCTAGCCAAAGTAGTCCGCATTTTAAGTTTTTCTGGAAACTGGAACTGAAACTGGAATATATGATCTGGTCCATAGAAGCGCATCCTAGATCTATAAGGGGATTTTCACTCTGCAGTTACATACAAACATAGTTTATATGATGAGTAGGTTAAGAAAAGGGCAGCAAGAGGCTGTGTTCCTTGCTTGCCCTAACTGAATTAAGCTTGGCTCTTAAGCCTTCCAGTCTATTTGCCTTAAGAGCATAATTTTTGCCCAGCAAAAAATGTCCTTCAGTGCTAAAAGGCACGTGATATGCGTGACTTCTGGAAAGAACGTATTCTTGTCTGAGAGAAATCTAACAAAATCCATGTCACTCTTTATGTAAGGTACTGGCATACCATAAAGCGAAGAGTGTAAGGTCCATGCTTGTTAAGTTTCGACCTTCTTGTATCCACCCTCGTGTCTCGGATATCCGCTTCATTTGACCTGCCTGCAGCAAAAACGATTTTTCATGGCCGTCAACTATTACTCAAATTCGTCGGCGCAGTTGCAAGCAATCAGTAAGCGTTTGGTCAGAGACTCAGAACTTTCAGTAATTTCTTGTGAGCTATATGCAAGCGCAGATCTCGAGCAATCACCTCCGTGAGGGACTTCTTATTAATTAAACTGAATGGAATTTAATAGTTAATAAAGTGAAACCACTTTTTTATTGATTAGCTGCAGATGCAAGTATTTGTATTTATATATACGCATTTACTGCCACCTTTATTCCTTCCTCAATTACCCTCTTTCCTCTGTTTCGCTATAATTTCCCTAGCTGAACAATAGACCTTTTTAGCTTATAGATTTTGTTTTCCCATTGTAGACCACGTGATGTAACCCTAGAGAACTGTTTCTTTGAAATTTCACCTTATTCACGTGCATATGTACGCATAATTTATGAAAAGACAAAAGGCAAATCCCCTTGGGAACATCACATGATCTACATTGGGAAAACAAAATCTACAAGCTAAAAAGATCTATACTGATATCAATACCGGGATACTAACTTAGCTACGTTATGATCAATCATACCAAGTGCAAATGATCTGTCCCAAGAGCAATCGGTTGCAGGGCCAAACCAGCCATAGATTCAACCCTCCACTCTCCTCCCTGTGTTACACAAGGAGTAAGCGGTGTGCTTTCGCCTGAAGCACTCTAAGCCGGCCCGATTCGTCGGCATACAGTATGGCGCATACTGTGGACAGTCAAGTATTTCAAGTGCAATTGGCCATCCGTCGTTTTTCTGAACAACTATTGTATGCAACAGCTTACAACTAAACGGGAACGGAAAACGTTTGCCCTCTTAATGAGATTCTAGATCCTAACCAATGAAAGTGCCTTGCATGACAAAAATAAAACTTTTTCTTGTCTTCTGCAGTTCTAGTATTTTTGTCTTGAGGGCTTAATCATGGGAGCAGCTAGATCTTTATCATCCTTGGCAGTCAATGCTGAATCAATTAAAACTTTCTATAAACTGAATCTACGTCAAGTGTGACCAGTATACCTCTTGATAATGTGGCCGGCATTTAAATGGAATCTTGAAGATTTCTCTGGAAACCTTTTGCCGCCGACAAACGAAAAAAATATAACTAAACTACAACTTCGAAAAACATCTTGCTAACTTAAAATATAAGTATAAACAAGAAGTGCACAACGAACAGGGAAATAAACGTAATATTTCGGTTCTTATTACAAGACCATTATCAAAAGTAACAAAGATGGTACGTACAGCGTTGAACTTATAAGGAGAGCCAGCTAGGAAGGTGTGAGATTTGAGATCCAACTCCTGCCGGCTCTCTGAGAAGACAGCGCGAGTTTGTGAGTAACAGGGTCGGTTAATTGGAGATTAGACCAGAATTGTTTTCCCGCCGACAAAATGAAGAAAATACACACGAGAATTCTGAAATCTTGCCAGCATGTAAATTTCACAACTCCGTTCAAATTTCAAAAAATACTGGTCATGCGTGACGTAGATTAACTGTAGTATTGATGGGGAGTTGGTTGTTATTTTGATTACTATGATAACGCTGAAAGAGGGAGTAATTATTTGATGCCAATTCTCAATTAAGTGGGCGCTTATTTTATCGAGGAATCGCTACTTAAACGACGAATGTGAGAAGTAAATTTTTTAAGTGCTTTGATTTGGTTTCTACTTGGTGCAAACAACACACGTCAGCTCATGGCCGTTAATGTACGGTCTGCAAGGTAATGCAGTGCACGACGATTGCACCACGTACAGCAGCGCTCCATCCGTGTTGGTATGGCTTCCAGGGACAACTTCGGCATCTTTATCGACGCACACAAATTCGCTCTCATGATTGTGAGCATAATGCGACGTCATCAGATATCCATGGTACTCCCTGGTCCAACCTGACGGGCACCTGTTGGTTGCTGGGATCATTAGCTGAGAACCACGTGACCTGACGTAACACACGGCGCAAGGAGCATCATGCTCATTGATATTGTTGGTAAGGCCTGGAAAGTTTCCTGACTCGTACTCGACACCGTATATACCCGCTGTGCCCTGCCAACCGCTGGTGTACTTATCGTATATGGGATTATTAGGAAGACAGAGGAAGTTGGAGCCTCCACCTACGTGTGTGTAGAAACCGCTGCCCATCACTCCTGTTATCAAAGAGATACTAACGATTAAGTGGAAACTTGAAACGCCTCTGTGGTCTAGTGAGAATGAATAAGTAAGCAAAAAAGCAGAGAAATGAATAAATAAAGAGTTTGAACACCGCGTTGTGAGTTGTTAGCAGTTGTTGGATGTTTCAGTCAATCAACTAATCAATTATGCAGCTTTCTATTAATGTGTCCATCTTGGCTAGCCAAGGGAATCTACCATCTACTAATTGGTAACACCTATATTTAATTTAAGAAAGAGAACCAAGGATTTACTGCACAGTGAGGATCCGTCAACTATATCGTCTTTCTCTTTACCAGTATACACTGCAGAGGCATCTCCTGAACAGTTTGTTCGTCCCCAGTGGTTGTATCCTACACCTGACAGCCTCTGCCCCTCTGGTCCTCTGTCTCCTTTAGGCCCTGCAGGCCCCATTGGTCCGGGAATACCAGTCGCACCAACATCACCTAGTCAACATTAAACAGGAATAATCAGCAACTGATTGTACAGTTACTTAAAGGGCTAAATTCCTGGTAACCAGCGTAGTCGTTAGTCTAACGGAAACTTTACAGGTAAACCCCGCTTATTATGGGCAATTATTTTCACTCGACGGAAAAATCATACATTCAGGACCAAGTCTGGGAACTTTGCTGAGCCAGTCCTTCAAAATAGCTATAGCCTGAAAACGTAATCAAACAATCAGCAACAAAATAGACACATTCAAAATAGCCTGTTCTGTTCACAAAAACTACCATTTCTGCCATCCAGTTCTGAAAAATAGAAAGCGTACTTCGTTACTTTAATTTCCTCTACAAAACAACAACGCATTCAAGTTTTGGAGAAGCTCATGACGGTAAATATATTCGATTCGGTACTTAAATGCAACGTTCTTCCTGCCACTTTTTCAGATACTTCGCCCACTTTCTACAAGTTGTTTTAGCAGTAATAATCGTTAACTTCTTACAATAATATTAACTTGTATTTCCCTTGGCGTTTCCGCACTCCCTGTTAAAGGGGTTACTATGTCGTGAGAGTGTTTGGTATGAATTTAACAAGCTACAGGAGATTTTTGTACTGATGGAAACTCAACGTTTTGTTAAAAACTACGCTACTAGTGCAGTTAAATAAAAAAATAAGACTCCTTGCCTTCTGATGGCCAGGATGGAAACTGATTGCAACTTGAAAAAGAGCGGGCCGCTGTCTTTCATTTTTCAGCTCTCCTGTCTAGTGAGAACCATTATAAACCGATTGACCCCGGGGAGGGGAGGTGCTCTCTATAAACGCCTATACGGGAGGCTCCGCCCGAAGGGGGTACCTTTTTCACGCTTCAGGTATATGAAAGGGTAGGGATTTCACTACTCGAAGTATATGAAAGGGCAGGGAAATCTGTCATTGAGGTATTTAAAAGGGCCTTTCATTAAAATATTTCGAACACATACCTTATGACTGTCCTGTTCCATTGGAAGGTATATGAAAGGGGTATCATTTGTCAATGAAAAGTATTCGAAAGGGGTACCTTTTCTGTCAAAAATGGTATATAAAACGGTAAGGGGTCGGATTCGGGGCGAAGTCTCTCCGTATAAAATGTCTTTTAGTACCCCTCCCCCCCTCCCCCCCCCCCCAAGGGGGGCCGATTACCCGTTGATCTTTTTAAGACCAATTTGTGTATAAAGATGTTGTTAGTCTTAAATGAACCCAAATTTTGCCTCAGGGACCGAAAAATAACGGTGACATAGCCCCTTCAACCTGTGCTGCTACTTACTGTTTCACTCGGGGAAGGGGGAATATATCATATATGACCGTATCACATATCTCCGTTTGAAAGGTCAACGACAAGGCCAATTTTTCATTCTTGATTTTTCGAGTACGATTGTGAGTGACATTCCGTGGATGCGCTGGACTGAAATTGCATCACTACGCACGGGCTCAAGTGGGATTGTAAATCCCACTTGAGCCCGTGCGTAGTGATGCAAAAGTAGTGGTAAAACCGGTTGACAAACATATATTTTGACGTTTGTTGTAAATTTGAATTATACACTTTTTGCAGGATTGTGAACGGGAATTAGAAAGAGAGAAGATGTACATGGTATTTATGGACTTCCCTCAACTCATTCTTGTCGTGATAAGTCGAGGAGTGGTGCGGATACTGAGTTTGTTGATTGAGGAACGGCGGGAAAAAGCCGGAGACGTAACACGTTGTTGAACTGTTCAACTTTGAATCAAAGGTATAGATCGTTTTCAGTCACGCAAGTGAAAAAATAACATCTTCAACCATTCAATAGATAAAGTCAAGAAATTGTGATATTATAGAAGAGTAATAAATAAACAACATGCCAAAGTCTCAGGGCCGTGCGATATCCCGTACTCGAGTTATTTGGCAAAATGTACCAATCAAAATTATACTGTTTTGTATAGAAACGCCATCTTGGTGTACCTCTGAGGAACACCAAGATGGCGGCCGGAAACGAATTAAAACATATGTTTCTTACTTCAGCTATCTCAAGGCTTTGTTCTCTCTGTTGAGCTTTCAAACATTCACATAGACGCTTTTCTTACCATGTTGGCTTTTCAAACCTAAAAAACACACTGTGAATCGATGTTTTCATGTAAGTGACATGCTTTTGAGCAGACATCTTTATGTCACGCACTGTGAAAAACTCGAAGGCATCGCTTACACGGACGCAGTTTCCAATTGACACGGTTTCATGACCTCGAAACCGCATCAAAAACGACTCGGTTTCGAAGTGTTTTACACGGAACCTATCCAACCGTTTACGTCGTGGTGATCTCGTTCTCAGGCATTCTTCTGGAAGCATAACACCGTCCAAAAAGTTGTTCCACCAAACACGAGTTCTCCCAGGCCGAATGAAGAATCGTTGTTTTGCTTTTCTCTTCGTTACTCTGGAGCGTACCGACGAAAAAGTCAACATTTCAAGACATCTCTGCCTGTTATGACGATATGCCTCTCGGTTTATAGAGCCGAGTAAATATATCAAAGCTGAAAAAGCGAACTTAAATTGTTATTGTGCAACAAAGCGCTGCACTCCGTGCGAGGTTCGCCATATTTACCCTTTGCGAGCCAGGCAATTTCGCACAAAAATAATTAACCGTTTTCAAATCGATGTGGTTTCGCCGTTTACACGACCATAACGAACTCGACCGGCGCTGTGTAAACGAAAGGCGTAACCGCATCGAAACCGATGCGGTTACAAATGAAACCGCGTTCGTGTCAGGATAGTGCCTAAAATTTAAACTACTCCATTTTCAAAACAAAGCAAGCTACCGAGCTGAAAACATGCAAGCAGATACATTTCTAAAGTGTCTTTTACGCGATGAAGATAAAAATGCAAAAGTCTGTTTACTTTCGAATTTTAGTTTTTTATGACGTCACGTGAAAACCATCTAGTGTTGTATGTATGCAGATATGGACTGGGACTGGTCCCTTGAGACTTAAAGGACACATAAATACGTAGAAACCGCCGCACCCAAGTGCGAGGCTTCAAAGTCGGTGACTGTGTTCGTTTAATTTAATTTTAACTAACAAGGAAATCAAAGCAGGAGAAGATGCATCAGAATTGTAAGTGCTCATTTCAGTTTCCGATGTTCTCCTTTAGTACGCAAACAAATAACAAATTTGAGTAACTTTTTTTAATTTGAGTACGGTAACGCTGAAACTGTTAAGTTCAAGGATTAAAGCACGTCATATTCCTGTACTCCAAGTGTTGTTCTTCAACTCGAACAACCAGATGTTCGAATCAGGTATGATAATTCCATCGAATAACTAATGTTCTCAAGTTTTCTTAGTCTTCAGCGATCACGTTAGCTCTGCATAAGACAACGTGGTTGATATGTTATGTATTTGCACCATTGGCATCAGTTTAGGATAACTGACATAAATTTGGGAAAGATTTTCTCGCAACACCATGCATTGATTACACGTGCGTACATCATTACTCGGGCTGCGCGCGTCTCGCGCGTCGCCCGGGTCTAAGAGTACCGACGGTTATTCTTTTTCGTCGTCGAGTATCATCCACAAAGTGCACTTCCGGCGTTTCTGCGCAAGCACTAACTATTTTTAACAGAGTGATGCCTGTTGTCACGTATCGGAAAATGTCGATTCACCTTGTGTCTTTTGAAGTCTGAACAAACAATATGTTAAGAGAAGTGTCTATGCGAATGATTGCAACTTCAACGGCGAGAAGAAAGCTTTTAACATGAGTAAACTTAACTCCAGATGGACTGCCGTGTTTCCTAGTGTCTGCTTCAGTAGACTGCGAGTAGTCTCTAATTTTGGCGATGGATTGTGGGGCGGGCGAAAGACACGTGCGCGCGCGAAGTTGCGAGGAGACGCGACGCGAGGGGAGCGCCAAAAATTAGAGAGTACAGAGAAAGGGAGTTTGACCTTTCACGGCCGAGTGATTCGGAAGTATAAATCTCATATCAACAGTAAGAATGATACTTGTTGTCACGTATCGGAAAACGTCGATTCACCTTGTGTCTTTGAAGTCTGAACAACTAATATGTTAAGACAAGTGTCTATACGAATGTTTGCAAGTTCAACAGCGAGAAGAAAGCTTTTAACATGACCAAAATTTAACTCCAGATGGACTGCCGTGTTCCCCGTATCCGCTCCATTGAGATGTACATTTTGTTGAATAACTCAAGTACGGGATATCACACACCCCTGAGACTTTGACAGTTAGTTAATTTACTATTTTCCCACAATATCTCAATTTCTGGACTTTAATTTTTGAATGATAAGCGATTAGTTTTTACAAATGTACTAGCGGCTTGAAACTGTCGAGAAACGTTCCTTTCTAGTGTTTCAAATGACCCTGGATTGACGTATTTGTAAACAGTTTCACTCTGCCAATTAATTTTCTACTCACATTTCACCGAGACTCCATTCACATTTATGCGAAAAAGTCCTACATCGTTCGATAAGCGTTTCCTTTCTCAAACAATTATCCATCGAAACGAAAACAAATGTGCTTAGTTTTTTTTTGGAGTCAATACACTATTTTTATCACCTTGCATAATGATAAACCTCTGTGGCCTAAAGGTCATTGTTCCTGCCTGTGACGCAGCTAAACCGGGTTCGATGTCCTTTAGTGGTCTATGTCACGGGCTTTATTTTTTCTGTTTCTCTTTTTCTTGTTATATTAGAAACATTTTTTACAAGTGTTATAATTATTGTTCTCAATGGTTGAGCTGTATTTTAGAGGAATATATGTTGATAGGGGTCTAAAGAAATAGACTCCAACACAAGCTAAACACAATGCGTCCGATGTAAGAAAGACAGACTTCCAGTTAGGGATACAATACTGTTTTTTGCAAGCCCGAGTTTAGGCTAATTGTAGCCTCTTGTTGTTCCAAAAACGGCGAGCATGAATAGAGTTTGAGTCAGAAATTAAAGTATGGAGCTGTACTTGAGCGGAAATCTTGCTGAAATTAGTTCTGCCTGAGGAGTCTGTGTGTAGTGGGAATTATCATGA
>JAEMWC010000099.1:475000-477500 GCA_016490735.1 Pachyseris speciosa
CAAGAAAAACACACGTCTCTGGCGTCTTTGTATCCCCTCTTCTCTTCAACCACATCTGCGGGTTGATGAAGACGGATTAGTAGTAATATTGTCGAGCACGAAGTGAAGTCATAATCAAGTACAAGAATGATACCCAGTGGGCCTGAACAAATGGCGACAGGATGGGAACGTGCACCGGGCAAGTTTGACTTCCAGTATCTGTACTTTTCAGGAACTATGGAATGAACCACGAAAGTGATGCTCTCCAACACCTGGATTACCTCTGGTCTTGTTAAACGCACTATGGGTTCAACAGCCATTCTGTCCTTGTTTCTAACGCATTCTAAGGACAGCAATTTTCGTAACTGTTTTCGAACATCAGTGTCTGATGAATCTCGCAGTGTCCGAAGCAAAACAAGGTTGCTCTTCTGTCAGTTTAAGTCGATAAACCAATTAGACCAGCTACACTTCAAGCTTTTACCAATGTGAACAACTTCAGGCATCGGAACTATAAGAAGGAGCTCAGGTGGGAGATTGTTCTCATCAGACATTTTGTCTAATTTCAAAAGAGCTTGCTTCTTACATTCTTCGCAATCCGTAACTACTACCAAGATGACTGTTTTGTGACATTCCACTGACTCCTCCAAGCAGCTATCACATGCTCTCAAAGCTGGAATGTGTGAGACTTGTCCCTTTGCACAACAATCGCAGCACACCGCTTTGGTTTGCAAACATTCTTCACAGTGGCTTGAACAACTCGCAAGTTCATGTTTAACTATGTGGTTAATAGCAGATTGCTTGTTCAAGCATCGTTCGCAAGTTTGAACCATTTTTGCAGTTTCAGTCATTTGGGACAGTACTTCATTGCCAGAAACTGATTTTGGAAGGTAGTGAACAGCAATGGGCATTGTAGAGCTATTGTCAATGGACGTTACGAATGTAACTTCAGCATTAGTCGCAAGATTCTTCTTGATTTCCTCTGGATCAGGACTAGGGTGGGCCCGGACAAAGTCGTAATCAACCACGTTAGTCAAACCAATGATCTTCTTTTGTCTGGCATCAAATTCTAGGCCAGGTTTTAGGGCAGTGCCATCCATAGCTTGTGACAATCCTATTACGGTAACTTTGTCCGTTTTTTAAAAATAGTTAATATCTGCTTTTTGGTGATGGGAAAAAGAATGAAATGACTGCAGATGAGGTTTAATGACACCACTGTCGGTCGTGTAGCCAGCCTTGCAGCCAATAGAAGCATTCAAAGATGGACCACAGAGATTGAAATCAGCGAATGACGTAAACTGCTTAATCCCCCCTCTCCCTGTTCCATAGAAACCTGGCCCTCGAACAAAATTCCGTGTTCTTTGTCCTCCCAAAAACTTGATGGTCTCAAAAAACTCGCATACCTCAGGGTCCCAGTGAAAGTCAGAAGCCTACCTCGGATCGACAAGGGCAAATGAGGTCGTATTGTCTAGGTACTTGTAAAAGAGGCAGCTTTCCGGAATTTTCGCTTCTTTTAATAGCTTATTTAATTTCACTGCCAGGGGATGAGCATTTTCCACACAGCTGCAAAATAAATACATTTAAAATGTAATGGCTTTGAGACTTCTTTAGCCCGGTTAAGTTGCGCACAACAAACTAACAGCACGAAGCATTTATAGGTCTTATAGTGCTGAACGTGGTTTCTTTGGTTCTCACGTTGGCCTTTTAAACGGTAATTTAATGAGCTGCTCGCACTGAAGAACAAATTAATGTCAATTAAAGTTTGCTTCTTTGTAAAATAAAATCCGACTTACATGGTACTAGAAATAAGGTTGTCCCTTTCATTATCTTTCACGTCATCCTCACTGCTAGTAAGTTCATTGCTTTCTGAGCGTTCTATTTCCAGTTCCGAATGCGTCCTTTCACAGACTTTGTAGTTACTCTTAGAAGAGTCGTCGTCGTCGTCGGAGACCGTTGGGGAATCAATATTTATCATTCCGTGAATCACTTCCTCTTCACTACCAAAGAAATGACCAGTCGTCATCGACATTGGCAGAAAGTTTTAAAACTATCCAGGACCATTAAGGCTCTATTAAAGACATGTTTCGGTGCTTTTTTTAAGAGACGTTTCCCTGCTAGCAGAGGTCCCTTACGGCGAGAAATAGACGAGAGGAGTCTCTCTCCGGCTCTCGTTTCCTTCTCGCTGCGAGAGCCCTCTTCTAGCAGGGAAAAAAGACGTTTGTTTAAAACTAGATTCGATTGAGAAGACAGATACGACTGGAAATCAGGCGACATAGCCAAAGACTGAAATGTTTCTAATTTTGAAAGGTTTAAAACAAATATTTATTTCTATTTCATCTGAAGAACTGATATCCTTATGTATGACATCTGGTGATAAGTCCCTCTCCGACTAAGCAGGATGAAAGCGTCGGTGTTACAACACGGCAAACAAATAGGATCATGTCTGTTACATACGTCGTAAACGATAATATTAACGTGCGATAAGATAAAAAGTTACTTTGAAGGAAATATTTACTTGTCTGAG
>JAEMWC010000099.1:482500-490000 GCA_016490735.1 Pachyseris speciosa
AAAAAATAGCTACGTCAAAATGACGTTTTCAGAAACCTTGAGCCTCCAGTGCCTTAGGACAGCACCACTTTTCCCTGGTAGTTCAAATAAAGAGTCACGAATTGCTATTCATCGTTTATAGGTGGAAAATCACTCCGAAAATGTAAAAACGTGCGGTAGTCAATGGGTTAAGAAAAGATGGTAACCCATCTGCTCGAGAAAATTTGGTTTTGGTCACCGTGCGTACATCCTGCCGTTAGTCCGCCCCTCCATGTATGCGATGTGAAATGTCCCATTAATTGTGTGTTGTAACCCGCGTTTTGTGTACATCTTTTTGTGTACATCTTTTCATATTGGACGTCAATGTTATGGCCAATTGACACCTGTCAAAACAAGGTATCCGCTGACCAGTAGTACGTGACCATATCGCGGGCTCAATTCAAGACCTCATCGAGGTCAGCTGTTTTTTTTTAAAGTTGACCGCTGACCAGGTATTGGTTTTCGATTGGATCGCAGGCTCAAGCCAGGCGGGAGACACCCAAACCGAAACGAGGCTTAATTTTTCGCGCGCTTTCTGTGGCTTGAGAATTCACATTCAGTTGTTTTCTTCATCTTGAGCACAACAACTTAATCTTCTTCGAAGTTCTCTTTTTTAATTCGCGTAAAAGGCATGAAAATCAAGAACTACTTAAAAGATATTCCGGAAGGTGAATTTTCAACTGATAAAATGGAAGAGCAAAACATTTTTCTCAGGAAATTCTCAAATTTTTGATCCACTTGTATGACGCCCTGATTGTGTGGTTGAAAAACGAAATGATTTAACGCTTCAAGGGCTTGTTCACTTTACCGCGGCATCTTGCAGCTTACCACGAAAGTTCACTTAACAATTCATCGGCATTAATGGGAGGAACGAGTAGCTCAAACTTGGTGGAAGAAGTTCTTTCTTTGGACAAACCGTTTGCTATTTTTGTAGATGCGTTTTTTTATTTTAGTGGATCGATGCGTATTTTCAAGTCGTAGAAAGCTCGACAACATAGGTAACTTAAGTAAATTGAAGCTTAGCATTTGAGGTTTAATCGTTAGTACCTTTGTTCAGGAATAAAACTTGTATTTTTGTCTCGACTGGATATAAATAACAATCTGCTCGTTTTGGACACAAAGAAGTAGCTAGTCGAATTGTTTGTTTCTTGTTTTGCAAGCGAACGAGTGTTTTCCTCTGCTTGGCTGACTGTACATATTTTTTGACGGCAGTGTTTCTATAGTGTTGAGAACTGAAAGAAACGTTTGCCCTTATGTTATTAACACGTAATTGCAATGAGTCCTCGTAAAGTATCTCTCATGTTTTGCGCGACGAGGGCAATTTCAACAAATTTCTGAAAACACAAGTGATATTAATCGTTAATTTTACTCGACCCCATGCGATTATCCATCCAAACTATCAGGATTGTTTTCCTTTTTCTCTTTTCTACGACATTTAAGCCTGTCTAGGCTTAACGTACTACGAAATATGTTTGTTAAGCCCCGGCTAAAGATCAACCATTTCATCCAACATCGTGTTTGTCACACATAACGTTGGTGGCTAAACGCATAACAATGTTTGACCAAACAGCGGACCAAGTGAGTCCAAAAAATGATTTTTGCGTATTATCGCTGAAATTTTCGACGTTATGTGGTTTATTTGGTTGCTTTTTACCGTTTGTGCATACGATTTGTTTGTTGGGGTGGCTAAACGATCAAACATTTGTTCGTAATGCGAAATTTTGGATAAACATCTTTGATCGAAATCAAAGATGGAAAGCCATTTAATGCATTATTGTGAGAGGTGGCTAAACGTTCATACAAGCTCTTCCAACGATTTTGGATAAAAATATTTGATTATTCTTAGATCGCTAAATTTGTTTTCGAACAAACATACGCGTCGACTATATTGTTTTCTTGTAATGTTTTGAGGTTTTGATGTTTTGAGGCGCGTCTCTCCCCAGTCTCACTCTACGTTTTCACCCTCGCTCCAGACCTTTCGCTTGACAAGACCTCGCATTCGACCAACGCAAAAATACGGCTGATTTGCAGTCTAGAGTAAGTGAGTTCGTGCAGGCGTGCTATCGTACGTGCGAGCATGTGAGTGTGCGAGCGTGAGTTTTCTTTCAGTCATATACTTCATGCGTCGGTTTTTTTGAATGTATCTCCTCCGTCTCAGTGAAACGGCGGGTTGACGTCCTTGAAAATGAACGGATCTGGAAGAAAACTATCAATTCCTGTACAAGCCTTATGACTTATTGCTCAAGACTTTAAACTCGAGTTTAACTTAAAATCTGTAAGTCGATAAGTAAGAACCCAAAACGGAAGTTGGTTTCCCTAAAATTTGCGATCTATAAATTTTGAGGGTAGAATGTCAGGGAAGGTCCTTCTTTCCCAAGATCTTCCCTCTTAAGGAGAGTGAACCTCTAAAATATGACATGAATATTTCATGCTCCAAAATCATGATCTGATCAATGGCAGGCGAGAGATGTGTGTGAAGTTGTTAAACTTAGTGCCCGTGAAATGGAGATTAAGTGTGAAAAAAGTGTGAAATTCACGGCACTGTAATTTTAACTTAGTAGTGTGTTTTAAAGTTATCCTTTCATTATTAATATATCTTGACATCAGTTGGTGAAAAGCTAACCTAACATTATGTAAAACACGATTATAATGCCGTGGGTTTGAGTGACATTTAGTTTCACCAACTTTAATCCGCGCCACGCCCTGTGATATATCTACAATTCTGTTGTGGCCGAGTATCATGGTGTTGAAAGAGACTACTAATTCCTCCTTTCGTTGTGCCGTAAGGCCACTATGATTTCGCCGGAGCAAAGTATCTTTAAGGAGTTCGTTGCACGAAACTTGCAATTGAAAATATTATTTAATATAACAGAATTAAAGTACCGAATTCGGTTTTGCATGGCTCATTTGTTTTACTATTGTTTTTAGTTTTTGTTGCTTTATCGCTAAGATCATGAGTAATTTCATTGCCCAAAACGAGAATGCCAATTACTTAAATAATGTGTCGAAAAGTTCAAACTGCGAGATAAAAAACAGTGACAGCATGCAACACCATGTCATATGCTCTAATGAACCATAAAACTGTGTTAAGCCCAGCAATGTGTTTCACTTCCATGCTTTTGTTGTTACCGTTGACTTGACGGCGTTGTTACAAGTTTAAATTTCGCGAAAATGAAACGCGCAAGAATTAACTTGTAATGATAATCCCTTTTTGAAAAAATGTTAAAAAGAAAATAAAGTAGAGCTTTGCCCAATCATTTACAGGGATCCCCATCACCAAAGCTCGGTTATTTTACATATGGAAATCTACCAACACCTTGCAATTGTTGATATGTCCAACGATCACAATTTAGGGTTCTGGGCCCGGTACAATTAAAGGTTCGGGTTATTACTTCGTTAGTTTAAAAATTCTCACTTAAAAGCTAATTTAAAGATAAAGGAACGTCAAAGCCAATCTTGTTAATCAATTTAGTTATATAGCGCCATATCTGTGGAACCAACTCCCAGACGCCATACGGCAAGCACCTTCGGTTGGAACATTCAAATCCAACCTGAAGACTTATTTATTTGATCAAGTTTTTAATTAGTTGTTATGTTTTTCGCTTATTACTTTAGTTTTCTTAGTTAGTTGTTTTAGTCATTTTTATCTTTTTTTTTTCTATTCACATAGCTGTACAGCGCTCTGAACTCTAGCATGGGCGCTATATAAGTCTTATATATTATTATTATTATTATTATTATTATTATTATATTAATCTAGAGAGGAACATATTTTGTAATAAGAAGATGGAATCAAACTTTAAGTAAATCTGAGTAGGTGCCATAATCTGTACATTTACCGGATAAATAAAAAAAAATTCTAAATATACAGTTAAATACCAATCGACAAAGAAAAGGACTAAGCTATGTTATAAATTTGTAGTTAATGACCGTTTTATAATTTTATTATATTTCGCCTTGAAACCATGCTGCGTTAATTCGACTCTTCTCCTTGGTTCAAGCCATAGTTATTTGACAACAGTTTTGTCGTTGTTCTTAGCTCGTCGAATTAACTGGATCCCTTCTTATTATGAACAAGAGAATGGTAATTGTTTTGGACTAGAAGTGTTTTTTTTTTTTTTTTTTTTTTTTTTTTTCAGTTTCCCGCGGCTTTTCCAGTGTGTGAAATATTGATATGGACGTAGGTTAAATAACTCCGATTTCTATATAGGTTGCCAAACAAACGGGTACTTTCTTGGTTAAAAAACAAACAACGTGTAATGAGAATTCAATTGGTCCTTTGTTATGGGAAGCTGCTTGTGCCTGCTCCCACTGTCACGGACAATACATTTTGCATTTTGTTTTCCATTACGCTCAAATTAGAAACATTGAAGTGATTGATTATCAAGCGAAGCGAAGAAGCGTGAACTGCCCTTACTGTTAATTTCAAACAAATTACGAAATTGGAAAATCAAACATTTCAGAGATTGGGGAAGGCGAATACAGGCACTGGATGATAATCACAGTGTTTTTGGCACACAGTTGAAGCAAAAACCATCACTGCAGACTTTGTTCGTCTTTAAATGGCTGCCGTGTTTTTTAAGTACACGACAGAGAAAGCGAGGACTTCATCAAGCAGAGATCACAGTCTTGGTACTATAAGAAGGGCTGCGGTCGAAGATTTTTTAAGATGTAAAGGTTGGCAGGGTATTGGTGTCCAAGGGTATTATTCTGAGCCGTCGTTTGGCACAGCTAAGGATCAGTTGGTCGCCCAAGCCCAAGCGCTGCGGGACATCGAAGATCTACTCAAATGGAAACCGTCACTGAAGGAAAGCTTCAAGGATACGCTGGTAATCGTGGGTCAAGTTTACGATATCGAATCGTTGGTGGCAAGTAGCAGTGTCAAAAATGGCGCAAATGAAAAAGGGCGAGACAAGCATTCAATGTTACTCGATTTAGAATCATCTAAAGAATGTCCAACTAAGAGAGATCATGGCTCCCATAATGAAACCGCAAATAAACAGTCCATCGCCAACAGAATGAAAGCCATTAAAATGGGCCAAACAAAGGTTGGGAGTCCAGCGAATCCAAGGCAAAGAAACAGCAATCGACCCGCCCGAGTTCGTCCCATGGGCTCGGCGGCAAAAGTTACAAGCCACCCCATTGTAAACTTTCCCAAGACACCTGTTAAAACCGCAAACAATAAAAGCGCCACAAGTATGTTGATGCCAGGTCGCTGTCCCAGTGACATGAACTCGAATCTCTTGTCCGATCAGCTGTCCGATCGGGAATGTGAAGAGAATAACGAAGATGACGACATAACACCATTGTATCTGTCGTGTTTGGAAGAAGAGGACGTCGGTGAGAAGACGGCGCGCTGCACTTGTGCCAACAGCAGCTACCACGTGGAGACATTTGTCAAAATGGACAGCTGCGCCAAGAACTTATGTTCCACCAACATCAATGTCGATCCTTCCGAGAGAGTTGTTGTCTGAAAATGGTCAAATACATATTAGATCGACTCGAACGGTTTTGAGTTTCATACCGAAGTTTATAGCCCCGGTATCTTGAACAATAATCTTTTAATTTAGAACTTTAAAACTATCCAGAAAATTACTGTCAAATGTACAACGCATGCTCTACTGATTGAAACAAAATTGCCTAATAAATTTCATTTCCATGGTTAGTAGTTATCGGTGAGCGGAATTAAGCCTCGTTTGTAGATAGGTAAGGGATACCGAAGGCTTAATTTTGCTCACCTATAACTACTATTGTTAAACGTTAAGATTCACCCAGAGACCTCAAAATTTCAAATGCTAGATCTTATTAGGGGGAGCAGAGTTGGTGCAGTGCTGGGAACATTCGCTTCTCAAGAATTTGACCTGGGTTTGTAACATTTCGTATTAACTGGAACTTGTAATTATGAATCAGAAAAAGCATTGCTCCTGAACGGACAAGCGCTATCACTGTTCAAATCATCCTTTATTGACTTCAAGAACTGTTTTGAGCCTGAAACGTTTGGAAATAAAAAGATTTGCATGATTGCAGATCAACGGCGAAAAGAATACAAACATCAAAAGCAAATAAAACCATTCATCGTTTCTTTGTCATGTGTTGCGGGAAATGCGGGAAAAAACAAAACCAGCCTTTAAAAATATATTTGCAATTGCTTGAAAACGTAGCTCTTACAGATTTTTTTTCTAACTTGGCCTACAACTGAAGCAGGAGCCCAGCACCGGGAGCGTACAACTGCCCTATATTACTGTCACGACGTTTTCACAAACCAATTTATTTTTAGATTGAATTTCCCTCCAACATCAGACTCCCGCGGGAGTCCAATGACCAATCACAAGTCGCTGCACGTGCCACAAGTATCTACACCTACAGAGCCTTTGTTTTCGCTCATTAAAACTATTGTTTTGTGGCGCCCTCGTTGCCGTCGCCGTCCTTGTTGTCCTTCAGATAGATCGATCTGTAAAAATGCCGTGACATAGGCTTAGTATGGGAGTTGTACGCTCCTAGTAATGGGCTCCTGACTGAAGCAACTACTCTCGCTAAAACTAAACTCGGAACTCTGGCGGAAAAGACGAAAAACTAGAAGGAGATAACATTTTCTCCTTCTTTCAGTACTGCAAACGTGCAGCCAGAGTCTATTCTTCTTCAGTTATGTTTTTTCAACTTCTAATGGTGAAGTAAAGTGTTTGTCGTTGATGATCTACCTGCTCCTGCCAATAAAGATAGAGTTCAACTCTTATTAAGCGGCCCGACACCCTCCAGGAAATGGATGGTGGCCGCTTAGGGTGCGCCGGCTGCCTAATAAGGGTAAAGTTCAATAGAGGAACCTTCATCGGGGCTTTCACTACTGGCCGCCTAATAGAGGGTGTCCGTTTAATAGGCGGCCGCTTAAGGTGGGGGTACACGTGAATTTAAGTGAAATTTTAAGGAGTTTAAAGAAGGAATTTAATTGTAAAAAAATATTTTGAAACACCCCCAGACAGTTGACACACCAAAAAGGCACTTCAGGTTGGTGGGGAGCTGTTTTAATGTCCATTTACTAATTTTCAACTTTAAATTTGAAACCTTCATTAAATCTTCAACATTTCCTATTTCTCTAAATTTAAATAATCCTTTGAGTAAAATTATCTCTTCTCAAATATAATATACCTGAAAATCACCTAAACATTCACAAAATATCCCACACGCGAACGAGTTAATAACATTAAATACATGGTAAATGACGAATAAACGGTGTTTAGGTGTACCTGCGCCTTAATGGGGGCTCGACTGTATTTCGCGTGCCATATGCAAATAATGAAGTTTTTAGATTTCGTATTTTCCGAGAACTATAGCTGACGGTAACTGCCTCCCAGATGTCATTATATCATCAAGTTCATTAGAGTTGAAATCTAATTTGCAAGCTTTATTCTTAAGCAATATGTATATTTGAAAGCCCTTGACGCATTGAATCATTTTATCAACCAAAACGCTCGTTGGGCGCAATGC
>JAEMWC010000099.1:495000-547500 GCA_016490735.1 Pachyseris speciosa
ATGGTTGGCTAGGGTAATTGCTTTGATTTCGGTTTTAATACACCTTGACCTTCTTCTGTGAATCTTGTATGTCCCACACGACTGTTCAAATCATTCTTTACTGACCTTAAGAACAGTTTTGAGCTTCAAGGGTTTGGAAATGAAAATATTTTGCATCATCGGAGATCAACGACGACAAGAATACAAACATCAACAGCGAAAACATTCATTGTTTCTTTGCCCTTTTTATTCCCTCTGTTAGACTACAATGCAACTAAATTCAAGGAACACCATGATGGCTGGTTTAACTGGCCGAGCTTATATAAAGTAGCCATAAACATCAGCACACACTCTTCCAAGGTTGTCCAAGGGGTAGTAGTCTTTCATATCCTCGGTGTACCAGATTCGCAGCTCCTCACCAACGCTCACTTCCAGGGGGGTTTCATAAACCGACATAACAATCTCAGGTGAACGGGAGTTGTAGCCGGGAACCAGAACCATATGATGGGCACCTCTCTTGATTTCACTGGGCGGGAGAAGGATATTGTTGTTTGCATCGGTCACGGAGATGCCAGTCCAGTCGAGGATGTTTTTTTGTTTAAAGTAGCCGCATCCCCAGTAAGACCAAATTTTTGAAGCATTACCGGCACAAGACACGTACCCATACAGATGAACCAGCTTGATCTTTATCAGACTGCCGCCGGCTGCAACGTTGAAGCCTCCGTACTGTTCGTTTTTTACGCCAAAGCACACTGGGGCACAGTTCAGTTTCACGTAAGGATCCTTGGGGCCTGTGGTGATTCCAAACAGAGAAAGTGGGTTATCAAGTGTGGAAAAAAATCCTAAAAATTGGTAATAAGGATAAGAAGTTATTATTATTATTATTATTATTATTATTATTATTATTATTATTATTATATATATATATATATTTTTTTTTTTTTACGAATCGAGGATATTTCAACCTTTGTTTACGAACTTAAGTACGTAAATAATATCCTTTATATAAATTTTAATCAACCTGCTTTAAAAATGTACAAGCTGACCTCGTGGTCCTCCTTTGCAAACATGTATTTGTATTTGAATAAATTTTTGTTATTAGGGACTTTAAGCATCGACGACGGGAACGGCAACGGCGACGGAAAAGCCGAGAAAATACTGGGGAGAGGACGCGGTTGTGGAGTGAAATTGGAAGCAGTTAAGCAGCCGCCGAAGACGCCAACTTCTCTCGAAATATTCCTTCGCGTTCAGCCATTTTAATGATGGTATGACCGATGTAGATTTTTTACTGTTGTACAAACTGAATACGTCAACAAATCAGTGCTGCAGAACGACAAGCGTTTGTCGGAGATTAGATATCACATCTTTAGCCGAGGTAATGTAATAAAATAAAATAAAAATAAAAAAATCACCAATATATTACCTAGAAGTAGCGACTAGATTAACCTGAACTCAATTGAAATGTTCTGCATCGAAGGCCGGGATTTGCGAGAAACGCTTTAGCAGTACGAGCATGCATGTCAATTTCCATATCTTTACATCTAGGAATTTGAACTGAAAACTACGATATGATAGAGAATTTTGGACGTTAATTTTGAGCAACACTGATGACTAGTAATTTTTCTCGGCCAGGTTTAGTGTAAATTAACAGCTCTAGTATGTCTTATTTCGAATGCGAAAAAGTAATGTTAGAGAGAACTGTCGATAAACAG
Organism: Pachyseris speciosa; assembly: GCA_016490735.1. Classification (NCBI taxonomy): domain Eukaryota; kingdom Metazoa; phylum Cnidaria; class Anthozoa; order Scleractinia; family Pachyseridae; genus Pachyseris; species Pachyseris speciosa. The sequence goes on from JAEMWC010000099.1 coordinate 496,692, forward strand.
TGTGAGACTCGCAAATCATTTCTAATTTCGGAGGCATCGGCGCTAGCTTTTTGTTTTGAAACAGCCGACTGATGAAATTTTTTAAGCTTATAGTTTGGGGAAGAAAATCAGGCAACAACTCAATGATTCAATTCCTTGGTATCTTAAGGTATCAATCCATATTAAAATTATCAATTTGGGGGCAAAATTTGAGCTAAAATATGAGAAATGCTACTCACGTTTTCACTCAACGCCAAACTAAGCTTTCTCACGTCGGGCCCCGAAGCAGAACGTCAAAATATTTCGCGCCAGACATGCGCAATACGACATTTGGGTTTTCCCTCAGAGTCTCACGTCCCCGTTGCCGTTCCCGTTGTCGATGCTTAAGGGCTGGTTCACACGTGCGACGCAAATGCAAATGCAAGTGCAAGCGCAAATGCAAACGATGTTCACACGTCGAACGCAAACGCAAGGAAGGTGAGATACGCAAGCGCAGTCGAAGTCTTTTTCAAGATGGCGGACGAGATGGAAGTTTTGATACTACTACTTTTCCTGCTTTTCGCTTACCGACTGATAAAGAGACGAAAAAGACGTGTCCAGACGTTTTTATCGTGTACAAAGTATATCGTTAGAATATAGTGGATTAGTTCCTACTATGTGAAGGTGCCACCTTGATATTAAAACTAGCAGGGGAAATAAACCACGCTGGGTAAAAGGGGGTGTCCCCTATGTGTTTTAATGTTTCATTTTATGGGTTTGTTGCTTTAAACGGAATAATAAAAAAAAAAAAAACAGTGAGAAATCCCCAACCGAACCCGCACCCGTGGAAGACGCCATCTTGGGTTCAACTTCAACCGTGGAGGCATGGAACAAATGTTTTGTTACCTTGCGTTTGCATTTGCGTTTGCGTTGCCCCGGTCCACACGTGTGAAATACGAACGCAAGCGCAAATGCAAGCGCAAGAAAATGAAAATTTTTCCATTTCTTGCGTCGGCGCTTGCGCTTGCATTTGCATTTGCGTTACGGTAGTTCACACGTGTATTTCCTTGCATTTGCATTTGCACTTGCATTTGCGTCGCACGTGTGAACCAGGCTTAAAGTCCCTATTATTGCGACAATGCGACTGTCAAGATATCGATATATATCGTTATGCATTTTAGGCAATCGTTGACCGTCTGCACTGTTTTTAATACAGAAAATTGTCCGCAGTTAGAATAATCTCACCTGACTAAAATACAAACGTCTTGGACTTTTGTTCACCACCTCGGAAAACGAATATTTAATTCTGTTTGGGTCAGCTAGATTAATATCGTGTTTTTTTTGGAATGTTTGATGGTCTGAGAACAATTAAATTTCGCGACGAATCCACAGGCTGGGAAAGAAGCGGTTTATAAAGCTCAAGCGTGTTTATGACTGTGTGATTATCCTGTAGATGAATCTGTCCTGAATGGTAGACCTTAATTTTTAATTAAAGAATTATTAAACAAAATAGGTCACGTCACTTGTAAAACATCTTTATAGCTTTTTAATTAAATCATATGTCACCGCGTTCTGGACAGATATTGTGTCTATTGGACAAAGCAAACAAGTGAACATATTTAGTTTCTGGTTACAATTAACTGTTCTTACCTATTTGAAAAGACCTTCAGAGCACAATTATGACGTCATTAAACACGTGACCAGCAAATTCTAGCCTTGAGGATCTTAAGGCTTCTGCAATACTTGTGTTTTTAATTTCTAGCAACTCTGGGAAATCAAACAGCCTTGCTGTTACAGAAGCTTAGTTTTAACTTCAAGGGGGGCCTTATCCCAGGAATGACCTATGCCTTAAAATGCTTGAGAGTTGAAAGAGTCAATACTGAGTTATCGATCACGCTGGTGCATTCAGAGTGAATCATTTCTTCGAGGAATTACGAAATATAACTAACCAATTTTATCGGAGATTGCTTTCACTTCCTTCTCTAAACGTTTGATCTGCTTTTTAAGAACTGAAATCAGAAAGAAAACACAAAAGTAGGCGTTATTAATCAAGAGTTGAGAACAGGATAAAACTAAAATCCTAAATTTAGTTCTTAGTTCTGTTCTAGTTGGAAACGACAGTTATAAGAAAACAAACAACAGCCGCTCAATTTTAGCTTTGATATTAATCAATGGAAAAACAATGTAACATGACTTAACTGTCGATGCACTGGTTTAGTTATGTGTTGTCTATTTTGTGTTCAACTGTTAGTTCGTTTGGAGGGCAAATTATTCTTTTGCTTTCAACAAAACCCAATGCGGGATCGACGGCTCCTTCAGCAGCAGTTTGCGCTGTGTTTCCTTTACCTTTGAAGTCCTTTTTAGCCCCAGCAACTTCTGACGGGATAGAGATGAACAAAATTGCCAACACCACGGCAACAGTCTTCATCATACTTGGTAAATGACACTACAACAATTCTAGAAAACAAAATTTTAGCACTCAGTCAATAAATATCTCACATAAGAAATGCTTTACCTCGCATTAGATCTCACTTTTCATTCCCAGGTAAAAGGCATGCTATTTCCATTTTATTATTATCATAGCATTATTATTATCATCATCATTATTACTATTTATTATTATTATTACTATTATTATTATTATTATTATTATTATTATTTATTTACCATAGCTGATCAACATACTGATAAAAATTTACTCATCCTCTAACAGAAATTCCTGATAGCAATCGCTTTTGCACAAAGAATAACTTAAATCGGCCAAAGCTAAGATCAATCAAAAGCTAATTGATCCTACACCAAGAATACTTTTATCTGAGATCTGCGACTGACAATCTACTCTTCCGCAAGTAAATCCTAGCTACCTAAAGTAAAACCTGCAATAGCCGGCTAAAGGGAATTAATTTTTAACATAGCTGATCAAGGTGTACTGATAAAAACCTACTCATTCTTTAACTCTTAGGCGCAAAAAATGACTTGAACTCGGCCAAAGTATATTTTCACACCATGAAATCTTTTGTATGAGATATGCGACTGTAAATCTACTCTTCAGCAAGAAAGACGTGCGATAGTGATAGCCTGTGAGTAAAAACGATCTGACGGAAAACCTTTTTCTTTTCTAGCAAGTAAACGTTTTTCAATCTCTGCTTTAGTTAAAGTAGTTAACACGTGATGTTTTTTGCCTCACACATAGATGTTTGACTGAGCCACTCCCGGTTAGCAAAGCGCAAACCGCCTATAGCAAAATTAAGAGAAAAAAAAGAGGAAAATATGCGGGTTTTAAATTTGATACATACAAAGACGTCTTAGTGTTGGCCATTAACGTTTTGACTTGAAAATTACAGATCTTATTCGCAATGTTTGCATCAGAGTGAAGACTTCTAAGGGTGACTATGAGGGAAATCCACAAGAACAGCTATTGCGTTTCTTTCTGAAATCTCGTCCATGTCAATTCTCGCCATAAAGTAAGACTAAAGCCAATTCTAATTTGTTCATATGGCTGCAGTCATTTTCCTGAACAGTTGGTGCAACATTTTGGTCGGGCTTCTCTGTGTGTATTATATCAATACACAATTGTATTTAAGTAGAAATAATCTTTCACTGCTATAATTGCTCTTATACAAAGAAAATTAGTTTTGGAAGGAAAGAGATTGAAACAATTTTCATTTGCAAATCCTCTGGTTTGTTTGTTGTTTTTTTTTTTCTGTTCATTGATGGGGTATTATATAATGAGAGAGAAGACATTGAAAGAGCAAGATCAAGAATAAATTCCTAGTTAATTTCATGGTATCACTAGTCTCTTTGTTGTTACTACAAAATGTGTATATATCCATTATCTTGCGGCTTCTACTGAAGTTTTCGCTCACTCGTTATGATATGATTCTCGTTCAAACGTCTTACGAAGTGGAGAACTTTCATAAGCAAACTACCAATTCAGATCCTGTAAAGCTTTTGTTGCGCCTTTGCGACTACAGGTCGCCCGAAACATCGTGTACGTTAACAAGTTGCGTACCGCGTACTTTAGTAAGTGGTTATCCCAAGGGTTCAGAACTAACCTGTTGTAAAATTGCCGGTTAATTCCAACGCTCAAGCTCGCTCGCTGTATCAATACTCCAGAGAATGCTTCTTTGAGTAAAGCTCTTGACGCATTTATGTTATACGTTAACTATCATGCTTATTAATGATAAAAGGTTTACATCTTGACAGACAATAAGGTTTCGTTTGACATGATTAGAATTTGTTTGAGGGGGTTTAATTTCTATTGCTAATTTTGGGAGAGCAACGTATACCAACGAAATTTCCAAGAAATATTAAACTTTAACCATGCTATTTAATAATTATGATAGGTTTTTTTTATTTTACTCATATATGTTGGACCTTTGTTTAGCTGAAGCCTACTCATAACTTTTTAATTCGTCTTTTCAATGATAATACAAACGTGGCATCAAATTAAAACACGGGAAAGAAGTGTTGTCATCAGTAACCAACAAGGCTTTCGTTCTCCTTCTACCCCCTCTGAGTGCACTTCTTTCGGGGGGTTTAAGTTTTCTGGCAGCTTCTTTTCAGACAGTTTGAATAGTAATGAAAACGTGGCATTCAAATACAAGAAGTGTTGTCAGCAGTAATCAACCTGACTTTCGGCGTCCTTCTACCCCCTCTGAGTGCTTCATTAAATATGCTACAGGACTGCTTTCTACTAAACTACCATTTATAGAAAAATATATATATATATTCCTAGACCATTTTCTCCTAACTTTAAAACCTCGGTGTATATTTAACAAATAGATTCCATTTTGCCGTGCGTCTGTTCAGTAATAGATCACAGATGACGTCAAAATGTGGTAAAAACAAAGAAGTGGCACACGAGCCGCAGGCGAGTGTGTCACTGATGTTTTTACCACATTCTGACGTCTTCTGTGATCTATTACTGAACAGACGCACGGCAACATGTAATATATTTGTTTTATATAATAAAGAAACAAAATGCAAGTGAAAAACTTGTTTATTTTCACATTTCTGGAAAAATAATTGCAGTGATGACGTAATCTGTGCATCAGTCCTCTCATAGATCATAGCTAAGAACCAATCACAACGCGCGAACTATTCACCTTTATAATATATAGTACAGTAAGGTAGGGAGGGGATATATTAGCAACTGATTGCCTTAAGGACGGTGCCTCCTATTGTTAGTGCGCATTCGTTCTGCGCACCACGCAACTATCTTGTCTCGCGCGATTTCCTCAGAAGATTGTTTTTTTTTTTATTTTATGGTTACCGTATTTTTTTGTAAGCTCTTGATTTAGCAGATAGTCTTACAGGATTGGCAACAGACTGTCTACACCAAAAACCCGTAAACGAAAGCGTTATTGTGGTGTGTTTTATGAAATTACGCTGAATCACGGGAAAGCAAGTGAAGTGAAGTGGCAAATAATATAAGAGCGCTTCCCTGGAATTTTCACCTAAGACCGTGCAAGATAGAAAAATCGAAAATTGCCAAACTTTGTCACAATAAAGGACTACTAAAAACATTTATGGATAAACATGTTTCAGTTTGTTTGGATAATTATTTTAGTTTTACGGTGACTTTTTCATTCTGGTGCCCTATGAGCGAGTAAAACCTACTTGAAAGTGTCACCTGTATGAACCAGCCCTCTAGAAATTAAGAAGGAGTAACGTAAAAATCTAAACGATTCGGTGTAACTAGAATAATTCCCCCACACTTTGAGGTTGTCAAATATACATTCAACGAGAACCAGAATTTTTGGCAAAATTTTAAAGATCAACCGTTATTAGCGTTCTTTCAGAGTGCTAAATTTATGCGAAATTCAAGCACTAAAAAAGCATCCTGGTACATGGTTCTGTCAACCGGGACTACATTCCCAGTAATAGGTAATGTTTCTGCTACAATTTGATGCAATAAAATTTTGGGGTAAATGAAACGAAGAATTTTTGAAGCGCTTTTTCAACATGCTATTGATCGTAAAAAAATCGACCTTTGACCTTCAAAGGAAAGCAAGCTATTTTAAAGTCGCACTTGCTGATCTTGATTCTTCCACCAAGAATTCAAAACTTTCATTCTTTCTAACACAAAAAAATTTAAATTGAGTCAACTGGTAGAATATGGATAGCTTAACCGTTGGTGAAATGTTGTTTTTCTTCAGAATTCGGCTGTACATCCGTTAACAACTTAAACTAATTTGCACATTAAGCCCGTTTTCATTTTCCTCTTGAGAGCTTTTATTTTAAAATTTATGTCTTTAGAATGCTAAAATAATTACAAAGAAAACAAGGGAAGGTGTTACTCTAGCTAATCATTTGGCGTATCGTACCTTACGACGAGTCAGACAACCGTTGAATCTTTTGAGTGAGAATGTCATATCAGTGTCACGCAATATATGACGACAAACCACATGGACTAATTGTAATCATCATGGCTTCGTGTGGTTATTCTGAGTTTGTTGGGGGAACTTGTGGGCCGAGTCCAGATAATCCGGCAAATGTTCAGTGCATGACCATAGGAAAATGTAATAAGGACATCAAGGCACACCTGAAAAGTTATAAGTGTCGGTTTCTTCCCTGGACACAGAGGCAAGACTTTTGCTGTTAAGTGCAGGTAATTGAATATAACGTTTTATTATATATAAAGCGAGAATTTTAGGCAATGAACTTTGCAAATAGAATTCTATATGTGCTATATTTCCACATTTGAAGAAAGCGATACGTCCAATCAGCTTCGCGTACAGCATTCTTCACATGTGAAAATATAGCCAATCACCGTCCAGAGTAGAATCGCTCAGCCAATCAGAGCAAAGCACTCAAATGGCTTCCGAGAAGCGCGGGCTTCAACTCAGCGCCCGCTCGAAGTTTGTGTTTCAAAAACATGGCTTCGGCTTCCCGTTTTGTTCCACTGGATTTACCGTTAAATGATTTTATTGGGACGCAATCGAACAAAAACAAGGGGGCGAACATTCAAGGAGGAACATCCAACATTTCTATAAACAGTGTAAGTCAACAGAGTGCGAATTTGTTGTTGCACAGCGCGAAGCGCCGCCATCACATGATTGAATCTGACAGCCGGATTTAAGGACAAGCGAAAACATTTCACTCTTTGTATTTACAAATTCTCCCGTATTTTTCAGTTATTCTAAATAGGAAGTGATATTTAAGCTTGTGTAGCCTCTTTGTCTACTTGTTGCTGTCCTGGAAACCGGACATGTTTTTTTTATTACGCTCGGTCATGTAGATCAGTCTTGAATTTTTGCTGTTCTTCATGTAAGCTTATTGAATCGGGAAAAACAAAACTGATTTCAAGTATAGGTTTAATTCTCGTTATATATATAATAAACAAATTACAGCATAGAAAGTGCTTTGTACGGATTTTTATTCACTCGTTGCAAAACTTTGGAAAACTCACTCGTTCGCTGCGCTCACTCGTTCGTTTTCCCAAGTTTTGCAACTCGTGAATAAAAGTCCGTACGTCGCACTTTCTATGCCGTAATCTATATATACTAAACGGCTTAGATATTTAGCAACAATCACTTTTCGGAGGGCCGCTTAAGCTTCTTTTTATAAAGATATATTGCAGAATTGAGAAATCCAGCAAACGTAAATACCTTTATCCCTGTACAAGACTGCGAGCATTCTCTTATGAGTTCAGTTGTTGATGAAGCGTGCACTTTGACCTCACTAGATGATAGTTGTATTTTTGATCGGGTAAATGCTCAAATAAAAGTCACCCTTCTTTCTTAATAATTACTTTTAAAGGCATTTTTGAAGTTAAGGATGTTCATCTGGCTACAAACATTTGCCAGCGGCACCGGGATCAATGTGGAATCCGAGACTGCAAAAGAGAAATTGTGCTTGCCCGCGTGAATGGACATCCCACAAGACAGTGAAGGGAGAACGGGAATTAACCCTTGATCAGTCTCAGAAACTACTAAGCTTCACTCAAGTATTGATTCCTATGGCATCACGTAAGTTCTAGCCTGCCTGCATACGTCTCCTATTCATAGGCGTAAGGGAACTTTTTGCCAGGTGGAGGTTAACCGTCTGCCACCCCCACCCCCCCCCCCCCCCCAAAAAAAAAAATCTCTCAAGTCGGAAAGAAACGAGGGTCACTAACGGTGCTCTAACATAGACCTATAGGAAGTGAAAATATTCTTACATATGATTCTATCATATGAGCTCAGCAACGATGTCGTTTTTACATTCGGAGCAGGTAACTTCAGGCACTGCGCAGGGGGAGGGGCTGAGGGCTTTAGCCCCCCACCTCCCCCCACACCACTGTTAAGAAGTAAAAAGAAGGTAAAGCCTGGTTTTTCTAGCGACGCTAGCATAAGCGCAAGCATAAGTAGCTTATGCCAAGTGAAAACGAACACTACGCAAGGGAACGCAAGCATAACAGCAAGCACAAGGAAAAGGAAAAGTTTTGGTCCTTCCGCTTGTGCTTGCGCTTATGCTTATGCTTGCGTTAAGCCCGTTTTCACATTGAAATAGGCGCTCCTGTATTTGCGCTTATGCTTGCTCGTCTGTTTGCGGTCAGTTTGTCTTTTCAATAATAATGAAAACGTGGCATCAAAACACGAGAAGGGTTTAAGGCTGGTTTACACAGTGACATAAGCATAAGCATAAGCAGTGTAAACCGGGAGCGACATAAGCATAAGCATAAGAAAAAGGAATCTTTTCGATTTTCTTATGCTTAGACTTATGCTTATGCTTATGTTGCGTTAACCAGTGTGTAACCGGGGGCTGCATAAGCAGCATAAGCACAAGCACAAGGAAACATCCGTTTTTTGGCGCCCGCGGAAATTCAAGTGAATAGCGTCCAGTTTAAAAATTTTTCTTTCGCTTTAGATCTAAGTGGAGCTAGCAATCATGATTAGTGAGAAGAAATAAAATTCTTGGTCCGCTAGTTGCAATTCTCGAACCAGATTATGAAAGCCTCCTTGTTCTTTTCTCCTTCGGAAAATATCTCTCGCCCAACAGGACCTCTGTCTGTCTTCACGCTCTCTTTCTCGTCGCCGTCGTCTTGTCGTCGTAGCAACAGGAGAAGACGTTGGAAATGTGGCTCGTCTCATGCCACCGCGACATGGTTCTGGTGCTCATTGCGCTTGCGTATGTCACTTTTCTTCTGTTTATGTAACAAGTGTAAACATCGTTATGCTTATGTTTATGCTTATACTTATGTCACTGTGTAAACCAGCCTTTATGGAAAAGACGTGGGCGGGGTACCGGGGTAGGGGTGCCGGGTGTAGGGGTGCTAGGGTGCTGAGGTCTGTGTAAAACACTAGGTGCCGGAGTATGCGTGGAAAATACGGGGTGCCAGGGTCTACGAAAAATACGTGGTACCGAGGTCTGTGGAACACACGGGGTACAGGAAAAATTATTTTTTTTAATTTTTAAAAACTAAACAATGAAAATATCGTGTGAGCATTGTTAAAGTGCTACATCGACCCTCCCTTGGCGCCAACAGCAACCTGAATAACAACTTTCAGAGTCCCATAGTATTTTTCGGTAGTGGTGTTGTAAATTTAGTCTCCAATTCAGTTCTCTGACAGGAGCCAGTCCCCTGACACGAACCATCCCTGGCAAAATGTATCAAATCAACCTTCCTCTACTCCACAGCCTAGTTTGGGATGCAGTATTTTGTGTTTGAAACGTTTTCAGTAAAGCCGAGTAATTCTGTTCTCATGAATTTGAATAATTCCACCTTGTCGCCTGACTAGCTGACTGTTGTCATGGAAATACACGAGCTATGGTCCTTTTAAAGTGCACCTGAATCGAAAATTAACTACCAATTTCTTTTACGTTTTTAGATAGCTGATATAATCCTCATATTTAATTTTCAGTCGTTTCACTCCTTTTCGTGACAAGGTTCACTATTTGTAGGGGTTTCAAAATTCCATTTTGCGCGCGGCCAAAAGGGCTCTGTGGCGTCATTCGTGTGTAATGTTCAAGGGTGAAACATGGCTGAGAAGGCGAAAAAGCTTAAACTTGGAACGTTTTGCGCAGCTGATGGCCCCGGTAGTGAATCTTCATAGTTCTCAGACATTTGTATTCCACGGAACTCACAAAAACAGAGACGCACTCGACTGAGTACACACGAATGACGCCACGACTATTCATCAGACCCCAGGTTTTTGTCTAGAATTTTAGTGTGAAAGGCCCAACAGTCGCCGCGAGACAAGACAAGATAAGACAACCTTATGATATTCAGTTTCCAAAGAATACATTGATAATAGACCTGAAACCGCACGTAGCGAAAGCTAATCGAGGCGGGCCAGGAGAAAGACGACTAAATGAAATCTGGCAGGCTCAATTCAAGAGAAAAGGGACGTATTACAGAAGAAGCTAAAGTTTGTTCCTGCTACTTTTAGTGAATTATTTTCCCCTCAAAATGTTTCTTAAAACACCAATTTTCATATAGAAAGAAAAGCTGGCTTTGAAATTTCGATGCATGTGCACTTTAACATTGGGAACAGTCGATTTTGATTGGTTCGTGTCTTCGCGTGTTTCTCAGAACTTTTAGCGCTCTTTTCTGTTAAGTACAGCTGCTGACGAAAGCATTTAATGTAGTTGTAGCTATACGGTTGATTGCATACGGTTTTGTGTTGCTGGGTACTTTAGAAACTATGCTTGACTGATAATAAAGACTTTTTTTTCGACAAACGTTAAACTTTATGGTCACCTCAGTATTAGAAAATCAATAATTAAAAGTTAGATAAAATGACTAGGAATATGTATGAGCATCTGCTAGGAAATAATTAAAAAAAAAACTGCGAGCAACTTTCGTGCACTATTTCTAAATTTCAAGCACTTTTTATAAAAATCGACCACTATTTGAGCACTTTGTTTGCCATTTTTTTGAGCACTTTTTGGTGATTTTTCCAGCGTAACCGGGACAGCGCTACCAGCAACCTGCAGTGCCCTTGTGGGGTGTCAACTAACTGGAAGTGTTTCAAAACGTTTTTACTCCATTACGATCCGTTCTTCAAACTCCTTAAACGAAGACAATTACCTTACATTTATTAAAATCAAAATTTGCGATTTTTCCTACCCTATTTCAGACCTGACCAGAAATTCGATACCCTATTTCAGACCTATTTCACCTACACTGTTGGCATAAACATAACTAAAAGACAAAGGAAGGGCTTTTGTTGATTTGTTATCGGCTAATGATGACGAAACAGCTTCTTCTAACAAACATACTCTATTTTAGACCAAAATGGTCAAAATCGATACCCTATTTCAGACCAAAACGGCTAAAAAACCATACCCTTTGGGGCCGCACATACCTATATAGCCCATATAAGGGAGTACCCCCTCCGCCGCCACCCCCGGGTGTGAAACCGTGCCCTTGTGTTAAGCCGCAATTGGCTTCTCAATTTGCAGAAAATTATCTGTTACTGTTGGCCCATCGCTTGTACTTAGGCCCTCTGAGGGAAACTACATCCGGGCTAACCAGAGCCCGCAGTTGTTGTTCTCGTTGTAGCAAAACCCTCGTGGTCGACTGAGGAATAAAGACTGTGTTCATTCTATTTGTCAGAAATAGATTTCGTTACTCGCGCGTGATTTTGAACTCTTTGTCTAGTTAGCCAATTGGAGCACGTTGTCTTGATTGACATCTGATCTCGGAATTTTACTTCGCACATGGTTGTAGATTCGGAAGAAAATTTGTTAGAAGTTAAGTCGGAAAATCAGTCTAAAAATCGGTCGGAAAGTCTTATATCTGTAAGGAGAACATCAAGAATAAAGTCTTGTGGAAGTCTAGAGCATTCATTTTCCTTCTTCACACTAGTGTTCATTGAGTTATCAGTAGTGCCTATGTCGTCTTCGCCGGCCAACATTACTAGTGTTACCAACAGACCTGTATTGAATTTTTTGTAATTGGTTGGCACTTCTAGAAAGGTGGAATATGCTCAAAGCCTTACACGAGACTTCACGTTCAGTTTAGATAAAAATCTCAGACTGCCGGGCCGCATTTAGCCTCCATGAAACCGTCTTCTTGAGTTAAACCACAAAATGTTTCAAGTCTCCAGAATATGGCGATTTCATAATACGCCCAAGTTTGCAAAAATGTTCAGCCGAGAAGCCATTTACCTTTCCATAATCGCTTGGCAATTCCAAACGAAGGTATAATATTTTCAGGAAGTCGGAATGAGGCATTTCGCAGAAATTTTATAGAAATTTCTGACTCCCAGGCAGTCAGTTTTATTTGAGACCGTTTAATACCGGAATACCGGCTGCCAGCCATATGATCCACAGCGTACAAAGAAAGTATGTCTCAAGCGTGTCCATGCGTAAATAACGAAGATAAGTAGATTTTACATTTCACATTCCTCATTTAGCTGAATTTCGCTGAATAAAGTAGAATTTATCAATGTTTCCTTCACAGCGAACGTCAATTTCGTTACGTTGCGTGACTCGTTCCAGCGGATGTTTGGCCATCTCCGACTGTCAACGAAGATTTGTACGAAGTTGAGCACCCGAAGATGATCTACCGTAGGTCGATCTTACTTTGTGCCGACCCTTGAGCAGTTTGTGAAAAACTATGGCCTCCTTAGTATAGAGAGTGCGTTCGTCGCCGAATCTCAAAACTTTGTACGTTCGTCGGCGAAATTCAAGCTCAAAGGGAAAAAGCGGATCAAATGCGTGTGCATGTCTCAAAATCTGACGGAAAGTTGTCAAAAAGCTGTCAAGTAAATGTCAAAAACTAGCGCCCATCACGGTTCATTTAAAAGATACAGATCTTTGTCCAAAGACTGTAAACAACGAAGTTTCGCCGTATAACTTCAGTAATTTTCGAGGTTTTTTTTTTTTTTTTTTCGTTTGAACCGGTAGGAATCCGCGTTTTGAACGGCTCTGTTTAAGCTCGTGTGGTTTCATAAGCACTCAATTTTTTTGTTATAATTAACAGGTTGTTTTGCCGCTGAGAATCTTTAATTGAAGAAGCTTCATCGCTGGACATGGGCAGTAACAGTGAAACTATTAAGGCACTTACATAAAGGTTTTTGGTGTGTCTGCTTAGCCAAGCAACGATTTTGTGTGAAATGGCGCTATTATGCAGCTCTGAATTCCGAGTGATTGTTAACCGACTAAACTATCAGGTTCGCTAGATCGGCTCCTTTTAGTCTCTTCTACGGACATTTATGTCAAAATTGCTTAGCAATTTTTCTAGCTTAGTACAAGATGTGTTTGTTTCTCCACCTTACCCAAGCGGAATTTTCGAAAAAATGTACGCATCGCACTTTGTTTTCCTGTCATGTTTTGGTTTTGATTCGCTTTGAATTCCTTTACGCTTTCACCTGAAAGCCTTGTAGTTTGGACTCAAGAATGCTTGTTAGCTTGTTTCTCTTCCAAACGTTTGCTATCTAATATTTCATTTGGATCGTAAAACACTTCGTTTGGAAACAAAATTGGCCCAAGGAAAGCGATTCAAGTTGCATGCCAGTAAGAAATGAAAAAAACTCAATAATCGATTTGTGGAGCTCTCCTTTTAGACTTTGTTAAATATGTATGCTCATTGCGAATGCTCATTGAGCTCGGACTACACTTCAAAAACAGACTTACAATCGTGATCACATATTTCTAGCTACAAGACAGTAACACGACAGATCTAGAGGGAAAATACTAGTATCGTTAAAATCTGATCCCCGGTCATCTCAGGCTCTGGACTAGCCTCCTTCGCAGACGTCTTTGGGCTCGTCACGAGTTCCTTGCCCACGAACGTCTGCTGAACTGAACTGCCACTTCCGTTCGTCGGCGGTTAGCCTTTGTTTTGAAGAAACCAATAACGAGCTGCGTAAGAATGGAAATCGACACCCGATTCATGTGCATCGTCTGTGAAAATAATCCAGGGGTCGAAGTTCTACTTCCCATAAATTGGAAAACGAACTATGATTGGCTAACCGCCGCGAACGGAAGGGGTAGTTCATGTAGTAGCACTTTAAATGGAATCTTGAAGATTTCTCTGGAAACCTTTTAACGCCGACAAAGGAAGAAAATATAATTAAGTTACAACATCTTGCTAACTTAAAACATAAGTATAAGCAAGAAGTGTACAACGAACAGGGAAATAAACGTAATATTTCGGTTCTTATTACAAGACCATTGTCAAAAGTAATGCACATGTCATCGGCTTCCCCGTGGGGTCGACCCCCGGGCCAACCAGGGGGATTGTAAAATAAGTCAAGCAAACTTCCCCGGGGGCTCGGGGAATCTCTCAAGACAAAGTCCCCTGGGTGAGGTGTCTCTCTCCTAAAAAACCCTGTGACACCCTTTTCAAACTTGTGAATTCCCACATCCCCTAATCGTTGATCGTAAAACAATGTCAAGATTTTCCCCTACCCTCGGCCAAAGAATCCCATCCATCTCCTTGTATTCCCCCACATATCTCCCTGGTAGGCCCGGGGGTCGGCCCCACGGGGAAGCCGATGACATGTGAACTTATAAGGAGAGCCAGCTCAGCCTTGTTAAGCCTCCTGCCTGCTCTCTCTTAAGACAGCACGAGTTTGTGAGTAACAGGGACGGCTAATCGGAGATGAGATCAGAATTCTCTTCCCGTCGACAAATGAAGAAAATACATACCAGAATTCTGAAATCTTGCTGACGATATTCAAACCTGGTATGTAAATTTCAAAACTCCGTTCAAATTTTAAAAAGTACTGGTCATAAGTGAGGTAGATTAACTGTAGTATTGATGGGGAGTTGGTTGTTATTTTCACTACCATGACAACGCTTAAAGAGGAAGTAATTATTTGATGCCAGCTCTCAATTAAGTGGGCGCTTATTTTATCGAGGAATCGCTACTTAAACGACGAATGTGCGAAGTAAATTTTTTAAGTGCTTTGATTTGGTTTCTACTTGGTGCAAACAACACACGTCAGTTCATGGCCGTTAATGTATGGTGTGCAAGGTAATGCAGTGCACGACGATTTCACCACGTACAGCAGCGCTCCATTCGTGTTGGCATGACTTCCAGGGACAACTTCAGCATCTTTATCGACGCACACAAATTCGCTCTCATGATTGTGAGCATAATGCGACGTCATCAGGTATCCATGGTACTCCCTGGTCCAACCTGACAGAGGAAGTTGGAGCCTCCACCTACGTGTGTGTGGAAACCGCTGCCCATCACTCCTGTTATCAGAGATACAAAGAATCAAGTGGAAACTTGAAAACGCCTCTGTGGTTTTGTGAGAATTAATAAATAAGCAACAGAGCAAGTGAATAGATAAATAAATAAATAAATAAATAAATAAATAAATAAATAAATAAATAAATAAACAAACAAACGAAAGGACGGACGGACGGACAGTTGAATGAAATTATTAATAGACATATAAAATATGACGGTATTGCGCCTTAATTCTCTTGGCTGGAGCTCTTGGTCAACAGCATGCAACATTGTAGGATCCAACACGTTGGACAGAGTTTGAACACCGCGTTGTGAGTTATTAGCAGTTGTTGGATGTCGTTGTTTCAGTCAATCAACTAATCAAACAGCTTTGTATTAAATTGTCCATCTTGGCTAGCCAAGGGAAACTACCTTCTACGAAACAGGGGAAACACCTATCTTTAATTTAAGAAAGAGAACCAAGGATTTACTGCACAGTGAGGATCCGACAATTATCTTGACTACCTCCTCACCAGTATACACTTCAGAGGCATCTCCTGAAAAGTTTGTTCGTCCCCAGTGGTTGTATCCCACACCTGACAGCCTCTGCCCCTCTAGTCCTCTGTCTCCTTTAGGCCCTGCAGGCCCCATTGGTCCGGGAATTCCAGTCGCACCAACATCACCTAGGGTCAACATTAGCAGGAATAATCAGCAAATGATTGAAAAGTGACTTTATAGTGCTAAATTCCTGGTAACCAGCGTAGGCGTTAGTCTAATGGGAACTTTACAGGTAAACCCCGCTTACTATGGGCAATTATTTTCACTCAACGGAAAAATCATACATTCAGGACCAAGTCTGGGAACTTTGCTGAGCCAGTCCTTCAAAATCAAAATTGCCTGAAAACGTAATCAAATAATCAGCAACAAGATAGACACATTCAAAATAGCCTATTCTGTTTAAAAAAATGCCCTTTCACTCCCTATAAAAGCCTATACGGGGAGGCTCCGCCCGAAAGGGGTACCTTTTTCAAGCTTCAGGTATATGAAAGGGTAGGGATTTCACTAGTCGAAGTATATGAAAGGATAGGGAAATCTGTCATTTAGGTATTTAAAAGGCCCTTTCATTAAAAAATTTCGAACACACATACCCTATGACTGTACTGTTCAATTGGGAGGTATATGAAAGGGGTACCATTTGTCAATGGAAGGTATACGAAAGGGGTACCTTTTTCTGTCAAAAATGGTATATGAAAGGGTAAGGGGTCGGACCTCGGGGAGGAGCCTCTCCGTATAAAAAACAATAACGGTGACATAGCCCCTTTAACAAGTGCTGCTACTTACGGATTCACTCTGGGAAGGGGGCGTGTCACATAGCTCCGTTGCAAAGGTCAATAACAAGGCTAATTTTTCAGCTCTTAATTTTTCAACTATGTGCGATTGTGAGTAACATTCCGTGGATGCGCTGGGCTGAAATTGCACTACGCACGGGCTCCAGTGGGATTTACACGTGATAAAATCGGTTGACAAACATACTTTGATGTTTGTTGCAAATATGAATAATACACTTTTTGAAGGATTGTGAACGGGAATCAGAAAGAGTGAAGATGTGCATGGTATTTATGGACTTCCGTTAACTCATTCTTGTCGTGATAAGTCGAGAAGTGGAGCGGATACTGAGATTGTTGATTGAGGAACGGCGGGAAAGATCCGGAGACGTAACACGTTATTGAACTGTTCAACTTTGAATCAAAGGTATTGTTTTGCTCCTTAACTGCTGTATGTATGCAGAAATGGACTGAGACTGGTCCCTTGAGACTTAAAGGATACGTAGAAATAAATACGTAGAAACCGCCGCACCCAAGTGCGAGGCTTCAAAGTCGGTGACTGTGTTCGTTTAATTTAATTTTAACTAACAAGGAAATCAAAGCAGGAGTAGATGCACCGGAATTGTAAGTGCTCAGTTCAGTTTCCGATGTTCTCCTTTAGTACGCAAACAAATAACAAATTTGTGTAACTTTTTTTAGTTTCACTACGGTTACGCTGAAAAGTTAAGTTCAAGGATTTAAGCACATCATATTCCTCTACTCCAAGTGTTGTTCTTCAACTCGAACAATCAGAAGTTCGAATCAGGTATGATTCCATCGTACTATAATGTTCTCAAGTTTTCTTAAGTAGTCTTCAGTGATCACGTTAGCTCTGCATAAGACAACGTGATTGATATGTTATGTATTTGCACCACTGGCATGTTTAGGATAACTGACATAAATTTGGGAAAGATTTCAGCACAACACCATGCATTAATTACGCGTGCATACATCATTGTTCCAAAAACGGCGAGCATGATAGAGTTTGCGTCACAGAATGGATACATAAATAAATGTATGGAGCTGTACTTGAGCGGAAATCTTGCTGAAATTTGTTCTGTCCTGTCTAAGTAGTCTGTGTAGTGGGAAATATCATGATGTCAAGAGAATGACTTGTACTC
This sequence comes from Pachyseris speciosa, assembly GCA_016490735.1. Taxonomy (NCBI): domain Eukaryota; kingdom Metazoa; phylum Cnidaria; class Anthozoa; order Scleractinia; family Pachyseridae; genus Pachyseris; species Pachyseris speciosa. Next base: position 514,250 of record JAEMWC010000099.1, read on the forward strand.
CGGCCTGATTGCTTTGCTGTTCTCCCAGCTTTTGCTTCAGCTCCTCATTACTCGGGCTGCCCGCGTCTCGCGGGTCGCCCGGGTCTAAAATTACCGTCCGTTCTTCTTTTTCTTCGTCGTCGAGTTTCATCCACAAAGCTCACTTCCAGCGTTTCTGCGCAAGCGCTAACTAATAATGGTTATTTTGGAATAAGTAAACTATTTTTACCTCGTCAGCTATGCTGAATGACCTTGGCAAAGCGGCTACTTTTACCGCTTGTGATGCATTTGTTCCCGGTTCGATTCCCACTATCGACACCTGTTTGTTTGTTTGTTTGTTTGTTTGTTTTTTCATCTTCTTTTTTAAATATTTTTTTACAAGTGTTATAATTATTGTGAGTTATAAATGGTTGAGCTGCTAAGCCATTTTCAAGGGATATATGTTTATAGGGGTCTATATATACTGCACTATACTACTAAGAAACAGACAAGAACCGATGAATGATGCCTGTTGTCACATATCGGAAAACGTCGATTCACCTTGTGTGTTTCAAGTCTGAACAACTAATATATGTTAAAAGAAGTGTCCATACGAATGTTTGCAAGTTCAACTGCGTAACATGTTTGAACTTACCTCCAGATGTTTTTAATTAGATTGCCTTGTTTCCCCGTGTCCGCTCCATTAAGAGGTAGTACATTTTGTTAAATAACTCAAGTACGGGATGTCATACACCCCTGAGACGTTGACAGGGAGTTTATTTTCTATTTTCCCACTATATCTCAATTTCTGGACATTAGTTTTTGAATGATAAGCGATTAGTTTGTGTGACTTGTGTGACTTGAAACTAACCGCAGAGTGAACTTTCGGCTTTCTTATGTTTCAAATGACCCTGAATTGACGTATTTGTAAACAGTTTCACTCTGTTGATTATTTTCTCCTCACATTTCACCAAGACTCCATTAACGTTTATGCGAAATAAAACTACATCGTTTAATAAGCACTTTCTTTCTCCAAAGAAATATCAATCGAAGCGAAAACAAGTGTGCTTAGTTTTTTGGGAATCAATACACTATTCTATCATATTACATTGCGATGAGCCTCAGTGGCCAAGAGGTCATTGTTCCTGCCTCTGACTCAGCTAACCCGGGTTCGACATCTATAAGTGGCATATAGAGGGTTTTCCCTTGACGTCATAAAAAAACCTAAATTCAAAAGTAAACAGACTTTTGCATTTTTATCTTCATCACATAAAAGACATTTTAGAAATGTACCTGCTTGCATGTTTTCAGCTCGGTAGCTTGCTTTGTTTTGAAAATAGAGCATGAAAAGTCATCGATTCACTGTGTGTTTTTGAGGTTTGAAAAACCATCATGGTAAGAGAAGCGTCTATGTGAATGTTTGATAGCTCAACAGAGAGAACAAAGCTTTCGAGATAGCTTAAGTAAGAAACATATGTTTTAAGTCGTTTCCGGCCGCCATCTTGGTGTCCCTCAGAGGGACGCCAACATGGCGTTTCCATACAAAACACTATACATTTTGAGTGGTACATTTTGCCGAATAACTCGAGTACGGGATATCACAAGGCCCTGAGACTTTGGCGTGTTGTTTATTTATTACTCTTCTATAATATCACAAGTACTTGACTTTATCTATTGAATGGTTGATTTTCAAACTGAAAACGCTCTATACCGCGGGCTTTTTTTTTTTTTTTCGTTTCTCTTTTTCTTCTTCTTTTTTACAAGTGTTACAATTATTGTTCTCAATGATTGAGCTGTAAAGCAAGTTTGTAATTTTAGGGTGATAGATGTTGATAGGGGTCTAAAGAAATAGACTCCAACACAAGCTAAGCAATGCGTCCGATGTAAGAAAGACAGACTTCTCTCTATTCTTTTGTTTAGTGCTAAATTAGGGATACAATGCTGTTTTTTGCAAGCCCGAGTTAAGGCTAATTGTAGCCTCTTGTTCTACTTTAATTTCCTGCCATGCACACAATGTGTCACAGGTTAAAAGATATATTCCCTAAAAAGAAACTAAAAGTAAAATTGATTTCCTTTACTTGTCCAATGTTTTTTCAATACGTTTTCGATGAAAAAAGCGAAAACCTTCTTGTGTTGCTTTGGGTTCCGTTAATTCTAATCGATGTCAACAGAAAAGAGGACAGAGAGCGGCACTGAATCGCCAGTCCTAGCTCCCCCCTCTCAGTAAACCTATATCATAACTGGTAATTGTGCGTCGTGTTGCATATTCGTTGAGGTCAAATTTATTCAATATAATGGTTCAGACGCGAGAGACTGCTGTAATCAAGTCACTCTCGTTGAAGGCTGTAGATACCTTTTGATCCCGCAAGTCCCCGTGTCCCCGGTGGTCCCTGCCTTCCGTCCCTACCGTCCCGTCCAGAAAATTAAAGCAACACAGTGAAAGCTCTGATCGAGATCGCTTCTGTCAACGTCTGTAACTCACAAGCGACCGTCACCCTCTATCTTAGCTTGCTTACAGGCAGGTTCTGGGGGCCCTGGCACACCGTCTCGTCCATTTCGGCCTTAAAACAAAGAGAAACGATAATTATTGATACTAGGAGCTGCTAAAGGAGGAAGGGGAAATGAGGTGAGGTGGGTGGTTGTTCAAATAACAAATTTAAAGGGGGGAGGGGATATTCGTAATTCGCAAAAATCCGCTATTAAATTAGCGGGGTTCAAATTTTGTTTACCTCTGTTGGCTGATGTGTTAATGTTTTGCTTATCAAGAGAAGATACAAAGAGAAACAGATAACTCGATTAAGGCCTTAAGCTACTGTTACTTTTAATTCCAAGCTTTCGCCGTTCTGCGGCATCCCTAACGATGCCGTAGAACGGCGAAAGCTTGGAATTAAAAGTAACAGTAGCTTAAGGCCTCAATCGATTTATCTATCTATTTCACCGAAATGCTGCTAAAGGACAAATTTAAACAAATAGAAAGGAATGACAAGGACCAGTTCTTAAGGAAAGAAAAAGTAAACGTTAGTATACCTCTCTTGAACCTAGAGATGTGAAAATTTAGCATGTGACAAAGATCTGAATAAGATCAGTTTCCCATTTGAAGACTTATTCGATTCTATGCCTATCACTCTAGATAAGTGATCCAAGATAGAGATAGATAGAGACGTACGTGGATAAAGACATTTTCTTTTGGTGATCGGCTTCTGGTATTTATGAGACGATCACGTGCTCTGTTTCATGCAACTGACCAATGGAACAGCACCAATAGCAGAAGTAACAACAACAACAACAACAACAACAACAACAAAATCATGGCAACAACAACAACGGTAACAATTTGAAAGCCGTTCCTCTGATCAATCCGGACACTCACTAGAGCAACACGGGAAATGGAATCAAGCACGTAATTAAAGCTCTCTTACCTCGAAGGGTGGTTCTGATTTCCAAGTCCTTCGAGAGTTTGAGTGTTCTAGAAAAGAAAGAGAGAAAAAAGAAAGAAAGAATTGAATGCATCAATTCAGTTGTCCTGTCAATGTTTTCGGAAGCCGGCGATTGCTGTATATATAGAGTTACCCCAAGTGAGAAGATCGGGGGGAAATAGGAAGGAAAAAAGCGATAAGAAGTCATAGCTTAGTTTTCCCTTTTCACCAGTGTTAAGCCAACTGATCTAGCTGTATACTAGTAGTATAGTGTTTGGGGGTACCAGATCAAAAATGGGTGTTTTAGCAAAATGATCTCGTATTCTGGAATATATAGTTATTTAATTTGATGGAATATATAGTTATTTAATTTGATGGAATATATAGTTATTTAATTTGATGGAATATATAGTTATTTAATTTGATGGAATATATAGTTATTTAATTTGATGGAATCTATAGTTGTTCAATCTGATGGAACCAAGGTCAGCACACTTTTGAATTTATGGTTCAATCTGATGGAATCTATAGTTTATTAAAATGCGTGACTTTCTCGGAAAAACAGGAAATGAGTCATCGCCTATAGCTATTATTATAACTCACGAGACGGTCGCCTCTGACCGGCACTGCTGTGCCGTGACGTCATGGCTTTGGTTTGTTAAGAACCGTTCGGTACTGTGTTGATACAGTCCTCGCTGGTTTGAACAATGTTGGCGACAAAACGGCACAGCTGTGCCGTGACGTCATGACTTCTTTGGATTTACTTTTTGATGGCATAGTGTCCGTATGCGTAACTGTTGATTCCGTCTTTTGATATATATCGTTTGTCATCGAAACAGCTGAGTGATACCTTGTTGATTTCATAACTACCCAATTGATGATTTTGACTTCTGATTGTTTTCATTCTATGATGCAACTGTTTATTATCAAATAGTGTCTCTTTATAATTTTCATGTTTGATGTTATTCTTAATAATATTCTTCTTAATTCCTTTCGCTGTCTTCCCTCCTTTTTGGCTGTCTTTCATATAGCTATACATTTTCGATCTCAGTCCTACGAATTCACATATTGGGACTCCAGCAGCCTCATCTTTCATCTTACCAATCACTTTCTTATTGGTCTTATCGGAGAATGGCGAGCTTTCAGGATAGTCACTGTTATCGAATTTATCTTTATCATTCCAGAAATTCCTATATACATCTTGGGTTTCAATTTCATAGGTCAGTGAGTCTGTGTCTGTGAATAGTAATTTGGCCTTATTACCATACTTTTGTTTAATGTAATTATAATGGAAATCGTACATCAGTGTCTTGCTAAGGTCTAGAATACACATCCCCACGTATGCTGGCCGGTTTAAAGTAAGTGTTTCTTTTATCTTATGAACAGCTACTAGATTTTCATCGAAGATTTTACTGCTGACATAAGTGGGTTTACTAGCTAATTTCAATAGCTTCTTCCCATCAGTCACCAATCTGACGTCTACTCGCTTTCTGAGGTTTTCCATCGTTTTGCCAAATACACTGTTATTCATCAGCTTGAAAAAGTCTTTCTCAAAGGCATTTTTTGCATCAGTTCTTTTCTGAGTGTTGAAGTCGATGTACTGTCTGAGCCACGCGGACTGATTGAATTCTAACACTCGATGGACTTTAGTCATTTTCAAACCGAGATCAGTATATAATTGGAGGTTCCTATAATGGAGCACGTATTTTTCTTTGTTGCTTAATGTTGGTATCAGTTTATGTACCAGACCAGTTGATATATTGAATTTGCTAGCTATTTTCTTACAATAATCTGATAGCATGTCCCCAGTCACTTTAATCTTTTCCGGCCCAAGTGGGTAGTCATTATGTAGATCATGTAACTCTTGGGGTATTTAAGGTCAACTTCAAGTATCAAACCCTTTGCACTATCTTCTTTATAGACAGCCAGGTCTAACTTGCTGATCCGCTTTTCTGTCAACCATTTGAAACCACCGGTTGGTAAATATTGACTCATAGCCCAACCATACAAATTATTAGCATCAAGATACATGATGTACTTCGAGGGCGCCTTCTCGTCATACTCTTTCATGTATTTATTATTTGCTTTACCGTAACGGTTGGCTATATAGCTGATTCCTCCACGCATACCCTTTTCAATGAATTGAAACATATCAATGTCTGTCATCAATTCTAATTTTATGTCAGTCATTTTAAGCATGGCGTCCCAAGATAAACCGGGAGATGTGAAATAGTGACACGGGTCCAGTTTATAGTACTCAAGGCATGTTTTTCTGAAGTTTTCAAATACATCAGCCAGTAGGAGTACATCTGTTTTAAGGTACAGGTCATGATAATCGCCCATGTTTTTCAAAGAGAATGCTTTCCAAACAGTCTGAGCATGCGTATAGTCTTCATCTGATATATGCTCATCACTCAGTATGCTATAGAATTCTTCTTTTGAGGGCAGCTTCTGATTGAATTGATCGAAACTGTCCATGTAGTCGTAAGGATAAACACTTTTCTGTGCCACCAGATTAAGATCATTTCCCTTGAACTCTTGTGAGGTGTATTTTAAGGCTTCTTTTGGTAGATTGCCTACAAGTTTTTCCAAACTGGAGCTCATGAACTGGAAACTATCAATGAAGGTCAAGTGGTTGCCAAGCATGAAAGCCATATACTTCTCCATGTTATTTGGGATAGCATTGATATTCATTTGACAGTCTTCACCTTTCTTGTTTTTGTAAGTGTGCTTCTTAACAATGGCTCCAATCTCCTGCATAATAAAATGACTATCATAGCCTCTTAGATTGTGAAATATGACTGGTATCTTTATTTCATCTGGGTTCACTCTGAGTTTCAGATTACAATCTTGGTGAGCAGAACCTCTGTATTTACCAGTAATGTGACAATGATCTCGGACTCTGATGTCCTTTTCAGTATATTTCTTATCACAGATGTGACACATTTCAGCTTTTTGGAATTCTTTTTCATCATCCTCAGTCATTTTCAATGGTTTATTGAATTCCTTTTTCATAACCTTCTTGCAATATTTGACTTCCTCCAGCATAGCTTCCATGAATTTGTACACAGCCTTTTCACCCCTGTATATTACTGCTGGTTTGCTGTATTTATCATCATAACAACAAACTACTTTATAGCCGTGGCCACAGTCAGTATGCTTCTGATAAGCCTCTGTATATGATTTATCACTGTTGGGTTGGCAACCGTGTATTTTTTCAGTGATGGCCTCAAAATCAGCATAGATTACAAATGGTACCTGCTGTTGTTTATGAAAGTTGTTGAATTTCAGTATGTTGTTATCTTTGTTTGGCATTTTTATTGCCTGTGTGCCATTTACTTGCATGCAGTTGTCCTTGTGATTATTCAACACCCTTTCAGAGCTGAAGCATTGAAGACAGTGCATACAAAAGTGTTTTCTTTCTTTGTGCTTTGTTTGATTGTACATGAACTTATTGAAATCTTTGATTAGCACATAATGCTTGTTTTCATTTTCAGTTATTAGAAGCAGATTCAAGCAGTCTTCATATTTCTCTTTTGAAACAAAAATTGGATATGGCTGTCTATTCTCATAACCAAAAACATTGATGTTGATCTCATTTTGTTTCTCTATCTTGTTGTAATGCTTGGTTGCAACTGGGAATTCAACCCCTGAATAATCTAATGTATTGACAAATTTTCTGTCAGTCTTCTTTATTCTCTGTGGGTATTTGTCTTGAGGATTCAAGTGCCTGATATGACACCACATGAAGCACAGATCATCATCATTCTTTATGTTAATCAAACCCTTTGCACTGTTTCTGAGTTCATTCGGTAGTTTAATGTATGAGGAGCCCTTCATTGGCGCATATTTCACAACATTAAGATAATGACTATCAACTGAATCAACAGTCCAACCTGAACCTTCAGATACCCAAACTGCAATCTTATTCATTATTTGGTCTTTTGACAACTGTAGTGATTCAGTTACTTCCAGATTATTCACAATTGTTTGAGCTACACTGTTGAAATATGCGGTTTTGTATTCTATTTCTCCGTCAGTCATTTTTGCGAATGTTACCTTTAGCGTTTCAACGAATTTGAGACCTTTAATTTCATTCAACAATTTTATAATATTATATGCAACAGCCTTTCTTGTGTTTTGCAGTTGCGCAAGCGGGTCTTTGTTATTTTTTATACTGATTTCAAAAGATTTTGTGAAACCTTTCAGAGCTTTCTCTGTTTGCTCTATTTTTGTTCTGGGTGTTGGAACCGGCACAGGCTTTTTGGCTCTTGGGGCGGGAATTGGTCTCTTTTTCAATTGCTCTATTTCTTCCAACCATTCAGCAGGTGGAGCTGGTAATCTTTTCCTCTCAAAATAATCAACCAATTCTTTCACAGTTGGTCTTTTCGTCCTTGGGGAGGGAATTGGTCTTGTTCTTGGTTTAGGTACAGGTTTTGTGTCATCAACTATAATAACTTTAGGCTTTTTCTGCTGCTTCAACAGCAATTCGATTAGCTTGGATTTGCTCAATTTTTTGAGACTTTTCTTGTCCATATTACTACTAGTTTCGATAATTTTTTCCATTTATAATATATCTATAGTTATTATTTCTTTAAAACTTTTCCGTCTGCGTTTAAATATGGTTGAGAATTCAATTGATCCAATTACTGGATCCTTTTGAATTGTAATTATTGAAGAATATTTTTTTGATGTTTTTTTGTTTTAATATGACAAGATTTCCCTGCCATTGTGTAGTTACGTCCTGTCTTACATATGTTACAGAACCATTCTTTATTTAGCATATAGGTAGTCTTGTGTTTTTTTCTTTCCTCATCACTGAGAACTCTAGGCCTTCCCCGACCTCTCTTGACATTTTGATTCTCCATATATAATCTATATATTTTTATTTTTATATCAATTTAATTTTCTTTTAAATCTTTCCTTCTTGATAAGTATAATTTGCTTTCTTCTAAGTGTTTAGTTATTTCATGAATCAAGTCTTCGAAACTATTGCTCATGAGGTATTTGCATTTGTTTTTCTCATACATTAGCTTCATATCAGACTGTTTGTCTGACACTTTATACACACCTGTTGGGCTTTTAAATTCAAGACAAAGAGCATTGTATTTTCTTGTGGAATTCATCAGCATTAAATCACATTGTCCAGCCATATATCCTTTCTTATAACTTCTGATTCTCATGTTCGGGCTTATTTGATTTTCACCTAATCCCGCCACCATTAATGCGTCTTCATATTTCTTTCTGATGAATGACACAATCTTGTAGTGCAGATCATCTTCACTTTCAATCATCAGCATATTATTGCTTCTGTCATTGAACTGATTGTAATACCCCTGTTTTCTGATTGATGGCAACACTTTAGATGTAACCCAATGTTTAAATTTTGCTGCTTCCTGTTTTTTAGAGGACATTATTAGTGAATAAAATCCTGATTCATTTATAAAAAAACATTTGAAAGTTTTTTCAATGGTCTCAGCACGAGGTAACGTTTTGTTACATCGTGAATCAGTGGCCTCAGCACGAGGGACCGTTTTGTTACATCGTGAATTTATGCTGATTTTGTGGTCTCTTAAGATTCTATCATCAGATAAAACATGATCCTTGATTGCTTTTTGTGGATTTTTATAGTCAAGAATAGAAGCTATGTCTCTTCCTCTGAACCAAATCTCATTGTTGTCATCAAGATAACAATCTATTGATACATCCAATTCTTTATTATTGTAGGAATATTTTTGCATTTGTATATTATATTATAATAATTCATTTTTTAATTCATTTTCGACCTGTGTTTAAATATAGTCAGGAATAATAATATTCTTGGCTACATAATAGCAAATGACAGTATGTACTACTGTAGGGTCTACTCACATATATGTTAGATAATTTTCTCTTTATAATATGTCTTTTAAATCCTTGAACGGTATCCAACTGTTAAATTCGTCACTGTAACCCTTCCACTTCACCAAAGCTTGTTTCTTCTTGTAATCTCTGCGAATGACTTTGTCAATACGGAATAAATCCTGTCTGGCTTCAATAATTCAGCTTCATAAAAACTCCCTTCAATATCTTCATCGTTGAGATCTTTTAGTTTGTATGTTATTGGGTTTGTATATTGGATTTTATCAACTGTAAACACTTCTTCAGTCCAATTTGGTGTATAGCCCTTGTCGAACACATTCCGTTTATACTTAGATATTCGAACCTTGTCACCTATTTTGAATTTCGGTTTCTGTTTTAATGTTTTCATATCACCATACAAATTGAAGTAAACAGTTCCTTCATTCCTCTTATCAGATGCTTCAACGGGTGTCATCTTTGTGCTTGAATGTTTGGTATTATTATACTGTTTCACTAATTTTGGTAACATGTCTAAATACTGTGTATTACCTTGAACAGTGAACTGCTTCCACATTTTGGACTTCATTGTCCTATTCCATCTTTCAACTACTGATGACTTCTCTTCATTCTCAGTTGAGTACATCTGTACACTATGTTTCTCTAGCAAGTCCTTCAAGTGTTTGTTGTAAAACTCTTTTCCCTTGTCGACCCATAAATACTGTGGTTTTCTGCCTTCCTTGAATATTGTTTTGAATGCTTCAGTGACAGATTCACCTTTCTTATCCTTCAATGGGACAATCCAACCATATTTGCTGAAGACATCAATAACCATAAGAAGATATCGATAACCTTTATTCCATTTACTGAACTGTTGCATTTCAACTAGATCACTTGCCCATATTTCATCAATTTTATTTACAATCACACGCCGCCGAGTGAAATTTCGTTTTATGGGTGCATGTAATTCATCAGCTAGTTTTTCTTGCCAGTTTTCTTCACTCGACGGCTTTTTCCGTTTTTTGAAACACCAAGACCTAATTTCTGTTTTTTGTCAATTAAGAATCTAGCTGTTTGACCCCATTTTGGCATCTCACCATATGGTATTTGATCTAGTGACTCGACCATTGTTCTATCACAATCACCTTTATTTTTTCCCATATCATAACAAATATCATGATAAGCTGCTATTTCATCTACTTTATTGTAAGGCAGGACATTCCATTTTGTGACCTCACCTGTGTTTTTATCATACTCTAACTGTTTATCGAGGGGATTATAAGGTCCCATGTATTTATACTTTCCGGGTGTCCATCCACTTTTTGGTTTAGGAAGCTTGCCAATAACCTTATGAATGTCAATAGCACCGCCATAATCTAATCCTTTGATATCTGTTTTGTAACGAATATTTGGTCTCACTTTTGTTGAGAGTTGTTTCAAAGCTTCTGACCCAACCTTTGTGATTGCAGGCTTTGCGAGGGAAAGTCCTTTGTCAATTAATTTCTTTTGCAGCTTTGGATTTCTCATTGCTTCTGATGCATAATATCTACCCATTTCAACACCCTTCTTCGCTAAATAAGGGACTCCATGTTCCAAAAATCCTGTTAGTGCCATATCTGCAGCCGAATCTAGTATGCCCGCCCCTTCAGACGGGCTAATTAGTTTCCCCGATTTCTGAAAAATTTAGTCTTTGTGATTCCACATTCAGCACAAGTACATTTCATCACAGTTCGACCATTTTTAGTCTTCTGATATCTTTCACTTCCTGGTACACATTCAGTGACCTTCTTCTGTTTCACACAATATGATTTTACCATTATACCAATAGGTTAGATATTCTTGAAATAATTTATGATAAACCTGTGATTGACACTTGTGTCTGTTGGATCAAAATCAGCATTATGTATTGTGTTCAGAATCGATCTGCCTTTTTGTCTCTCGAGAAGATAGTATAAACACCAATATCCACACAAGACTGAATCCCTTTCTTGTATCTCATCACCAGAGTATTCAAGTTGTTTTCCACTTGTAGCCATGTATTTCTGTACTTCTGTTGGCATCATTAAACCAAATGAGTCAAAGTATTCACAGTATCTATCACCAATTCGATAACATACCCAATGAGTACCTGGTCCAATCTGACTGTCGAGATTGACTATTCCACATTCATTGTTTCTCATCAGGTTTGGCAGATTGTCTCTTGAAAATACTCCTCTGAAATGTTTTATTCCAAGTTGTTTAACCCAATTGATTAAATCAAAGTTCGATAAGGGTTTATTTACAAAATGGTTCCTAGTATGGGGATTGAATTGAATGGACTGTTTTTGCCCAGTAGAAGTCCTTTTCCTTTGGTTTTTCTTTTTTTTTTTCATTCCCATGCCTATTGGGTTATCCCATGTACCAAAAACAGGAGGGGATTGCCATGGAATCATAGCATGTTTCCCACCTCTTTTTTTCATAATATGATCTGGAACGTGAACATCTAATGACCGTCTTGGACGGCTGCTTTCAACATGCAAACCTTTTCCAGTTAATTTTCTGATTGCTTCTATAGCCAAAGGAATTCCAATACTCGCCAGTATTGTTCCAATACCCTTTCCAGTCTGCGCTTTTGTTGGTTTGATAACAACGTCTCCACCATACTGCATTTTTTGAATAATATCTGCCACCTGTCTCGTATTCAATAAATTTCCTACATTCAATAATTGACCAAGATTGGCATTAGGAATAAGAAATCCTCCACTTTGTTTCTTCCCAAATAGTTTATCAACACCGAGACTTGCTAATGAAGAAAGAGCACCTGTAGCCAATGCTGGAGCCGCTTTAGCTACTGCTTTACCTGCATAAGGCAATAGTCTTGTTCCAAGTGAAAAAAGACTGGACCAAAGAGAACCTCCTTCTACAACAGCTTTTCTGATTTGATTTTTTGATATCTTGATGTCTGAACCTTTTCCTGATCTACTTGATTTAATCAGTTTGTTGATTTGTCTTTTGGTCAACATCAGTTGATCATTACCTGTTAATTCATTATGCGATAACCTTATTGTTACAGGTGAATTTGTTGCATAAGCTTTTGCTAGCTTTTGTTTCTGACCTTTTGATAGTCTCACACCATGTGGATGATAAGTAGTCATATAATATATGTTTATACTAAATTGTATTTAATACAAACAATCATTTAATTTAATTATTTAATTTATTTAATTTATTTAATTTATTTAATTCATTTAATTTAATTAATTATTTCCAATTAATTATTCCATTTACATAGATCTCAGAATCAACTTTCCATCAGTCTTTCTCATCTCAATATCCTGCTCATAGAGTACCAATGCATACACACTATAATCATGATCTGCTGTAGCACTTAAAGTGTATTTGAAAGTCAGTTTTGTCATTCCATCTTTGATATCCTGTTTCTGTTTCGTCAAATCAAAATAAATGAAAGGGAATATTGTACCGAAGTTGCCCCTGTTAAGAAGGGTACTTTCACTGAAATCATTTACAGCTTGAACATATTTCAAAACATCTCTAAATACTCTTGTTGGTTCTGTTGATGGTTTATAATGAACCTCTGGATAATCATTTCCATTGCCAACTTCAAGATAACAATCAGTCAAAGTTTTGTCATTACCAACAGCAAAAGTGTTATAGAGAAATTTATTGGCTGTCTGAGATGCATCACTTGCATCATTGATGATGAATACAAAGACATGCCTGGGTTTGTTTATTCCTGTGGAAATACGGAAATTGGCAGTCTGTTGTTTTGTTGAATTGCCTCTCTCAACCATTTCTCTCATGTAAGTCCACTTTCTGTTGTCAAGATACTTGCTCATGTATAAGGACTTTCCTGTAGAATTAAAAATAATACGAGGAACAATTAGCTGGAATTTAGTTAGTACCACACGACATGCATCAGTAGCTTGCCAAATCAAATTGTCATCACTCTCAAGTGTTAGGTTCACCTCTACTTTTGAGTTAGGCATGAGTTCATCCCAAAAGCTCTTGAAAAAACCGTATCTGTTCAATGCTATCTCTGCATTTACTTCACCATTTGCACCATTCAACAGTGCTTTGCGAGCTGCGAAACCTTTGTTATAAGTAGCCACCTGAGCAACTCTGTTTTCAGCTTCTCTGTTGTCGTCAAGATAGAAGAACTCATTTGTCCCCTGACTTACAGCATAACCCTGTGAATACTCAAGCAAAGACTTTATATTTGTGGCTTGGTTGGCATCTCTGCACTCATAAACATCAATACCATTCATTTTCACATTAAGAGTGTTTATAAGAGCGTGAACTGAATTAACAATACCATTTCGATCTGCAGCAGTAATGTGGTCTCCATCTGCAAGCTTTTTTACAATGAAAATAACATTGAAACGGGCATTATACCAGTCAAATGGTGTAGTCTCTCCACTGTTATCAACAACGAAACGGTAACCTGTTTTCCTCTGATGATCATTATTTGCTACTACAGTATTAAGTGCTGTCTCTAGTTCGAACACTACATCTTCATGTCTTTCGATGTATTTTGAGTCACGATAGTTTGACATATATTATTGTGTTAGATAAAAGTTATTTTATTTTACGTGGTCGACCTCTCTTTCTTTTGATTAAACCACCAGTCTGGCTCACACTCTCAGTTCCACTCTTGTTTCCACTTTTTCTCTTTTTCAAAAGTTTTATGATTTTGTCACCAGCTTTTTTGCCAGCATGTTCACCAATTGTTGTGGCTGCTTTTTCAGCTGCTTTTTTTCCAGCTGTTTTGATCATATCAGTCACAATACCTTCACCATGTTGTTCATATTTTTTAAACTCAAACCGTTTCATATACTATTAGGTTTTATAATTCTGTCCCTCTCAAGAATAACTCAATATACCAATCTATCCCATTTAAATCGACTGGAGCTCTAGAAGAGTCTGTGACATAAAAGCGTATTGAGCTGATTGTATGTGTTGAGACAGGATTCCATGAAAGAAAACGAGGTTTGTAAGTGAAAGGTAAACTTCTAACGAGATCTGTGACTGGAATAACAGCGATTGTATTTGTGCTATTGCCATCAACAATGCTATCTATCACCATATCACAATTGATATAAATTTCATCTACTCCTCTTGTAATATCAGGCAGATTTGTTCCATATTCTGTGGCTGAAACTAATTTTGAATCGAAACCGATAAGTTTTCTGAAATCAAGATTTCTCAGATCCACTCGATAGTTTTCATCAAGTTCAATCAAAATGCGATATGTTGACAAAACGAAATACATGTTAATACCATACTTGAATTTTGATTTGTCTGTTTCAGATGGATTCAGTACATGGTTATTTTTTCTCATATACTCATGAATGTAACCATTGATATCGTCGTATGAATACATCCCGTCAACGAATGTTATTGTTTCCCAGTTTGCACCTTTGTCGTGGCTGTATTTCATTTGATTATTTCCAAAAATATCTCTGATATTGTACCAACTGTATGTCATATTGATGACATTCACAGCCATTTCATATTTCAAATCATTCGTTAATTTAAGAGGTGTATTGAATCTTTTTTCAAAATCATGACTCTTACTGACACCAATTTTGTCTCTGTTTTTACTGTTGAATCGTAATGAAATTTCTGTCATATACTTTTACATTAGATATTTCTGTTCTCTCACAATCAGATCAATGTACCAATCTATGTTATTCAAATTAACTGCCTCACCTTTCGCATCTGTGATATAGAAACGGATTGAGTCGTTTGCGTGTGTTGAAATAGGGATCCATGAAAGGAACCGATGTTTATGGACAAAAGGGAAACCCCTGGTCAAGTTAGTCACTGGGATCACATCAATGGTATTCGTACTGTTGCCATCGATCACTTTGTCACAATTGATGTATATCTCATCGACACCTCTTGTTATGTCGGGAAGATTTTCTCCAAATTTTGTAACAGTCACTATCTCCTCATTGAAACCAATAAGTTTCCCGAAGTCAGTATTTCTCAAATCCACCTGATAGTTTTCATCCAAATTTATCTGGACTCTGTATGTCACCAAGGAGAATACTAGGCTTATTCCATATTCATGGCCATTGGTTCTTAGTGTGCTTTTTATAACATCATCCAATTCATCGTAAGAGTATATGCCATTGGAGAAAGTTATTGTTTCCCAGTTTGTGCCTTTGTTATATGAGTATTTTATTTTGTTGTTGTTATATATGTCTCTGATGTTGTACCAACTGTAGGTCATGTTAATTGCCTTCACGGCCATTTCATATTGTATGTTACTTTCCAATCTCAAAGGAACGTCGAATCTTGTTGTGAAGTCATGTGATTCCGAAACACCAATCTTATCTCTGTTCTTGCTGTCGAATCTTAAAGATATTTCCGCCATATATTATTACATTAGATATTTCTTCATTATTTTATACAACTCACCGGTTTTCAGGATTCCCAGTCTGTTCAATGTATGCAATATTTTTGTGAATTCATTTTGAACATTTTTGCTGTTGTTGCCGGCTGAAATAAATCCACCAAGCAACTGCAGTCTTGAAAGCATGTCACCCAAAAATGCATCCCTTGAACCCATTGCACCTCTTCTCATTCCTTTCCCTGTTTTGTATTTGTAAGAAGCTAATACATCTCCAATAGTTTCTCTGTATTTATTCAAAGTCTGTAATTCTCTGTCTATAGATTCTTTATAGTCTGTACTCATATTTTTTTTTCTTTTTTCCCTGATAAACTACGAATCTTAATTAAAGATTTATCCCTTTCCTCGACAAGTTTTGGTGCGCTGACTTGAGTTAACTCGCTAGGCTTCAAAAGCTTGTTATTTTTTAATATAATTCTGTCATCTCTATCGAAATTGTTATCGATCGCTAATATGTTGGGTGTCCGATCCTCTTCTTCAGGTGCTTCAATAGCTCTAGGAAGTTCCTCACCCATTACAATTGCTCTGTGATTAGCTTCAATAACATTATCAAGTCCTTTTGTTAAAGCCTGTTGATTTTTTTTTCAACTGTTCAATGACTTCATCCTGTTTTTTGTCAACACTTTCTTTCACACTCTTCTGGACATCAATAAAGGGTTTCAGCAATTCTGATGTTGTATCATATGCATCCTGTTTTCTGTATTCATAAGTCTTGATAACATCACGAACTTCTCTTGTTTTATTTCCAGCTTCAATTCCACTTTTAAGAAGCCTTTTCATTCGTTCTATATCCATATACAATTGTGTTAGACTAATCTAAACTATTAACATATGGAAATTCCAAATTACGATATCATTCAGAATTCAAAGAATTCATTCAGACAGTTGTATCCGTATATGCCAAAAGATACATTCAGGATGCTGCTGGCTGGTAATTCTGGATCTGGAAAGACAACATTGTTCATGCATTTGATTATGGAGCCATTGGTTTATTATGATCAGATACATCTTTATGCAAAAAATTTGGATCAAGGCAAGTACAAATATCTTCGGAAAGTAATGGATGAAATAAGCAGTCAAATTGGATATCCTGCCTTGGTTTGCAGTCAAGAAGAGATATTGCCAGTTGAACAAATAAAAGACACAGATTTGCAGCGATTGGTTGTTTTTGATTATTTCGTGACTGATAAAAAACAAGATGAGATAATCAGCTATTTCATTCAGGGGAGACACAAGAACTGTTCAGTCATATATCTCACACAATCATTCTACGGCTGCCCAAAATCCATCAGGCTCAATTGCAGTCACTTCTGCCTTTATGATTTCCCATCCTCAAGAGAAAGGAACTTGATTGCACAAGAACTTGGAATTGACAAGAAGAAATACATTGAAGCAACCAAGAAACCATATTCCTTCTGTTATGTTGACAAGCCGATGAAGACAATCAAGATAAATTTTTATGGTGCAGTTTAATCTAATCTAATATTATATGGCAATCAATAATTTCCAAGATGTTGAAAAACAGGAGAATCCAAAAACAGAAAGAATCGAAAAATTAACTTTAATCAAACCTTCTGATGTTGAAACACCATTTGAAATCGCTGAAAAAATCAAAATGGAAGTATACAGGAGGACACAAAAAGTATTGAAAAACAATAAGAGACTACCTGTCATCTATGAATTCTTGGATGATGAAAGCAGTGATGATTAATCTAACAAGATGATATAATGGGAGTTTTCAATTCTCAACAAGATCAAGATAAAACAAAAACTGGTGAAAGAGGTCCAGCAGGTCCAATTGGTCCCAAAGGTGAAAAAGGTGATAGAGGTCCAAAAGGTAATACAGGTGCAATTGGTCCACAAGGAGCTACTGGAGCCGTTGGTCCCAAAGGTGATGGATTTAGATTAACACAAGATGGTAATTATGACATTGAAAATAAACGTTTGACAAATGTTGGTGATCCAGTAAATCATTATGATTCTGCTAACTTGGGATATGTTAATGATGCTGTTTTATCAATTGAAGGAACACGTGTTAATCCATTTAAATTTCTTCTTGAAGATGTATCAAAAACAACTATTCTTAGAAATGCGAATAATCTACAATTAGAAGTCTATAATAAAAGCCCTTACTCAATAAATAAAAAAGCCTTGTCGTTTGTTATTCCTACTGCTGGTCTTACAACTGTTCTTCGTTTTGATCTGACACAATTGGAAGTTTCAAAGTACACTTTAGTTGTTGAGTTTTATACTGATGGTAACCCAAATAATGCAACAGTCGATGACGACAATCTGTCATCTAATTTAATTGAAAGAAAGGATTCAATAAAAAGAGCATTTCCAAAGACTCATCTTGTTGATGGTTATCTTAAGAGAATATTCTTCCTTGAAAAAACAAGTCATGGTTCCACATCAATGGAATTATTGTTGATCTCACCATATTTATCAAATAATGCCAAACATCATGTCATAGTTTATGGCGTTTATGGATTTTCTAATATCATTTTATCACATATTCACGACCCAGCTTTTGAAATAGAAGAAGGAAGAATTGTATTTGATCGTGAGGTTAAAATGAGTTTTCATAGAATAGTCAATGTTGCACGCCCTATACTTCCACAAGACTGTGCAAATAGAAAATACGTTGATGATGCTGTCACATATCTGTCGACAAATAAAGCGGATAAAACATATGTTAATTCTGACTTTGTGAAAAAAGATGGAAGCGTTGCGATGACTTCTGATTTGAATCTTGGAGGTAACAAATTGACTAATGTAGCAGCGCCAACAGCAAACAATGATTCAGCCACAAAGGGGTATGTTGATACTGAAATTGCTGGAATTACTGGCATTGATGTTTCACCATTTCTTAAAAAAGATGGAACTGTTGCAATGACTGGTGATCTTGACATGGGTGACAATAAAAAAACAAATGTTGGATCTCCAAACTCTGATAAAGATTCTGCCAATAAAAAGTATGTTGATGACCTTATTTTATCAGCATCTGGTACTCAACGCAACCCATTCGGTTTTCTGTTAAAAGACAAATCCAAGTCTTCTGCAGTCAGTGGTGTGGAAAACCTTCAAATTGAGAATTTTGACAGATCACCTTATCACATAAACAAGTCGTCATTGTCTTTTTTCATCAAACGAAGAGGCAACTTTACATCCAAAATTCGTTTTAATGTTTCATCATTGAGTAATGGACGGTACACATTTGTTACTGAGTTTTACTCACCATCAGACCCAAGAAGTGCAACAATCAGTTTAACCCTTCCAACAATTAACATGCGTGACGCTGGACAGTCATTTCAAAAATCTTTTACTAGAACTCCACACGTTGATGGTTATATTAAAATTCTTTTCCAGATAGAAAAAACAAGTGGTGGGCAAGCGGCAATACAGGTGGAACTTTCCAGCACAGCTCCTGCGTCTAACACCAAAACACATATCATCGTTTATGGGGCCTATGGCTATCATACCAATTTGTCTTACTTTGTGCACGACCCAGCTTATGAAATTGAAAAACGGCCATGTTGCGTTTGGTAGTAATATTGACATGAAACTAAACAAAATCCTCAACCTGCAGGATAACCCCTCAAACCCCCAAGATGCTGTAAACAAAAAGTATGTTGATGCTGAAATTGCTGGTATTGATGTTTCTCAATTTCTTAAAAAAGACGGAAGTGTTATAATGACCGGCAATCAGGATTTTGGGGGGTTTATTATTAGAGGTCATGGGATAGGAAACCAACCAGCAGATCTTGTGAATAAATCGTATATTGACACTAATCTCGCATCAAAAAGCAGTATCGGTCAAACTCTACTTCGAGATGGAACACAAGAAATGACTGCTAATTTAAATCTTGCTGGTAACAAAGTGATCAACTGTGCAACACCAACTGCTAACACAGATGCTGCCAACAAGTTTTATGTAGATGATAAAACTAAAGATATTATTGGATTTACATCTGATGGAAGTTATGATTTTTTAAACAAACACTTGGAGAATGTTGGCCAGATTCATACTTCAGACTATATTGACATGAATAATAATAAAATAACAAATTTAGCGGACCCGTTGAATGAAACTGATGCAGTGAACTTCAGAGTTTTAAATCGAGCTGGAATAGTTATGAGAGCAAACACTTTATTATTGAATGGAACAAATGCGATGGCAGCGGATATGAAACTTGGAGGGCATAAAATCATTAACTTAAAAGAAGGAACAAATAAAACCGATGCCGTAAATTTAGATCAATTAGAAAAAAGTCATATTTCATCTGCTTCTCATCCAAAGAATGCTTTCAAATATTTGATGAATGATATCGATGAAATCAGCACTGAATATGGCTTGACAGTTAATGGATATGTCAATTTACCTCGTTCACCACATTTGATTTTAAAAAAGGTCATTGATGTAGACTTGAATAAAGAAGCTAATCATATTTACAGAGCTAGAATTGGATTTAATATGTATACAATAAAAGATGGAAAATACACTTTCATTCTTGAATGGCTATTTCCTGATTATGAAGGAATGAGTCTTAGTAGTGTAACATTCAATGCAACTGGTGGAATCACAATTCATAAAACTGTAGGGAGAAAATTTGACAACAGAAATGAAGATCATTCGAGATATTTATTATGGATTGAAAAACCATCAGCAAGTTCACCACCTGAATATTTATATTGTACGATTCATATTAATGCTAACCCAACTTATCCAAATAAGTACAAAGTTCATTGTGTTGCATATGGTATTGATTTTGAAGCTGTAGACGTTCCATCAAGTGTTTACGACTTCGCAGAAGCTTATAAAATCGTGAATGAAACAATACAATTACAAACTGATTTAGATTTGAATGGTTTTGATGTGAAAGAAAATGAAAATTGGTTGTTTGGTGGAGACAATGGTGAATTGACATTCCTAATAATATTAATATGAACACTTATCTGATAAAAGAAGCAAAATTAGGTGGTGATTTAAATATGAATGGCTATAGAATTCATAACGGTGGTTTAAAACTATTTCGTTCAAGCGTTACAGGTGTAATTATGGAAACAGCTTTTGATCTCGGAGGGTTTGCTCTCTATCGGCCGAAATTAGGAGGTGATCTAAATTTGAATGGGAATGGAATAATCGGTCAAATACAATATTTAAATTGCTTTGTCAAAGCCAATCGAGGACATAATAAGAATGTTTTAAAGCCTGTATTGATAAATGGCTCTGAATTTTTAGTTATTCACAACAATAACTTTCATATTAAGAATATGTATGTATTACAAGGAACAAAACCCGGAATATTCTACTTCAAGACAAAAGCTGAAGGTGGTATGCCTTTGCCATTACCAGCAACTATTTATGAACACAGACATAATACTATGAGTAGAAACATCACAACGGTCAATATCAACAAATCATTATCGAGAGGCTATTTAATCATTGATTATTCACATCCTAATACAGGTGCATTTAATACAACATTCACACTTGAAGTGGTCATGAATTAATCTAAATTAATATTATAATGGGAGTTTTTAATTCTCCACAAAATCAAGATAATAAAGGTGACAAAGGTGATACTGGTGCAATTGGTCCTAAAGGTGATAAAGGTGATAGAGGTCTAATTGGTCCAAAAGGTGATAAAGGTGATGGATTTACATTAACACAAGATGGTCACTATGATCTTGGAAACAACAAGAAATTGATAAATGTTGATGAAGGAACTGATGATAATGATTGTGTCACAAAAAAACAACTTGATCTGAAGTTAGATAGAGCTACTTTTGTTATTTCCAACTCTCTTCCTGGTGTACCAGTCCTTGATGGAATTTCTATTGCTCTCATCCCAGCTCTCTCTGTTTTAACATCTGATACAAACGATAGAGTCTCAAGATGGGTTGATCCTGTCAATAATATATCTTTCACACAAACTGATAATTCCAAAAAACCTCTGCTGTTGAGAGATTCAAATAAAAAGAGATTCTTTCTGCGATTCGATGGGACTGATGACTACTTGAGAATAAATTCATTTGATGTATCCAAAGTTGCTGGACCAAATGGGAATACATGCACAGTAATTATGGTTGTTAATACAAAACAAGTGAAGAAACAATCTCAATTTCAATGGGGGCAGGCTAATATTCGATTTGGTGTTCATTTTCCTTGGAATAATGGGACTGTTTGGGTTGATTTTGGTACTCTCTCAGGTGGAAGACTTACTGCTCTTTCTTTGTCTAATCTGACTGGTAATATTGAGGTTTGGACAATAAGAGTGAATGGACAAAATATGGAACTATTTAGAGGCATTTCATCAATGACTCCTGTTGGAACAGAAACAATCTCAGCAACACTGTCAGGAAATCCACAAAAAATGTTCGTTGGATGTCAAGTTGATAATGATGATGGTACTGCAGTCAATTTTTCTGAAATGGATCTGTACGCTTTTTCTGTTTGGCAGAAATCTCTGTCTAATGATGAATTAAAAAATATGTTCCGTTTCCTTGGAGATTATTTAGATCTTTGAATTATGTAATCAATTATTATGAAGCAGATTATAAGATTTGTACGATGGTTCATTCGGGATGCTGAACGGAAAAACCCTGGTGTTGATAAGAGGATTTTGAAATCAGCTTTGGTTTACCAGTTTCTATATCACAAACATTTCAAC
Source organism: Pachyseris speciosa (assembly GCA_016490735.1). NCBI lineage: Eukaryota > Metazoa > Cnidaria > Anthozoa > Scleractinia > Pachyseridae > Pachyseris > Pachyseris speciosa. The sequence goes on from JAEMWC010000099.1 coordinate 536,551, forward strand.
AAATATATTGAAGTGAGAGATATTATCCAGAAGCACATAGGCATTGGGTTGATTGGTTACGGTGATGGCCGCTTGACACATTTGTTGGAGCATACTCTTGGATGGATTGACGTGTTACAAACGCATGCAATATTACACGATGCTTTCGGCAGATTCTATGTCAAACATGGTCTTGATAGAGGATATTCTTATGCTTTTCCATGTTTCTTATCGACTAAATTAAGTAAGTTATCTCCTCTGAGTGGCCAGATCTCTGGAATACTTTATTGCATATTCAAGAGAATCATTATGTAAAAGATATATATGAAAGAGCGAAAAAGCATATTCAGCTGGAACCATATTTCAGGTGAATTAACAGAAGATCAGGTAAATGAATTAAAATCCTATTACCAAACATATCACAGAAAGTGTTGGGCTCATAAACAGGCGGTTAAACGGTTCAAAAAATGGAAATTACTTGGGAACTCATTGTCCATCATCTTTGCAACTGGAGGTCTCGCCACAAGCGTTGCAACAGGTGGTGTTAGTTTGGTAGCCATCAGTACAGCAGCACTTTTGATACAAGGGTGGATGAAGCATAAAAACCTAGATTTGAAAATCCAGAATTGCACATATGCTTATCAAAGCTATCAACATCTACTCAATTCAATAAAAGACAAGTTGAGAAGTGGTGATTTTGATGCTTCAAGTATACAAATCTCAATGAAGAATATCGATGATTATGTGACTGACAATAGTCCAATTATTGATAAGTACCTACAGAAATATGATGAAAAATTCACTGCTTGATAATACGAATAATCTTATCAAATCTCAACAATAGAATCTCAACCCAATATTGATCATAAAATCCAAGCGTCTTTTTTGATCTAGTAACTATTATTTTATCAAATGGAAGATCAAGCATTAAAAATATTTGCTTAAGCATAAATTTAGTGCTAATCATTCTTTTTCGATTCTTATTTACCAAGGGAAGCACTTTGTCTATCTCTTCGAATATTTTCAATATTTTACCCTTATCTTTTACCGAAATTTGAAGTCCATTCTTGCGACATATACCATTTATCACATTTTCAATATGGTACTTCCGATGATACACAGATTTTCGCCGTATTTTATACATATTATTATGAAAGTCAACGTACTCTTTACAATAATCATAACCATGAACTGAACCACAATTTAGACAAACATTTTCACCATTATCATTAAACAATTCCTGTTTATCACAGCAAGGTGCTTTCACACTTTTAACAACTTTGACCAATAGCTGATCACAAAAATAACATGACAATTCTCCCATATTTTCCAATTCATTGTGAATTACTGAATTACAACTCATTTCTATACTATTATATGAGATTTTATTTTTATGTAACAATCGGATGGTTCCACGTGAGAAATAATAGCTATAGGCGATGACTCATTTCCTGTTTTTCCGAGAATGTCACGCTTGGTGATTTTACCGAGAAAGTCACGCATTGTAATAAACTATAGATTCCATCAGATTGAACCATAAATTCAAAAGTGTGCAGACCTTGGTTCCATCAGATTGAACAACTACAGATTCCATCAAATTAAATAACTATATATTCCATCAAATTAAATAACTATATATTCCAGAATACGAGATCATTTTGCTAAAACACCCATTTTTGATCTGGTACCCCCAAACACTATACTACTTATACTAACTAACAAAGTTTCCATTCATGCTGCCAAGTCCAAATATCTGAACTTATGGAACATCTCTTATAAAGTTTTTCGTACTTGCTTTCAAGTGAGACAATCTTCTTAGAAAGGTCTGATAAGCTGATTTGATGACCGGCTGTCCTCTTTTGTCTTGAAAGCGATTTCTTCGCATCAATCTCTCCGAATCTTTCTTCGCGACCCTTGAGTTCGTTCAGGTCCTTTTCAAGAACTTCAACCCACCGTTTCACCGAGACAAAGGAAATATATTGAAAACCGATGCATGCCAACAAAAGCACATTACAACAGTTGCGAAGTACAAAAAAGAACGAAATCGCCCCGATGAGAAATATTTTGACGACTTTCGACTTTGTGGCAACTCTTGATCCATTTTCAATTACACGACGGCACAATCGTTAAAGGAGTAATTATATGTACCACGGCAGCCGCTACTTTATCTTCGTTAAGTAGTCTATAAGCGTGCAGCTTAAATTTGTACAGCGTTTCTGAAATACGTGTTTGCATGCTCACAAGGCTGACAAGGTCAAATGGGTAGTTGACGCAAAGTCGTTGTGTGGATATTTTTTGGGTAGCGCAAATCACGTTCGTGTAAGTTTATCAGGACAGGTTGATGTACAACTTGCACCGACCCAAGGATCGATTAAACAGAAACTTTTCATGACGCTTTTCAGAAATTGAAAAGAGAGGAAAAATAGCAACAGTTGACATCTATTTTTTTTAAAACAAAGAATGAATGGATGAAAACAAGGATGAATGAAGGAAACAATAAACGAACGAACGAACGAGTGAGTGAGTGAGTTCGTGCGATCATGCCAGCGAGCGAGCGTGAGTTTTCTTTCAGTCATATACTTCATGCGTCGGTTTTTTGAATGTGTCTCCTCCGTCTCAGTGAAACGGCGGGTTGACGTCCTTGAAAATGAATGGATCTGGAAGAAAACCCATCAATTCCTGTACAAGCCTTATGACTTATTGCTCAAGACTTTTAAAACTCGAGTTTAACTGAAAATCTGTAACTCGATAAGTAAAAACCCAAACCGAAAGTTGGTTTCCCTAAAATTGGCGATCTGTAAATTTTGAAGGTAGAAGGTCAGGGAAGGTCCTTCTTTCCCAGGGTCTCCCCTCTTAAAAGTAGAGACCCTGGAATCGAAGTTGGTCGTTTGTGGATAAAAAAGTTTTGAAAAAACGTTGAGGAGTCGTATTTTCTTGTAGTGCTTTCATGCAAGTAAAATGCACTGTAATGCACTTGGCGACGTTGCTACAAGTTTAAATTTCGCGAAAATAAAACGCGCATGAATTAATTTGCAATGATAATCCCTTTTTGAAAAAAAATTAAAAAGAAAATAAAGTAGAGCTTTGCCCAATCATTTAGTGGGAACCCCATCACCTAAGCTCGGTTATTTTATATGTGTAAATATTACCAACATCTTGCAATTGTTGATATGTCCAACTACCACAATTTAGGGTTTTATGGACCCGGTACAATTAAAGGTTCGGGTTCTCACTTAAAAGCTAATTTAAAGCTCAAGGTAGACTTAAGGAACGTCAAATCCAATCTAGAGAGGAAAATATTTTGCAAGAAGGCTTTCTTTCGTAATAATAAGTTGGAATCAAACTTTAAATAAATCCTTAAGTCTAGCTTGAGTAAGTGCCATACTCTATAGATTTACCGGATAAATAAAAAAATTCTAAATATACAGTTAAATACCATGTGATATTAAAAGAATCTGCGACAAATCGACAAAGAAAAGGACGAAGCTATCTTATAAATCTGTATTTAATGACCCTTTTATAAGTTTAAATATTTCGCCTTGAAACCATGCTACCTTAATTCGACTGTTGTCCTTTGTTCAAGCCATAGTTTTTGGACAACACTTTTGTCGTTGTTCTTAGCTCGTCGAATTAACTGGATCCCTTCTTATTATGAACAAGAGAATGGTAATTGTTTTGGACTAGAAGTGTTTTTTTTTTTCAGTTTCCCGCGACTTTTCCAGTATGTAAAATATTTATACGGACGTAGGTTAAATAACTTCGATTTCTATATAGCTTCCAAACGGGTACTTTCTTGGTTAAAAAACAAACAACGTGTAACGAGAATTCAATTGGTCCTTTGTTATGGGAAGCGGCTTGTGCCTGCTCCCACTGTCACGGACAATACATTTGCATTTTGTTTTCCATTACGCCCAAATTGGAATCAATGAAGTGATTGATTATCAAGCGAAGCGGAGAAGCGTGACCTTTTAAAAAGCCCTGACTGTTAATTTCAAACAAATTACGAAATTGGAAAATCAAACATTCAAGAGATTGGGGAAGGCGAGAAAGCGTTTGTATAATACAGGCACTGGATGATAATCACAGTGTTTTTGGCACACAGTTGAAGCAAAAACCATCACTACAGATTTTGTTCGTCTTCAAATGGCCGCCGTGTTTTTAAAGTACACGACCGAGAAAGCGAGGACTTCATCAAGCAGAGATCACAGTCTTGGTAATAAAAGAAGGGATGCGGTCGAAGATTTTTTAAGATGTAAAGGTTGGCAGGGTATTGGTGTCCAAGGGTTTTATTCTGAGCCGTCGTTTGGCACAGCCAAGGATCAGTTGCTCGCCCAAGCCCAAGCGCTGCGGGACATCGAAGATCTACTCAAATGGAAACCGTCGCTGAAGGAAAGCTTCAAGGAGACACTGGTCATCGTGGGTCAAGTTTATGATATCGAATCGTTGGTGGCAAGTAGCAGTGTCAAAAAGGGCGCAAATGAAAAAGAGCGAGACAAGCATTCAATGTTACTCCATTTAGAATCATCTAAAGAATGTCCAACTAAGAGAGATCATGGTCCCCATAATGAAACCGCAAATAAACAGTCCATCGCCAACAGAATGAAAGCCATAAAGATGGGCCAACCTAACGTTGGGAGTCAAGCGAATCCAAGGCAAAGAAACAGCAATCGACCCGCCCGAGTTCGTCCCATGGGTTCGGCGGCAAAAGTTACAAGCCGCCCCATTGTAAACTTTCCCAAGACACCCGTTAAAACCGCAAACAATAAAAGCGCCACAAGTATGTTGATGCCAAGTCGCTGTCCCAGTGACATCAACTCGAATCTCTTGTCCGAACAGCTGTCCGATTGGGAATGTGAAGAGAATAACGAAAATGACGACATAACACCGTTGTATCTGTCGTGTTTGGAAGAAGAGGACGTCGGTGAGAAGACGGTGCGCTGCACTTGTGCCAACAGCAGCTACCACGTGGAGACATTTGTCAAAATGGACAGCTGCGCCAAGAACTTAAGCTGCACCAACATCAATGTCGATCCTTCTGAGAGAGTTGTTGTCTGAAAAGGGTGAAGTACATATTAGATCGACTGGAACGTTTTTGAGTTAATTCATACCAGAGTTTATAGCCCCGATATCTTGAACAATAATCGTTTAAGTTAGGACTTAATAGCTACCCAGAAAATTACTGTCATATGTAGAACGCATACTCTTGACTACTGATTGCAATTTCATTTCCATGGTTAGTAGTTATCGGTGAGCGAAATTTAGCCTCGTTTGTGAATAGGTGAGGGATACCGAAGGCTTAATTTTACTCACCTATAACTATTATAGTTAAACGTTAGGATTTCATCCAGAGACTTCAACATTTCAAATGCTAGATCCAATTAGGGGGAGCAGAGTTGGTGCAGTGCTGGGAGCACTCGCTTCTCAAAAATGAGAAATGGGTTTGTAACATTTCGCAATAGCTGGAACTTAATTAAGAATCAGAATAACATTGCTCCTGAATGGACAAGTGCTATCACTGTTCAAATCATCCTTTATGTAATACATGAAATATGAGCGGGAGACCTTTATGGGCAGTTAAAACGGCGAGCCGTTTTAAAGCCCATAAAGGTCGGACGCGAATATTTTATGTTACTTGTGAAATGAAACAATAGATTGTGTTTGTCGTGTTTATAATTGTAATCAGTAGAGATCTGTATCAAAGTTAATGCATACTAACTAGCGGAGCAGGACACCTTTATGAAAGTTAATAATTTTTATTGGGGTTTAGAGAGGTATACATGTGACTCAAATACTACCCGTAGATTGGTCGTTAGTCTTATGAATTATTAATGAATTTTACAATGACTTTAAGAACTGTTTTGTACCTAGAAGGTTTGCATGAAATATAGATTTGCATCAGTGCAGATTAACGACGAAAAGAATACAAATTTCAACAGCAAATTAAAAACATTCATCGTTTCTTTGTCATTTTTATTCCTTTTGTTAGAATACAATACAACCGTAAATCCAAGGAACTCCATGGAGGCTGGTTTAACTGCCCGATCTCTGTAAAAGTTTGATACTTCCCTGTAAAGCTTGACGAAAACTGTGGGAAAAAACAAAAACAGCCTTTAAAAAATATATCTGCAATGTACTTGAAAACGCTCTTACAGATTTTTTTTTCCTGATTTGGCCTACAAGCAACTACTCTCGCTAGAACTTGACTCCGCCGAACTCTGGCGAAAAAGACGAAAAACTTGAAGGAGACAACATTTTATATTTTTGTTTACTGCATAAGTGCAGCCAGAGCTGCAGCCAGTTTCTTTTCTTCTTCATTTTCTTTTTCAACTTCTGGGGGTGAAGTAAGGTGTTTGTCGTTGATAATCTACCTGCTCCTCCCAATAATCATAGAGTTCAACCCTTACTAAGCAGCCACCCTCGAGGAAATGGATGGTGGCCGCTTTAGGGTCCGGGCCCGGCTGCTTAATAAGGGTAAAATTCAATGGAAAAACCTTCATCGGGGCTTTCACTATTGACCGCCTAATAGAGGGTGTCCGTTTCATAGGTGGTCGCTTAAGGTGGGGGCACACGTGAATTTATGTGAAATTTTAAGGAGTTTAAAGAAAGGATTGAATTGTAAAAAATATTTTGAAACACCGCCAAACAGTTGACACCCCAAAAGGGCACTTCAGGTTGGTTGGGGAACTGTTTTAATGTCCATCTACTAATTTTCAAATTCAAATTTAAGTTTGAAACCTTCATTAAATCTTCAGTATTTCCTATTTCCCTAAATTTAACTAATCCTTGAGTAATCCTTTGAGTAAAATTATCTCTTCCCAAATATACCTAAAAATCACCCGAAAATTCACAAAATATCCTACACGCGAACGAGGTATTAACATTAAACCCATGTTAAACGACGAAAAACGGTGTTTAGGTGTAGCTCCGCCTAAATAGATGTTGGACTGTATTTCGCGTGCCATATGCAAATAATGAAGTTTTTAGATTTCGTATTTTCCGAGAACTAAAGCTGACAGTAACTTCCTCTCAGAGGTCATTATGTCACCAAGTTCATTAGAGTTTAAATCCAATTTGTCAGCTATATTCTTAAGCAATATGTATATTTGAAAGCCCTTGACGCATTGAATCCGATCATTTTATCAACCAAAACGCTCGTCGGGCGCAATGCACGTCGATCAAAGTTTTAAACACTTCACAAGAAAAATTCGTTTCCACTTGCATATTCGAGAATTCCCCTTCTATGTTATCTTTTCAAGCATCTTTATGGCTTTCCTAACGAATACAACCCGAGTTTGAAGAAAAAAAACCAAGAAGAAGATGTTGTTGGGCTCAGAATGAAGAAACCAACTGAATATGTAATCGGTGTGAATATCTCTGGCGCTCGACCAATCGAGACCCAGTGGGTAATTTTGCCCTCTTCCTCGACCCATCAGCATTCAGCATTTTGTTCTCTATGCCTTCTATTATAATAATGATAATAATGATAATAATAATAATAATAATAACAATAATAATAATAATAATTATTATTATTATTATTATTATTATTATTATTATTATAATGATAATAATGATAATGACAATAACAAGAACAATCATGATGATCATGAACATGGAACTCCTGCAGCGGGTGTGTTTGCTGGGAACAGGGAAAATCATGAGAAAAGTTCTGGACACTTAAGGGCAGGCTTGATGGTCATGGTATGATCAGACGGTAAAGGGCATCCTAGGCCACAGGCAGTGGCCCGATGTTCTGTATTATTTCCTGCACGAGCAGTAATGTAGCCACAATAATCGTGATGATGATAATGATGTTATTGTTGTTGTTGTATGTATACAAACTCATCAATGAAGCCACTAATTTTTAGTAAGGCAGCAATTGCTGTCTGAGGTGATTTCTCGCATTTCCGTCACACGTCCTTACTGCGCATAAATTTTGGCGTCATTAGCGCCCGCTCGTGCGCTCACACGTTGAAAACGTTGGAGAATTTGCCTTGACACTGAGCTTTGTCGGTTGAAAATGGCAGAACATCATATTTTTTGGCACCCCATATTTTTTCCAGTTATTTAATCAGGTAATCATAAGCTTTGCGTGGGATAAGACTGATCAGATCTTTATTGGTGAAATTTGAATAATAAAGAAAACAGCAGATACATTGTGGTCTTTTCTATTTTGCAGTACGGTAACAATGGCAAGAAATTTGGTTCAATTTTTTAATCAAGGTTTCAGCTTTCTGTCTAAGTCAAACTTAAAATGTTTATTTGTGTCCAACACAATGTATTGACTGTAGTTTAATTCCTGTTTCCGAATTTCATGCGTCTGGGCTCACAAAGATTTTACAACAACTTGGAACGCGTTCTTATAACAAGCCGAGCATAAAATAATGCCAAAATGGGGCATTTTCAATTCATTAATGATAACTATTCAGTACGCAAAGTTTGAATAAAAATCCCTTGTCACTTTTATTTCAGAGGAATTGCCTTAACTTGGAGCGAGCGATAAGTTGATCAAGGAAAACGTATATGGAACGCGTCTTAAGGAAATAGCGTTTAAAAGACTCTTAGAGCGGTTTTCAATTGAGTGTCGAAAGTAAATTGCGTTTACATTCATTTCCTTTACTTCGCTCTGTGATTGGTTAACAAAATTCGCGTCACTTTCTCAACCAGTGAGAAGCAAAACCAAAACAAATTGTGACTTGGTCGCAACTATTTTCCCGCGCTTGGCATAGGCTACATAAAATTGCTTCGTATTCTGATTACCGGTTCATTGCGTTGTTTGCCTGTGTTATGGTTGGCTAGGGTAATTGCTTTGATTTCGATTTTAATACACCTTGACCTTCTTCTGTGAATCTTGTATGTCCCACACGACTGTTCAAATCATTCTTTACTGACCTTAAGAACAGTTTTGAGCTTCAAGGGTTTGGAAATGAAAAGATTTTGCTTCATCGGAGATCAACGACGACAAGAATACAAACAACAGCGAAAACATTCATCGTTTCTTTGCCCTTTTTATTCCCTCTGTTAGACTACAATGCAACTAAATTCAAGGAACACCATGATGGCTGATTTAACTGGCCGAGCTTATATAAAGTAGCCATAAACATCAGCACACACTCTTCCAAGGTTGTCCGAGGAGTGGTAGTCTTTCATATCCTCGGTGTACCAGATTCGCAGCTCCTCACCAACGCTCACTTCCAGGGGGGTTTCATAAACCGACATGACAATCTCAGGTGAACGGGAGTTGTAGCCGGGAACCAGAACCATATGATGGTTACCTCTCTTGATCTCACTGGGCGGGAGAAGGATATTGTTGTTTGCATCGGTCACGGAGATGCCAGTCCAGTCGAGGATGCCAATTTCATTATAGTACCGCATCCCCAGTAAGACCAAAGTTGGGAAGCATTACCGGCACAAGCCACGTACCCATACAGATGAACCAGCTTGATCTTTATCAGCTTGCCGTAGGCTGCAACGTTGAACCCTCCGTACTGTTTGCCTTTGGCGCCAAAGCACACTGGGGCGGAGTTCAGTTTCACGTAAGGATCCTTGGGGCCTGTGGTGATTCCAAACAGAGAAAGTTGGTTATAAAGTGTGGCAAAAATGCTAAAAATTGGTAAGAAGGATAAGAAGTTATTATTATTATTATTATTATTATTATTATTATTATTATATATTTTTTTTACGAATCGAGGATATTTCAACCTTTGTATACGAACTTAAGTACGTAAATAATATCCTTTATATAAATTTTAATCAACCTGCTTTAAAAATGTACAAACTGACCTCGTGGTCCTCCCTTGCAAACATGTATTTGTATTTGAATAAATTTTTGTTATTATTGCGACGCCACAAATTTTATAACAATGCGACTGTCAAGATATCGATATATATCGTTATGCATTTTAGGCAATCGTTAACCGTCTGCACTGTTTTCAATATAGAAAATTGTCCGCAGTTAGAATAATCTCACCTGACTAAAATACAAACGTCTTGGACTTTTGTTCACCAGCTCGGAAAATGAATATTTAATTCTGTTTGAGTCAGCTAGATTAATATCGTGTTTTTTTGGAAAGTTTGATGGTCTGAGAACAATTAAATTTCGCGACGAATCCACAGGCTGGGAAAGAAGCGGTTTATAAAGCTCAAGCGTGTTTATGACTGTGTGATTATCCTGTAGATGAATCTGTCCTGAATGGTAGACCTTAATTTTTAATTAAAGAAATTATTAAACAAAATAGGTCACGTGACTTGTGAAACATCTTTATAGCTTTTCAATTAAATCATATGTCACTGCGTTCAGGACAAATATTGTGTCTATTGGACAAAGCAAACAAGTGAACATATTTAGTTTCTGGTTACAATGAACCGTTCTTACCCTATTCGAAAAGACCTTCAGAACACATTTATGACGTCATTAAACACGTGACCAGCAAATTCTAGCCTTGAGGATCTTAAGGCTTCTGCAATACTTGTGTTTTTAATTTCTAGCAACTCTGGGAAATCAAACAACCTTGCTGTTACAGAAGCTTAGTTTTAACTTCAAGGGGGGCCTTATCCCAGGAATGACCCATGCCTTAAAATGCTTGAGAGTTGAAAGAGTCAATACTGAGTTATCGATCACGCTGGTGCATTCAGAGTGAATCATTTCTTCGAGGAAATATAACTAACCAATTTTATCGGAGATGGCTGTCACTTCCTTCTCCAAACGTTTGATCTGCTTTTTAAGAACTGAAATCAGAAATAAAACACAAAAGTCGGCGTTGTTAATAAAGAGTTCAGAACAGGATAAAACTAAAATCCTAAATTTAGTTCTTAGGTCTGTTTTAGTTGGAGACGACAGTTATAAGAAAACAAACAACAGCTGCTCAATTTTAGCTTTGATGTTAATCAATGGAAAAACAATGTAACATGACTTAACTGTCGATGCACTGTTTTAGTTATGTGTTGTCTATTTTATGTTCACCTGTTAGT